>JAVLUX010000048.1:20322500-20710000 GCA_032164185.1 Moxostoma hubbsi
TCCAAAGAGCATCTTGTGTGCTTCAGTGGAAGCAAAGAAATTTGACTTTTTGTTCAAAGGTTTTAATATAGGCTATGTCTCAAATTTACTTTATTAATGAAGGTTTTTCTGCTACCAAATAGTGCTTTATAAGCGCTAAATTCGCTTCTCTTTTGAGCAGCTAAACCCTGGGTTTCATGCGAATGTGGCGAGATTTGCGCGAGCCATCACAGATCAACTCAAAATAAAGGCATGACGTGGGTTTTGCAAAAACATTTCATATTTCTTAGTAAAATTGATCAGGTTTTTACAGCAGTGACAGTAACTGTGGTGTTTTGAAGAAATGTTATGGTTTCATATAAAATATGCTAATTACGGGGCCTGGGTAACTCAGCGAGTATTGATGCTGACTATCACACCTTGAGTCACGAGTTTGAATCCAGGGCGTGCTTAGTTACTCTAGCCAGGTCTCCTAAGCAACCAAATTGCCCTGGTTGCTAGGGAGAGTAGAGTCACATGGGGTAACCTCCTTGTGGTTGCTATAATGTGGTTCTCGCTCTCGGTGGGGCGTGGTGAGTTGTGCGTGGATGCCGCGGAGAATAGCGTGAAGCCTCCACACGTGCTATGTCTCCGCGGTAACACGCTCAACAAGCCACGTGATAAGTTGCACGGATTGACGGTCTCAGACGCGGAGGCAACTGAGATTCGTCCTCTGCCACCCGGATCGAGGCGAGTCACTACGCCACCGCGAGGACTTGGAGCGCATTGGGAATTGGCCGTTCCAAATTGGGGAGGAAAAATAAAAAAATATGCTAATCTATTAGACTTTTTTTCATTACAACTGTAGCAGTTGTAGCTAAAATTTCTAAATGTGTTTAGGCTACTATTTTTCCTAAATAATTTTCATAAATTCAGTAAAACTAGTTTCCATGGAAAGAACAGTAATTATTGGGACTGTGCTAGTAAAAATGTGTGTTTATAGTTCATAACTCATATTGTTTTCCTTTCATCAGGCTCTTAATAATGTAATATAGTAATATATATAAAAAGTAATTTTTAGGAATATCATAAGGTCCAGATTTTAAACCCCTTTATGTCCTTGCCCTTATATTTACAGTGCAGTGCAGTAAGGAGAGGGAAGACAATGGATGGCTCCTCATTTCTGTGGTTCGGCCAATGTAGCTAGTTTTCTAAAAATAAATTATAGTAATAAGTTGTTTATTAAATTAAGTTTAGTTTGATTTCACAAAGCACCATAAAGTAAAAAAGTATTTGTTGAATTAAAAAGGTTTCATATACTTAAATGGTGAAGAATAACGCAAACCAATGAAAACATGAAATGCATTTAAGAAATTGATATATTTTAATTAAATGCAATTATGTAATAAATCAACTTCGAGCACATGGATACATCAGTCACAACCGAAGACCATTTTTGACCCATTTTTGACCCTGTAGTGGCTTAGAAATATTTCTTATTCGTTTTACATCATAATGTCACTTTGTTTTAAATTTTTAAAAATCCTAAAACTTTGTTTATTTCCAGGGTTAGATTTTGATTCCCAGTTTTAACAATATGGACTATTTTAGTTATGGAAATTAAAGCCCGTAAATCTTAAATTACGTTTATTTTTCGTAGTTCATTGTTAAATCTTTTTTTTTATTTTTTTATTTTTATTCATAAACCTCTTTGCTTAAAACAAGGAAAAAAGGAACAAGGTTTTTACCCAGAAACAAGACAGATGGTTATATTTGTTTGCCCATCTATTGTCGCTGGTTTTTGGCTTTAATAAGGTCTAGACCTGCATTACGGAAAAGCACTCTCTGGACCTATTTTTGACTCGCTGGTCTCTCTCTCTCTCTCCCTTTCTTGGCAAATAATGGAAGGACACTCAGCACAAATGGGCTGAAACCCAATTTGATGGACAGAAACAACCAGTGGAGTCCTTGCCCTGGGTCTTAGAGCAATATTTGAACTCCTCGGTATTGTGTACAAAACAGATTTGCACTCGTTCCTTCCCCACTGGTTCTCTTAACAAAGCCAGATATTGCCTCTAAATCCATGAGAAATCCAGCACAACTGTGAATGTTATGCAAATAGAAGTTGTCTGTTTTACTAGTGAATTGCATCAGGTATGTGTTGCTTCTTGGTAAGCCACTAGTTCTGTCTTTTTAGGACTAAGATTGCACAAAGTTTCTCTACTGTTTACTCACCAGTAGGGCATTGTGATATAGCTAAAATATTTGATGTACTGTATATTTCAAGTATTTGCTCTGAAATGGCTACCAAGTAATTGTAAATAATTATAAATCATGTTTGAATCATCCATCAATGTTCTTAAAATTCTTAAAATTTCACTTAAAACGCAACCCCTTGGTAAAGCAACCCCTGGTGTTAGCCCGAGGAGGAGTGCTTCCCCAGCTCGGTTCCTCTAAAGGTTTCTTCCTCAGGTGTTTAATGTCTTAGAGAGTTTTTCTTCTTGCCACTGTTGCCTTAGGCACTCTCACCGCTGGGCTTTGTAAGGCACCATTTTTCTATTTTCAATAAAGCTGCTTTGGAACAACATGTACTGGAGCTAGATAGGTAAAGTTTGACAAGACAAACTTTGTTGGCCTGACAAAGCCTTGTCTGAAACTTTAACACTAATTAGAAAATACGTTTGTAGGAAAGAGAGAGATTTAAAGAAGGATAAAGGCTTTGTTATGTTGGTTTAACCCAAAGACTTGGTTAAGGGGTTTTCCAAGACCAAAATTATCACTGGCAACTCCTCCTAGAGCTTTCAAGCTACATCCACCAACCTTGGTATGGACCTTCAGACTGTTCCGACTCAGGTTACTATGACTTTTCTAACTGAACGGACTTATGGTTTTCCCATAACGAATGATCAAATATCCCAAAACAATCCTATTAACTTAAACTGAGGGAATGGCCATGTTCAAATGGGCCACAGAATGTTCGTAATTTCAAACTCCCAACTGTCCAATTCCAACAGTCAAACTGTTCAAATGTAAACACACAAGACCTTTCAGATGCTATCTATCTAGTTTACATTTGAATTTTTGTTTTTTTTGACAGTTGGTGTTTGGATAGTTTAGACCTTTTTCACATTAGCGCCATCTTTGATTTTGAATGGGAATGACAACAAGGCTGTGAGGGATAGACTTACATCTCTTTAATGGCACACATGGTATAAAGATGTAAAAACATCCTAGATCACATCTGATTTTCCAAAGCTCATGTTGTATGGAGTTTTTTGTCTACTGAATGTTCTTGAAATTGTTTTATTTATTTATTTTTGGGGGGATTTGTCCCCTTTTCTCCCCAATTTGTCATGCCCATTTCCAATCTAGGTCCTCGTGGTGGCGAAGTGCCTCAATCTGTGTGGCAGAGGACGAATCTCAGTTGACCATGCATTTTATCACGTGGCTTGTTGAGTGCGTTACCATGGAGATGTAACATATGTGGAGGCTTCACGCTATTCACCGCGACATCCACGCACAACTTGCCACGTGCCCCACCAAGAGTGAGAACCACATTAAAGCCACCACGAGGAGGTTACCCCATGTGACTCTACCCTCCCTAGCAACCGGGCCAATTGGTTGCTTAGGAGGCTTGACTGGAGTAACGAAATTTAGTTTTTTTATGTTTTGTCCGCAGAATGATACAAAAACCCTTTAAACTTCAGTACAACCCATTGAAACGACTGTACGTCTATCCCTCACAACCTCGTTGTCATTCCCTTCAAAAATCAAAGATGGCGCTGCTGTGAATAAGGTCTAAACATTCAGTTGTACTTCCCATAGTAAGTCTTTGGGATTTACGGGATTTCTGATTGCCCGCTGAGTGAAAACTGAACCTTGTCTGTAGGATAACAGTTAGGTTTGTCAAGACCACATAAAAAGTGCTATACAAATAAAACTGAATTGAGTTCAAATTTACCACCAGATTTTTGGAAAGGGGAGTAAGCTTTAAATTCTGTAAGTTACATTATGTTTTTATAGTATATCTAAAAAAAAAAATAAAAAAAAAAAATAAAAAAATATATATATATACCTTATGATTTGGCTAATTTAAAATCTATAGCTCTTGGCTTGAGTTTGTTTTACATTGCTGTATTTCTCGTAGCACAACAGGGTTCGTATTGAGTTGCACATTTTTGTTTGTTATGGCCAGACGGAATTGGACGGTGATGAAATAATAAGTGGCGCCTCAAGTCCACTCGTGTCTTTGAAATAGTGTTGTATTAGCATCAATATGGTATGCACTCACCCATCTAACACATACATTCTCAGCATGATTTTACATCCAGTTTATAAAACAACCCTCCCCATCCTTTTATTGAAAATAAGCCCATGCAGGTTATTCTGTGTGCGTGCATGTATGTGCGAGACCATATATTGGCAGACAGTGCATGCATTACTGTGAAATGTTACTGCTTGCACCCTCTTTCCAGCAGTGAACGTGTGAATTACAGTTATTTCCTTCACATAGTTTTATATTCAGTCTCCATTGGTCTTGTAAAAGTATTTGATTTGGAACAGTATGCACATATAATATTTACAACGTCTTATTTATTTACAGGTTCAATTGGTTCTGAACAAGTTGTATGAAAACAAGAAGATTGCAAGTGCCACTCACAATATCTATGCGTACAGGTATTTCTGTTTATAATTGCATTTTATTAAATTCTCTCCTATTGACCTACATTGATAGATTTTTTGCCATATCAAATGTAACCAACGGCAATGATGTCTTTATTATATTTGCATACTAAATTGGGATTGGTCCTTCTCACACTATGCGCTACACTACTTTTTGCAATAAAAAGTTATAACCGTATTTACACTCAACAATGAATCTAGCTTATATTTTCAGTACAGTGTCTGTCACATTTGACATGTATTGCATGCAGCAATGTTACTTAACACGCTTTCTTTATTTGCATTTGTAACTACATTTCATCCATTAATCCAATTATGTGCGTATTTCGATTTCTGCATTTGACAAGGCAAAAAATGGAATGGCTGTGCGTGATGCATGTGTGTTACCCCAGGGGGGTCCTCTAGGACATGATTAATAACAGAGTTGGGGAGGAGTGGGTGTCATTTGGACTAGATTAAACCGCAGCTGATATTGACATACAGAATGTTCCAGAAGCCCCTGGCATTGAGGAGGCAATGAATATCTGATAGAACTGGATCACAACCCTGTTTGCTTCCCGAGGTGAAGCCTGTAGCGGCCCAAATCACCAAAGTACAGCTGCAGTTTTAATTAACGACCACAAGTCTGTAATATACTATTGACTACTCACCGCCATTGTCTTTTAAGTATTGGATTGTTCTTTATTATTGCTTGAGGCCAGGTTGTATTTCACCCCAGAATCAACATTTATTTATTTTTTATTTTTTTATCCTTTTGATTAAAGTAAATTAAGTTGGGGGGCATGAGTAGCTCAGCAAGTAAGGACGCTGACTACCACACTTGGAGTCGCATGTTTGAATTCAGGGCATGCTGAGTGACTCCAGTCAGGCTCCCAAGCAACCAGTTGGCCCGGTTGCTAGGGAGGGTAGAGTCACGTTGGGTTAACCTCCTCGTGGTCGCTATAATGTGGTTCTCGCTCTCGGTGGGGCACGGGGTGAGTTGTGCGCAAGTCTAGCCTGGTAATCTGGAATACCGGGCATTTTTGCGGTGGGCCGATGCACTTTAGGGCCGATCATGGGCGGACTGGCCATCGGGAGAACCGAGCAGGCCGGTGAGTCCGGTCAGCCGCAAAATGTTAAAATGAGCCACCGTGTTATGCAGAATGGACAACAAAACGGCGCCACGATGTACAGAAAAGGCCAGCGAGTTTTGGGCCAGTTGCCATGTAAAATCCCGGGCCGATTTATCTTCCCAGTCCAGCCCCGGTTGTGCGTGGATGCCGCGGCGAATAGCGTGAGAATAGCGTAGGTCTCCGCAATAACGTGCTCAACAAGCCACATGATAAAATGCACGGATTTACAGTCTCAAACATGGAGGCAACTGAGATTCGTCCTCTGCCACCCAGATTGAGGCGAGACACTACGCCACCACAAGGACCTAGATTGGGAATTGGGCATTCCAAATTGGGGAGAAAAATGGAGAAAATCCACACACAAAAAAAAAGTAAATTAAACTTACTTTTCGTACCATTAAGAGTCAATATTGTGCCAACTAACCACCAAACATCCATCCATAACATCCTCGCAGCCTCCTAGTAACCACTCAAAACATCCTAGGATCCTCATAGCAACATCCTGGCAACCACCCACAACACATTGTGGTGCATATTTTGCCTAGGCAAGAACCAAGGACTTGTTACCTTATTTCAACTTCAATTATAAAAGTGACAGTTCACTTTATTCACCTCAACCACCAAAACAAAGCATCCAGTTGGCTGTCCCATCAAATATGAAAAGCAATATGTGATGAAAGGTCTCTTTTGCAGCTTTTGGCTGTTAGCTAACTGACTGTAAACACTCAATGTTTACTGAGCCTATTTACTGCCAAAGTCTGTTGATATCTGTCATCAGCAACAACTATTCCCAAAACGATGGACCTTGTGGGCTTAATACCCTTGTGGCCATATCAGGCAGGAACCTCAGTGGGACAGCTCAGATTAATACACTCCTCCCAAAGTCTGATATCAAACCTCATCCAAATCTTCCTCCATTTCCCTTTGAAATACACCCACAAGCACAAAACCCCAGGCGCCTCGCAAAAACTGCATAATCGCTGGCATCACTGCAGGCTGTCATATTGAAAGTGGCCGCTGAGTGTAAACAAGACTGAAGAGCTATGATTCAAGGCAAGTTTTAATGCTTTTCACCATTTTCTTTTCTGTGTGTTTTCATCAGGATATATTGTGAGGATAAAAACTCTTTCCTGCAGGACTGTGAGGACGATGGAGAAACGGCTGCAGGCGGGCGATTGCTCCATCTTCTGCAGGTAAACGTTTGTGAATGTGTGTGTGCTTAACTATAGTTTGGGGATAAATCTGTCCTCAACAGTATTGTAAAGTATTTTGAGGTTGTCAAACATTTGTGGAACTTGTCCATAGTTAATGTGCTGAACTACACCTGTGCTTACTCCGATTGGACACCGGTGAGGGGAACTTAATTCACACCTCCACTAAAAATCACCGTGACCTTATTTGCATGGAAGTCATTGAGCAAAACTGGCTCAGAAAAGCGATGTTAGTTCAGAGGAAAGCTCCAGCAGATGCCACTTGCTTTGATATTTTGTTATCCAATGCAATGACATTCAGACATTTTTAAGTGTCACCTAAGGGTTGTTTTACCAAATCTTGTTGTTCCATATCTTTCTGATTTTCTTTCCTCTGTGAAATACATTTTCGGGGCAAGCTTTTTCAATACAAGCGTCTCATTTTGTGTTCCATGCATGAAAAAAAGTCAGACAGGTTTGGAAGAAGATAATGGTTATAGTTAGTAAGTGATAAATAATGAATGGCATTGCATTCAACATGAACTATTCAGGGGCGTCTGGGTATCTCAGCGAGTATTGACGCTGACTATCACCTCAGGAGCCGCGAGTTCGAATCCAAGGTGTTTGGAGTGACTCCAGCTAGGTCTCCTTAGCAACCAGATTGTCCCGGTTGCTAAGGAGGGTAGAGTCACATGGGGTAACCTCCTCGTGGTCACGATTAAGGGTTCTCGCTCTCAATGGGGCGTGTGGTGAGTTGTGTGTGGATCGTGGAGAGTAGCACGAGTCTCCACATGCTGTGAGTCTCCGCGGTGTCATGCACAACGAGTCACGTGATCAGATGCGCGGATTGACGGTCTCAGAAGTGGAGAAACAACTGAGACTTGTCCTCCACCACCCGGATTGAGGTGAGCAACCGTGCCACCACGAGTACCCACGAAGTAGTGGGAATTAGGCATTCCAAATTGGGTGAAAAGGGGATTAAATAAATAAATAAACATTATTCAATATTAACTTAAAATATTGCAAGTTACACATTTTGGTTATCTCCCTAACCTAAAACACCTGATTAAACTCATCACGCCCTGAAGTGGGTGTGTCAAACAAGTGAGACATCCAAAATGTGTTTGAGTGTTGCAAAATGTACAAGCTTGACATGTATTAAACTTCAATAGAACATTTCAGGAAACTCGTTGTTATGCAGGTGGGTTTATCCATCATCTCTTTCCGAGCTGATCCCAATTCCATTCTTGCCATGTCAGATATTTGCACGCAGATGTGCCATTCATCCATAATCTGTTCTCTTATCTCCTGTTCTCTGATGAAAGGCCTGCGGGCACCGGCATCAGCACGTTGCAGTGTGAAATACAACATGATAAAGTAATCTCTGCCTACGTTCATTTAGACGGCATAAAAAATACAAAAGTGTTTCTGTCTATTAATTTAGCTAAAAACATGCCCTGAATCTGTCATGACGTTTATGAAATGTGTTATGGGACTGAGTATGCAAAACATTATTTTTCAAATAATCTTGATGAGATGTAATTTTACAGTCAATTGATTGGTTTAATACTTGATTCATTGCTGTTAGTGGTGACCAGATTCGATTCATTTGAAGCAGATACCGATAACATATTTAAACACTGTAATCAGCCAATACCGATCTGATATTTCTTTTTTAAAAGCCCATTTATTGAAACTAAGGGACAAAATGACTTGTCCAGAAAACATTACAATTGTTATTGATGTGATAAGCACATTAATCTGAAAGGTGCAGTACAAAAAACAACTAGTTTAATTACAAGGGTCAAAGAGAGGGTGAAAATTACAGCTAATGGTGAAAGTTTTGATGTAGACAATTGACTTATAGATGGACTTTAGGGATAAAATGAAGAAGGGGGGCCTGGGTAGCTCGGCAAGTAAAGACGGTGACTACCACACTTGGAGTTGCAAGTCCGCATCCAGGGTGTGCTTACTGACTCCACTTAGGCTTCCTAAGCAACCAATTGGCCCGGTTGCTAGGGCAGGTAGAGTCACATTGGGATAACCTCCTCAAGGTCGCGCACTCGGTGGGGCATGTGATGAGTTGTGCATGGATGCCACGAAGAATAGTGTGAGTCTCCACACGCGCTAGGTAATGCACTCAACAAGCCACGTAATAAGATGCGCAGATTGACTGTCTCAGTCAACGGAGGCAACTGAGAGTCGTCCTCCGCCACCCAGATTGAAGCAAGCCACTATGCCACCACGAGGACCTAGAGCGCATTGGGAATTTGGCATGCCAAATTGGGGGGAAAAATGTGACGATGTGCCACAATCGGTTTTAAGCAGGTTTCCAGAATACTCATCCGCAATACGTCGTTCAAACAGATGCTCATGCCATTGGCCGAGCCAACGTTGCTCTGTCGGGATGGCCGGGATGCTCTAACAAACAGAGCTACCTTTTTTTTTTAAAGCTGCATATAGTGTTACACATTTAGGGAAATCAACCTACAAATCGTTTACTTATAGTTGACTCTTCATATTAAGCTACACATCACCTTTAACTGCATAAAACAAGAACGACTAGCTAACGAGCATTGGTGACACTTGCCCTAGTTGGTGAATCAAATAAGCCAATGAAATCTAACTAACACCAGATCACATGACATAATTTTGCCTTTTGGAACTCATCCCACTATTTCCTGTTTTCTGAATGTAAAGGCATGGTTCATAGAGATTGACTATTAATAGCAATAGCATGTGCAGATGGTTGTGATATCCCCTCCTCTCCAGTAGGTTGCCGGCTACATCCCTGTGGTGCTGTGGGGTGGGGGGGGGGGGGGGGTTAATAAAACAGGCGAGGACAGTAAAGACACTTGAGAGCTGTCATTCTTTACAAAAGAGCACATTTTGTCTATTTGATTGCTTTGAAGCGATTGCTTTCCCAAACAGCGACTGACAGGCTTCGTTCCGCCTAGGGAATAATGTGGTTTGAAAAGGCAGCATTAGTGAAAGGGAGCATCAGTGATGCATTGACATTTACTTTATTTTTTGACTATTAATTTTTTGATAAAAGGATTCGAAAAATGACAAGTAACTTTCACCTAATGAATACTTTAGCCTAAAGCTCATGTGTCAAAGATGTGTTTGTTTATTCTCTGGTGTGCAAAATGTTTTACATTGCTTTGCCGTTGAGATCAAAGCTAATAAAAACGGTAATTGAGCTGATATGTTGAAAGTAATGCAGATTCCCCATGCAACCCTAATAATCACACTTCAACATGTAAGTTGTCTAGTATATGCATGAACGATGCCTCAAAATTGTGTGCCTTTTAACTGTCTGTAGATCCTGGATGTTCGCAATGTGCTAGTGGTGGTTTCTCGATGGTATGGTGGGATTCTGCTGGGCCCCGACCGTTTCAAACACATCAACAACTGCGCCAGGAATGTACTCATTCAAGAGGGCTACACGGACACCTCAGTAAGATTGCTTTACATATATACTGTTCAACAAGGTGTATGTAACTTTGTGTTTCAACATTTAAAGGGGTTAAGGGAAAGGAGGAGTCAAGAACCGGGTTGATGATTTAAATAATAGTTTCATGAAGAATGAAACAGAAAGATGATTAATACACAAAGGTGTCGGACATGTGTCCGTAAATCTCTCTCTTTGTTGCACTGCAGCTTCCAGTCGGCCTTTATCTCTCTTTGAGGCTTGATTAGCCTAATTAGGGGCTGGGTGTGCGGAATAACGGCCCGGCTCTGCCCTGCCCTCCGCCCTGTCATATTCCTCCCTCGGACTCTCAGTCCCGGGAGCCCCCGCCATGATGTACACCCCTCCCCTTCCCTTTCCCTTGGGAGGGCCGTGTCTTCCGCACCATCTGCCGGCAGGTCATGCCCGTCTACCTGGATGAGTGAGGGGACAAGGGGAGGGAAACAAAACGGAGGGAGAGGCCAACACAGAGCGGCTGTGGAAGAGAGAGAGGAGAGAGGGGAAAAAAACACTTACTCGTCGGTTGTCCGATACGCCGTAGCTTGGTCCTCGGCCACTCCTCCACCCTCTAATTGACGACAGCCACGCCTCCCCGGATGGATCTGAGGCAGACCTCCAGCCCCTGGCGAACGGAACGCCCTGACACATTTTTGGTGGATGGTAACTGCTCCAGGTGGTTGGTTGGGAGCCCCTCCTCCCCTTGCGGTCGGCGGCCATTCCTCCGCTTCCAGACGGCCCGGGATCCTCCGGCGGATGGCCGCGACTGCTCCATTGGGGTGGATGGTAGTGGCGAGGACTCTACTACGGTGCAGAGGTGAGAACCGGCTTGACGAGATAAATAATAGTTTAATGAAGAACTTAAAACAATAAGACAAACGCACAAAGGTGTCGGACAGCTGCCCGTAAATCTCTCTCTCTGTCGCACTGCAGCTTCCATCTGCCTTTTTCCCTCTCGGAGGCTCGATTAGCCTGATTAGGGGCGGGTGTGCGGAATCACGACCCGGCTCCGCCCTCCGCCCTGCCACGGACACTTTCTTCTATCCCAGCTTAATATGCATTGCAGAGACAACTGTAAGTAAACCATTCATAGGTACGTTTTCTTGAAAACTGTACAAATTCTTTCTCTCTGGCACTTTGAAGGCTTGAGTTGGGGGCGGGACAATCTCTTTGTTTGGGCAACGGCAGACATTGTATTTTTGCAATTCCATTTGGTGGTGCAGAAATTACATACATCAGCAGTAATGTTTAACTATCTATAATTATGCATGATACAGGCTACCAATCTTTATTCATTTCGATATGACGAAAGTAGTGACTTGCAGTTCAAAAACTGCTACGGACAGTTCAGTGCCTGAGTGAGTCAATTGATCAATAATTTATGACTTTTTATACTTTTTTTTTTTTTGACTGATTCATTACAAAGAGTCCTTTGTTTGTTAAATCATGCTACAGTTGTCGTGCTATAAGTTTCTTGTGCGTGCAACCAGCGAAGACAACGCTATAGAAAAACTATTTGTCAATTTATTGACTATTTGCTTCCCGGACAAACCTGCTGAAAAATAAACAGTGCCTAAAACTCTTCTAAAAACAGCAAACCAGACCAGCCTGACCAATTCTGGGAGACCACCTAAGACCAGCAAACCAGTTAAGACTGGCTACGCTGTTTTTCTGAATAGTACATGACTAAAAGTGACAAACAGTTATTGTCTCCTTGCTCTTTTGCGCAGGTAGTTTGGTGGCATTTGTGTTCTTTTGATATTTGCCTCAGAGAACTAAACATCAAATATCCAATTTTGTGGTTCCTCTTGTGGAAATGTATCAAGAGAAGCACTCCTCGAGTGTCCGCTACATTCTTATGCAACAACCGCAGTGATAATGACAGACAAAAACAAGTTCTGAGGGGATTTGCCGGCATGCACCTGACTTCGTCTGAGGAATAATTTATTCAATGTTTTCTTTCATTTCTGTGCAAATGAGGATGTGTGCACAGCTACAAGGCTGCTATGGGTACCCAGATAATAGGGCAGTATTCGCCATGTACACACACACGTGTGATATGATTATTTAAGATATTGCTAGAATGCATTACAAAGACTTGACTCAATTAAAGGAACATGCGCTTTTTCATCACAAGCCTTCAAACAGGAGCGAGTCGACATGCAGAGCCTAGTGCAAAAGCTGTCGCATTTCATGCAAGAGAACACAGGCCCCTGCCCCCCCCCCCCCCCAAGATCCCATTTTGTGAGATGTTGTGAAATTGGTAGGCGCCATGGCACACATCGTTATGTTGATTGGCGTTAAAGCAGCTAAGAGGACACCACGTTACGCCAACCCCTCGCAGTTACCAAAATGCTCTACAGCTTCACTTTGAAACCGAGGTTTCCTCTATTTTATTTTGTTTTATGGGGGACTGGATGAGTCGGTTTCTGAACACATCAGCCTCAAATCTTGTTTTCATTCTCTCGCAGTACCAGAGATAACATTACCACAACCTGCTTATTAAAGACTAGTGTGTCTTTGCATGGCTAAACTGCTGCTGTGGTAAAAATTCAGTTGCTATTTTAATTAATGTCATTTGAACCCACTTTATATTAGGTGGCCTTAACTACTATATATTTAAACATTTGATACAATGTAGGCTACTTATTATCCAACTCTTACCTCAAAACCTAACTATAACCTACCCATACCTCAACCCCAGAACAACATGAAGTTACACAGTAAATGCATAATCTTGTATGTACATAGTCATTAAGGCCACCTAATATAAATGGTAATTGGTCTGGTAATTTAACCATAGCGGTATTCAAAGCGCTTTACACTGTGACGCATTCACCCATTCTCACACACACACACACACACCAATGACGGCAGAGCTGCCATGTAAGGTGCTAGCCTGCCATTGGGAGCAACTTGGGGTTCAGTGTCTTGCCCAAGGACACTTCGGCATGTGGAGTCGTGTGGGACGGGAATCAAACCACCAACCCTGCGATTAGTGGCCGACCCGCTCTACCACCTGAGCCACAGCCAGACAAAGTGTGACAGAATTTTTTCCTAATTAGTGTTTTTTTTAATTAAAAATAACGGATTTAAACAAGTTTTCTTTTGTTGTATGAAAGTCATATTACAACAGTGTTTTTTTTAAACATGTTTTATTAATTTAGCTAATTTTCAAATGCAAAATAAAAACTTTCCCCAAACCCAGACTTATTTATGAAAATCGATTTTATTCTAAACAGAGTGAAATAAACATGATTGATTTCAGTATTCGTTGTGCTTGTGATTTATACACATTTGTAAACAAACTACTTTTGTTCCTCAGTTGTGGCATAATTTCCTCCAAAACCAACCATTTTTGCTTTAAGTTAGTGTACTTGATTACCAACCTTTTAGTGTACTTGATTACCTTTAAGTTAGTGTGCTTGATTACCAACCTTTTAGTGTACTTGATTACCAACCTTTTAGTGTACTTGATTACCTCTAAATTAGTGTACTTGATTACCAACCTTTTAGTGTACTTGATTACCAACCTTTTAGTGTACTTGATTACCAACCTTTTAGTGTACTTGATTACCTTTAAATTAGTGTACTTGATTACCAACCTTTTAGTGTACTTGATTACCAACCTTTTAGTGTACTTGATTACCTTTAAGTTAGTGTACTTGATTACCTTTAAGTTAGTGTACTTGATTACCAACCTTTTAGTGTACTTGATTACCTTTAAGTTAGTGTGCTTGATTACCAACCTTAGTGTACTTGATTACCAACCTTTTAGTGTACTTGATTACCTTTAAGTTAGTGTACTTGATTACCAACCTTTTAGTGTACTTGATTACCTTTAAGTTAGTGTACTTGATTACCAACCTTTTAGTATACTTGATTACCAACCTTTTAGTGTACTTGATTACCAACCTTTTAGTGTACTTGATTACCAACCTTTTAGTGTGCTTGATTACCAACCTTTTAGTGTACTTGATTACCAACCTTTTAGTGTACTTGATTACCAACCTTTTAGTGTACTTGATTACCTTTAAGTTAGTGTACTTGATTACCAACCTTTTAGTGTACTTGATTACTTTTAAGTTAGTGTACTTGATTACTTCATTTTTAAAAAAAGTGAAGAGCATGTTTGAGATTAAATAAGAATTGTGATGTGCAAGAAAAACAAAATAAAAGTGTAAAAATATGATTGTATGTATTTGGTGACCGTTGAGTCAAAGTATAAGTGAATGTGATCACAGAGCCAAGAATAGCTGATAGATGTTTAAAATTATTTAGGCGACACAACGGGACATAGACCACACTGAATTGAAAATAACTCTTGTCTGTAATTGTCAGTCCATTTGTAAAGGTTCAGACATTCATTACCGGATTCCCTCTATTATTCCATTTAGCGCTTTGTGTATGCCGTATTTCTTTATTGTATCCTGTCATTTTGGCCTTGGCAACCTTTGAAAGTGAACAATACTGCAAGAATACATTATTGCGATTCTTGGGACATAATAATAATTTTCCCCTCTGGTGAGCTGTTAACTGCTGCACACGGATCATTAATTCATTCAGATAACCTTGAGAATCAGATCAGTCTGGTTTGTGAAGGAATCATTCAGGCCCATATTTGTGAACCTAAATCTAACCTAAGTTTGAGATCCGGCTGAAAATAAAGGTTGGTTAATGAATCGGACATCCGTGCTTTTCTTCTGAACGCGACAAGGAGAGATTGGCCGGATGTTGGGATTTTCAGTTTTGACTTCAGATCACTTGGAATACAACAACAAATCATATGGACCAATTTTATTATATTTGTTTGGTGCTTTTGCATCATTTATGCAGCTTGACAGCCGCAGTCATCTTCAACTTTCATTATAAGGAAAAGAGTGGTCGGGATATTCTTCAGAATTTCTCTGTTTGCATCCCAAGGACAACATGAGGGCGAGTAAACGATGACAGGCTTTTCGGTTCTGGGTGAACTATTCTTTTTTAAATAATTCACATCTTTCCTGACAGCATGTCTCAGCCACAGATACGTCACACTGTTCACTCCGGCTGAAGACGAATGTTGTGTGATGTTCACAGTGAGAGATGGTTGACTCATTGTGTGCGTATTCTGTCCACTGTGGCTCAAGAGTAATTAACATACAATGCATAATAACAACCAGAGGCTCCTGGGCGCAAGGACGAGTCACGTGTGTGGAATAATAAACATAGACTCCTTTCTCGACAATCATTTGGACACTGGATAGTCCCTTGGGGAAACAGTGTGGGGAGCAGATGCAGTAATCGAAATCTGACAAGTTGTTCTTGTCCATGTGCATAGCACTGATGCTTGAGATAAGGGACAAAACATGTCTTACATACTAAAGTCAAATTTTTACTTATATTTTAAAGTAATTTCATCAGAATTTTTTAAAACGCGTGCTCTATACTATACATGTAACTTAACCTGTCCTCAGCATGAGGTCACAATGTTAAACTGTGTTTAAAAATGCAACAAATTCGTAAATATATATATATATATATATATCAAATGAAAGGTAGGGAACTGTAAGATATCAAACAATACATTAAGAAAACGTTAAATTTATTTTTTTTAAATCCTGAATAAATCAGAAAATGTCCTGGTCAGCTTTATCTCGGAGTACCATGTTCCCACTTCCTGCTCATGGTGGATGCAACAGTAGGACACGTGGTCTGGTACGTTTGATACTTTTCATATTTTAAACAAACAATGTATAAGTCTCTGCGGTTATTGTAATTTCTGTTGAAATTGTCGTATTTCAATTTTGGCATTTTAGTTTAGTTTATAGTGGCATCTTCAACTGAGGAAAAAATAATGGAATGCCCAATTCCCAATGCGCTCCAAGTCCTCATGGTGGCGTTGTGACTCGACTCAATCCAGTTGGTGGAGGACGAATCTCAGTTGCCTCCGCGTCTGAAACCGTGGCTTGTTGAGCACGTGACTGAGACGTGCTATTCTCCGTGGCATACATGCACAACTTACCAAGAGTGATAACCACATTATAGCGACCACGAGGTTAACCAAATGTGACTCTACCCACCGGGACAATGTGGTTGCTTAGGAGACCTGGGTTGACTTAAGACTCCAAGGTTGGTAAATGGTGTAAATGGTCTGCAGTTATATAGCGCTTTTTTTCAACCTTAGCGGTATTCAAAGTGCTTTACGCTGTGACTCATTCACCCATTCACACCCATTCACACTCACACTCACACACCAATGGTTGCAGAGCTGCCATGCAAGGCGCTAGCCTGCCATTGGGAGCAACTTGGGGTCCAGTGTCTTGCCCAAGGACACTTCGGCATGTGGAGTCATGTAGGCTGGGAATCAAACCACCAACCCTGCGATTAGTGGCCGACCCGCTCCACCACCTGAGCCACAGCTGCCCACTGCTGCCCTCTGGTAGTCGGCATCAATACTCGCTGAGCTACCCAGGCCACCCCTTTTTTCTGATTATTATTGGGACTACCACGTATAGGATTTTATTCATTTTGGACTCTTGCACCCTCTGTGTTTTTGCCCATCATGGCAAGGAAAGAATAAAACATTAGCATCTATAAATCTGTTTTAAAAACCATCTGCTGATTAATCGGTTATCAGCCTTTTGCACCACCTTAGTTATCGGTTATCAATCAACTTCTAGTGCGCACCTTAACCGAGGTACACTGCAATTACTGACTGGTTGTTCATATGACAATATTAAGATTCATCTTTATTGTCATTGTGCAGAGTACAGGTACAGAGCCAATGAAATGCAGTTTTCGCATATCCCAACTAAGCTGGGGTCAGAGCGCAGGGTCAGCCATGAAACAGCGCCCCTGGAGCAGATAGGGTCAAGGGCCTTGTTCAAGGACCCAACAGTGGTATCTTGATGGTGTTTGGGCTTGAACCCCCGACCTTTCGGTCAGTAGACCAGAGCCTTAACTGTTGAGCCACCACTGGCCCATGAAATAGAATAAAATGTAAACCATTATATAAATAAAAAAAAATAGATCATATGTTGTATTTTGATGACTACATACATAGGACCTGTATTGGGGGGAGGGGTTCAAAGAATCGTTAATGGAGTTGTTAAGGAACCTGAATGTTTAATTGTAATCAGAATGGATAAATTCCTCAAGATTCCCATCCCAAGTGAGAGTGGTCTTTTAATGAATCAGTCAGAAAGATCTCACAAGTTATCGGTTTTGAATTACTCTAGCAAGTGACTCACTAAACACGTCAGAGCAGTTGTTAAATGAATATCTGACTCAATCACTGACCGGATGTTTATGACAATGTGTAGTTAAATATAGACATTTGCCAAAGTGTTTGGTGAAATAAATGGTTTTCTATTAAAAAGAAATATAGTTTGTAATATGTTTAGTTGCATTTGTTTATTTAGGGCCCATTACTTTGGTAAAACAGGAAATGCTGTTGAAACAAAATCCTCTAGATAACATTGAAAGAGTGTCCATGTACACTTGCTTTGTATCGCATCATTATACTTATAATTAAGGGTTAAGAATATGTTGTTCTTTGCTGTTGATGTTTGTTATTATATAAATGTTCTAACTTTAAGTTTGTGTTGAGCAGTCGCTGATGCAGTTAGGACTTTTTTGTAATACATTATTAATGTGTTTGTTCTCCAGCTCTCGGCACAACCCTTGAGCAGGAAGCCCTTCATTTCAGTCTTCCTTTTAACGCGAGTCTTGTCACTTCCCTTTCAGGAGGACGCTTCCAAAGCTGGAGGGAAGAACAAAAGATCTAAAAGCAAAAAGACAAAGTGAAATAGCCCCCAAAACCGCCTCCCACCTGGATCTCATGGTTTTTTACTACACTTCATCCTCTATCAGAGCTTCTTGTGCAGAGAGATTGTCAAGCCTTGAGGAGAACTGGCACAGAGTCAAACTGGAGACTATGAATGCATAACGCCGAAGGAGGCTTACAAATAAAATATATGGAAATTTCCTACAAATGTGTAAGGCTCACAATGCTGCATCTGGTATAGCATTAACCGAACACTTCTGGAAACGATTGAATTCGCTGAGAATCTCCAGCTCCAGTGAGCTGTTATCTCGAGAACTTGACCTTTCAGATTCGTGAATGAATCATTCTTTTGAGTCGATTCTTTTAAATGAACTTGAGTTGATCTAGTTCACAAATCAGAATGATGGCTGCAATGGGTCTCGAGTCAACAGCTCACAAGAGGGGTAGATTATGCTTAAACTTTGGTCTGTTCCATACAAAATGCATCGTGTAACTTCAGAAGACTCAGAATATAGTGCACGAGTCGTTTGGACATTTATGGTGCCTTTAAGTACTTTTTGGAGCTTGGCAAATATGGTTATTGTATGTAAAAGATCCTATAGTGTTCCAGAGAGAAAACAGCAAACAGGTTTGGGATGGCAGGAAAGTGAGCAAATAATAATATAGTTTAAAGCCAACTTTCATGTCAACACCCGCAAATGGGTTTTATGTAATGACTTGAGTTTATGGTCTGTTCCTGCACATTTGGTTGCAGTATTTTGTCTTATGAATAAAGATTTTTATGAATTATAAATTGATTTGCAAATGAGCGTTCGAGGCTTTGCCTGAAGTCACAAGGACAAACGGGTGCGAAACAGGTAATAAGAAGCACTGGCATTCATCAGCGACCTTTGACCCTTTCTCCGGTGTAATGATGCTCTAATAATGTAATTTGATAAAGCCTGACTAAAGTCATTTGGCCATTTCCGCAAAGCGTCATACCAGCATGTCCATTTGATAAGACTATGGCAAATGTCAACTCAAAATGGGCCGTAATACTATGGTAGAATGTCTTCTTCATGTTTGACTGTCAAACGTCCATTACGGCTGTCCATTAAATCCCCCGTCACACACCAATATTGTACTATCACTCATACTTACCCTTTGGAATAGTGCATGTGGTTATTTTACTAATCAAACTACCTGATGAGTTTTGCCACTTTATGATTCGCATGCTAATCGTCCTTAATGAGCTCATGTGAGAATATCACAGATTGTTTTGGCGCTTATGACTAATAAGCAGATGCTAGACCATGGGAGAACAGTTCAGAGGAATCTGAATATCGAGTTAGATTAGGGACTGAGAATGAGTCCGGACAGGAGCCCCAAAACTTGTTTATTTAGTTCTTTTGAGTAGTTAGAGAGATCATTACAACAACCTGCCTATTGAAGACTGGTGTGTCTTTGGATAGCCAAACTGCGGCTTTTATAAATAGTCAGTTGTCGTACTGACTGATTTAAAAGACACTTTTTATGTTTTTTTATGCCACTCCGGAACAATATCACCCAAGTGAAGAGATTTCCACAGCAAAGCACAAGCGTCAGCAAAACATTAGGAGACATAAGAGGGTTTAAAGGCACAAATGTGAATCTTATTATTTAATGAAAGGTTAAAATCTGGTTAAAATGCATATTGTTTATGTCTTGTGGCTATACATTTGAAACCGTTTTAACGTTTATGGATTGGCCCCATTCACTTCCATTGTTAGTGCCTCACTGTAACCCAGATTTGTGCTTGTATTTGCCGAAAAGTTGTTGAGCATGGGGGGGGGGGGGGGGGGGGGGGGGGGTGGTGTTACATTTTCATTGTTGATGGGTTTTCGAGCGGGAGGATCACCAAACTGGATCGCAACCTTAAAGCCCAGCCCCCCACCCCGGTCAAGTGCCCCTTGGTGGTCAAGGCCCCCATTTGGCCAGTTGCTAATCTACCCCTGACAGGATGGACAAGGCAAAATGTATATTTATGGTAATCAACATCATGCCACAAAAGCTGTCGATTGAGCTTAACTTGTATCCAACCAAGAACATTCCTGGAATACTCTATTGTCATTGCTTTCTTCACAAGGCCGTCTTTGCAAACTAGTTGTGTTGTGTAATAGTGTTCCTAAATGATTTCACGTCTTTGCCCAACCTGTGAATCTAGAAACGGTTGCAACACTTATTAATTCTTCTGTGGTAGTGACTCATCCGGACAAGGCTTTCAAGTACTTTTTAACATCTAACCTTAGTTTCGCTCTCGCTAGCACACACACACACACACACACTCATATCATTGCTGTCTTGCCTCTTAAATTCCTCTGGGCCTTTGACGTTCTGGCCCCTCTCATTGCCTACTCACTTCTATCCTCCCAGCATGCATCTATTCCCTGTTCTCCGGCCTATTCTTTCATGCATGTCTCTCTCGCTCCCTGTGTTCCAACGCTATTTCCTTTCGATGAATATTAACGCACCTTTTGATTGTCAGCTCCAACCCTTTCACATCCAATTGCCTGCTTCAACTCAAGAGGTATTGCTAAACATTTTCAGGGACTTGTGGCTCTTGTTTCTGTTGTGGCACGCTCTCTATCTGCAAGGATAAATGCGTCTTGCTTGGAAAACTTGCTCAGGGACTGATTGGCATCTCATCTGTGCTCCGACTAACAAATGTCTTTTATTTTGGGACACAGTATTAAGGTAGTGGAGATGACAACAAATTGCACAAAGGACAACAGTTACGTTATAGCTGATACAATTTCTGGCGAGAAATCAAGCTAAACTTGGTTTCAAAAAACTGTACAGAACATCAGAAAACACCATGCTGTGCATTGCTGCTTTTTAACTTGCCAAAACCAAATCTTAGATGTGCACATTGTCGATTTGATGGACAAACTGTCCCAAGATCTGATTATCTGATGTCTTTTATTTTGTCCACGGTAACAGTTTGCCTAAAGGATAACTGGGTTACATTATGGCTAATGTCATTTTTGGAGAGGAATCAAGTGAAGCTTGGCTACAAATAACTGTACAGTACATTAGAAATACCATGCGTTGGTGTATTTGAAGTACGTCTGACATGCTGACTGTCAAAGAGTCCCTAAGCAAAATTTGGCTTCTCATTTTTGCTCTGACTAGCAGTATTTTGGACAAGCATTCAAGCTAAATTTGGCTGTACATTAGCAAACACCATGTTATGTTTCAGTAGCCTGAACTCTGACATGCTAATAGTCAATATTGAACATTACAGCTCAACATGACCAAGCTAATCTCCATTCATACAAAGATCCTAAGATAGAGCCATTAGCATTGCATAAAAGTTGCTCATTTGCATTGTGGACAAGAAACCCTTGGCTGACAACAATATCAACGAATAATATTAATCGTGGGATAAATCAAATCTGCAAATAAGCGCTCCTCTGTTGAGGCCTTGAGAAGCTAAAAGAGTGGAATATTATGGTAATTCGTGTTGTTTTATGGTCTGAAGTGGCTTTGGGATACGTTGTTTGTTCTAATAAGGGTCAGGGCTCTTCATCTATGGAGATCAAACATCAGAAGGGTGCATCCGAAAGCTTGTTTCATAAGAGTCACTCCTGTTTCTTTAGAAGGTGAGAGAGCAGATCCCTGTTCAAATGAGTTGGTGCTACCGCTTTGGGCTTTTGGATTATGGGGGTTCTTCCACAGCAAGAATAATAACTTGATCTAAATAAAGGCACTTAGCTGCTTTCTCCAGTTATCTTCTCTTGGCACCGTTGTGTCAAAATGCTTTACTGTGTGCTATCACTGCACATTAGCAACATGTAACACGCTAAGCTGAAACAAGGTTGGGGTGAGGGTTGGGTATGTGTTAGGGTTCTACCATGGTTGTTTGGACATTAATTTTAACCAGCATTAAGTTGCATTAACTATTGGTGGCATTTTTTGGAAAGGCTGCATTACCTGCAGTCATGGCCTTTTCACATTGTGGCAGGGCGGAGGGCGGGGCCGGGTCGTGACGATACACACCCGGTCCCGTATTAGGCTAATCAAGCATCCGAGAGGGATAAAGGCCGACTGCAGAGGATAGTGCGGGAGAGAGAGATCGTTTACGGACATGTCCGACATGTGTGTGTTTTGTCTTAAGTTTATCATTAAAATATGATTTATATGGTCAAGCCGGTTCTCGCCGCCTCCTTTCCCTTGAACTGCTTTATACACATGTTTCTATGGTATACTGGAAAACAATGATAAGCATTTCATGAGTTTTAAAGGCTTTTATTGGCAAAAACACTCAATATATGCAGAGAGTCAATATTTACAGTGTTGGCCCTTGTTCTTCATATCCTCTGCAATTCACTCAGGCATGCTGTGGATATCAGCTTCTGGGCCAAATCCTGACTGATGGCGATCCATTCTTGCCTTATTAGTGCTCGGAGTTGATCACAATTTGTGGGCTTCTGCTTGTCCACTCGCTTTTTGAGTATTGACCACAGGTTCTCTATGGGATTAAGATCCGGGAGTTGCCTGGCCATGGATCCAAACATTTCAATGTAATGATCTCCGAGTCACATCATTATCACTCTTGCCTTGTGACATGGTGCTCCATCGTGCTGGAAAATGCACGGATCATCACCAAATTGCTCATGGATCGTTGGTAGAAGTTGCTCTTGCAGGATGTTTTGATCCCATTCTTTATTCATGGCAGTGTTTTTGGGCAGGATTGTGAGAGAGCCCACTCCCTGTGATGAACGGCAACCCCACACATGGATGGTCTCAGGATGCTTCACTGTTGGCATGACACAGGACTCATGGTAGCGTTCACCTTTTCTTCTCCGGACTATCGAATTTCCAGATGTCCCAAACAGTCGGAAGGGGGCTTCATCAGAGGAAATAACTTTGCACCAGTCTTCTTCTGTCCAATCCTTGTACTTCCTGCAGAATTTCAGTCTGTCCTTGATGTTTATCTTGGAGAGAAGTGGCTTCTTTGCAGCCCTTCTTGACACCTGGCCATTGTCCAAAAGTCTTCCCCACACTGTGTGTGCAGATGCACTCACACCAACCTGCTGCCAATATTGAGCAAGCTCTGCACTAGTGGTTACACGATCCCGTAGCTGACTCCTCATGAAGAGACGGTCCTGGCACTGGACACTCTGGGACGTCCTGAAGCCTTCTTCACTGCAGTTGAACCTCTCTTTGAAGTTCTTGATGATCTGGTAAATGGTTCTTTCAGGTGCAATATTCCTTGCAGCAATTTCCTTGCATGTGAGGCCATTTTTGTGCAAAGCAATGATAACTGCACGTCTTTCTTTAGAGGTAACCATTGCGAACAAGAACACAATGATTGGAAGCACTTCTTCCCTCCTTTAATAGCACTCAGTCTGCTCTCATAATCCAATCAGAATGATAGTGATTTCACCTGACTAGTACTCGTTCACACTTTCCCAGGTGCTGCTGATATGATTAGTGAAATTATATTATCTGGCCATTTTGTGCCAGGGCCAAAAAACTGTTAAATTTGTTTTTTTGGGCGATTAAGCTTTTTGCTATTATTTAAAATGCATCTGATCACTCTGCACAATAATCTAGAAACAAAGTGAATCAACACCACAACTGAAGCAGAAAAGTTTGCGAAACACAACATTTATGTCACTGCCAATACTTTTGGTCACGGCTGTACAACAGTAGCGTAGCAATTTATTGCATTACTTAACTTGTTATTTGGTTATCAAGATAAACTGCAAAGAATTATTTTCTTTGGAATTATGTGTTTTATGAAAGTAATTAATTATTGGGTGATTGTGTCCCCATTAAATGATTCACCCAAAAATGGAAAATCTGTCATCATTTACTTACCTTTTTAATTTTGTTCCAAACTTAATGGTGCATTCTGCCTAACATCCCCATTTTGTGTTCAATGAAAGAAAGTCAAATGGGTTTGGAACAACATGACAAAATGTAAATTTTTTTGGTGAACTATCCCAGTGAGATCCTTTAGGATTAGTTCAAAATGATGATAGACATTCCAATCGGAATCCTGTAGGTATTCTATATTTTACATTGTATCTTTGGTTTCAGATTGTTTTATATCATTAGTTCATCCATGTCTTCAAGTCTTACTTAATCAAATTGTTCCCCAGCCACTCAGATGACCCTCTTTGGAATTGATTGGAATCACTATTAGAACTAGAAAAAGATATCCCGGGTTAAGAGCTTGGGGTTAATTAACACTTAATAATTAAAGAACAAAGACGTATATTAAAGGGTTTTATGGGTGAATTTAACCGCATAACTAATGTAAGCTTGAAGCGCTGCACTATTCAGTGCAATTAAACTGGATTTCACAGATGCACCATTATTTCAGTGTCGGTGTCATGCACGTGTGTGCGAACCGCACGAAGAGTCTGTGATCTTCCTGCTCAACCGCTCAGCTGAGTAGCAGCTCATGGGGCTGAATTTGGTCTTTTGTGTCAGAGGGGAAATGAGTCACACGGTAAAAGAAGACCAATCCTCTGACGTTGTGTTTAATTACAGATTTTTAAACCCAGAACACAGACTTTGTGAGCGTGTTTAGAGTGCAGAGGCGTACTGTACATGGTGTGCAATTTTAAGTAAGCAATTAAGAGATGCTTTTGACATCATTTACTTGGATGATTGTGTCATTAACATTTTATTTTTGCTTATATGCTTCTTGAGCTCACTGCTTCTGGATTTTATGTAGCAGAACTACAAAATCTGAGTAACATACAGTATATAGGGGTGAGGCACAGCTACCGGGGACAGAATGCTTTTATGAAAATGACCTCGTACCTGACTAGCTGTCTAGAGTGGATGGCAATAATTATGCTGTCCATGGTGCTGAATCCTCTGAAGAGGACTGGAGTGCAGGCAACAAATGCTAAAGGAATGTGTTCAGGATTCCATTTGGAATTTCTAAAATGAAACCAACATACAGGATTCTAGTTAGAATTATTTAAAAGGATTCCAGCATAATACAAAATCCACTTGAGTTCCCAATAGGACTGTCGTTACACAATATCCAATGGGTCTCTAAAAATCTGTTTAAACAGTATATTTCTATTTGATTTTTGGAAGATTCCCGTGGTCACTTTAGGATTGGATTTTCTGACTATATAGATTTATCAATGCACATTGCCAAAAGTAGGTTTTTAATGAGTAATTCTGTCCTGCTTTCCAGTACAAAATAAGTAAACATCCCTAAAATAATGATTCAGGCTTCAGGATTGTTTTCAAGGGCTTTTACTGTTTAACCAAAGCATGGATATTAAACTCAGGCAAATCATGTTGTATAGCAGCATTCTGTACATATGATTCAATACAAGTATGTTTCTGATAAAACTTTGGACAATATTTTAAAAACTTTAAATAGTCATTTAGAATAGTGTAAACTTGCAACTTGGTCAAATCTTGACTAAGTTAACCACAAAGGTGGACTGGGTCGAATCTGTGAGTTCTTCAAAAAAAACGGACAGTACCATTTCCAACGGGAGTGCGCAACAGTTGACGTGCGCGCGTGACGGGAACGCGCTTCTGTGTTGGAAACTCGGAGAACAGAAACTCTGCGCTCAGTCTCAGTACATGGACTTGACTTACCAATTAATGGAGTTCCCCTCAGGAAAAAAGGGCATTTCATATCAGTTTCAGGCATCGCTTTGACAACTTAAAATATGGGCGCGCTCCCCGTGTGTTTGGAGACTCCAACGTGAACGGTACTGTGGATGCGCTCTGAAGTTAATGCAACCCTGAAGGCATGGAAACTCATCTGTCGACTTAGTCGCCTGGAAGAGAGCCCATAATGTGCTCAAACCTGTTGCTGGTTCTCCAAATGCTCTTGATATGACCATGGTCACCTGCTTTTCTGGATTCAATTCTTCTGGCTCTAACATCACGACCGTCAGCTCGGATGTGGACGCGTTCCCCGGGTACACAATGGTGATCCTGGCGATCCTGATGATAACCCTGGTGGTCGTGGTGGTGGTCGGAAACGCGTTCGTCATCCTTGCCTTCTTCGTGGACAAAAGTCTTAGAAATCAATGCAATTACTTCTTCCTAAATTTGGCAATATCTGACTTCCTTGTTGGTATGTATAAGCATTTTATAAACCACTTTGCAAATGCAAATTGTGCATATGGAATAAGGATCAAAGCTTTCTGTATGTCTTAAATTGCATTTCATGGGAATACTGAATCTGACAAGTATTAGTGGGATAAGGGAAAGTTTAATTAATCAGTCTGCAGCTTACATGATGAAATCAGAACACCATAAACGTAGCTAATGAGATGTCAGATTCACCATATGAATTTCTCCGTGGGTAATTGCATATTTGCATACAACTGAAAGACAGCAAATGAAAGAAAAATATTTATTTGCCACAATAGTTCCTCAAAATTCACTAGAAATAAGCAGATATTTTATAACGACAAGGATGAGTCAGGGGAAAGGTAGCACTTCTGTACAGCGGCCAATGCTTATAATCTCCAAATAGTAAAATATCGTCCGATTAATTGGTTTTTGCGATATATCGATATACTATTACATATAACAGAGCGTTGGAGTAATTGGTTTAAGATGTGTGGGCTGTTTGCCTAGTTTTGCATGCCAAATGCATTGGCATGCCTAGTTAATCAAAGAGTGAATGTAAATGTATGTAGCTGTTCTTAAATTTTGGAATATTGATTAGGCCAAATTTGTCTGGTTTTAGATGCTGTACAAAACCTCAGCTTGGCCGAGGAGAACACTTGGATCACTCTCAAATATTGAATAAAAAATTGTGTTTACTGCTTACCAAAGAAACTGAAATTTAGTTCAAAATGTACATAATCCACAGAGATGATCAGGTCCACTGTGGGTCTCATTTGGTCATATTTCTTAATTAATGAATTCGAGCAGCTATGCAAAGTTGTGCTGTTGTCATGGCCTGGCCAGGCTGATTAATCTGTCAATTTTTGGCCATTTTGAGATTATCGATTAACAGAACCATCAGTTCTGGAGTGGTGGTGGCATAGTGGGCTAAAGCACAGAACTGGTAATCAGAAGGTTGCTGGTTCGATCCCACAGCCACCACCATTGTGTCCTTGAGCAAGGCACTTAACTCCAGGTTGCTCCGGGGGGATTGTCCCTGTAATAAGGGTTCTGTAAGTAACTTTGGATAAAAGCGCCTGCCAAACATTGAATGAGTATTCTGCTGTTCTGCAATGCGCATGCACAATACGTTATTGGCTTGGATTCAGAGTGCATTAAGAGAGAAAATCCTGCAGTTCATTTCAAGATCCACACTGACTTCCTGTCTATTCACCAAACCCACTCTGCTTCCTTAAGTGTTTGTTTGCGGCTCACAGGCATTAGTGCTCAGATGATGTAGTGCTTGTGGCTTTCAAGGTGGAGGTTCTTTGAAAAAACTTGGATCTATCTTCGAGTTGCACTATCCTTCAAAACGCCTATGAAGTACAGATGACACATGCAATTCAACAAGGTTCAACTGTGCCTGTTTTTAGCACACCATTCGGATTATGCAAATTAGTAATGATGCATATATGGCCGAAAATGTGGGTAGAGATTAATTTGCATGGCACAATTCCCCATGTTGCAGGTCGATTCTTAGCGCCAATCTGAGGGATGCAACAGACTACTTGGGTCTGGCATGCTTTACTGGGACTGTACAGCATCACTCCCCTGCAACACCACTCCAAACCAGACACCTGAATTGGCTTGTCTGAATACATGCCAGGATATCCTGTATATGTAACACTCTTCTCTATCATTTGGTACATATTTGCTGCCATTCTCATTATAAAATTCACACATATATACATATATATAAATTCCATTTACTGCCAGATTTCTCTGAGCTGTAATAGAGAACATTAATTGCAGCAGGCTAATATCACTGATACAGAAGAAAGAAAGGCTTGGACTGAGTAAATTGTGACAGAATAAGCCCAGGGTGTTGCTATACCTGCTGTACATACATAAACTGGATTGTGAGTGGTTGGGGAATATGACGCAGGTTTTGTGCTAAAATGCCATGCACACAAGTGGCAAAACTAGTCGATTTGCCTCAGAGTTTCAGAGCCCTAAAGAGCTGCCTATTTTACTTCTAAAATGCCAAGGAGCTCAAAAGCTAAATAACACAGATATGGTGCTGATTTAACTGAACGATAGATGAGAGATCCTTTAGCGAAAAGTCAATGATGTGATTTCTTTACGCTTTTGTGGAAAAGCTTTCTCTTGATGTATGTTTAAAGTACAAGAAGAAGAGCTGTCACCGTTCCCTCTTCTGCTCGATGACGTTTTGATAATGGCTATTGGTTTATCGGTCATATTGTGAAGCAACTCCTCTGTGACATGATCCATTGATTTTACGCTCTGAAGGGCTTATTATATCCTGACCAGGAGAAGCAAGTGGCCATTGAAGCAAGCCTCATTAACTGCAGTGGATATAAAGTGTCTACACACCTCTGTTAAAACAGCTATTTAACTATAGACTATTAGCTTGGCACATCTTGACTTGGGAATATTTTCCCATTCTTCTTTGCAAAAACGTTCCAGATTTGTCAAATTGCGAGGGACTGTCCTGTCTCCCCCTCTTCAGGTCCCCCAACAGATTTTCTATAGGATTCAGGTCTGGGCTCAGGCTGGGCCATTCCAAAAGATGAATCCTTTTTGCTTTTTTTTTTTTTCTGAAGCCATACTTTTGTTGATTTGGATGTGTGCTTTGGATCATTGTCATGCTGAAAGGTGAAATATCTCTTCGTTTTCAGCTGTCTAGCAGACGCCAGAAGTTTCTGTGCCAAAATTGATTGGTACTTGGGGCTATTCATGATTCCCTCCACCTTCACAAAAACCCAAGTTCCAGCTGAAGAAAAGCAGCCCAAAAGCATGATGCTGCCCCCCTCCCATGCTTCACCGTGGGTGTTGTGTTTTTTTGCGGATGTGCTGTGTTGTTTCTGCACCAAACATACATTTTACAATTTTATTGTACAATACAGTCTCATTAGACCGTAACACATTTTTCCACATTGTTTTGGGAGACTTGGTATAGGATTTTTGCAAAGTTTAGCCGGGTTTGGATGTTTTGTTTCGTTTGTTGTCAGAAAAGGCTTGGTTTTGCCAGCCTGCCCCTTAGCCCAGACAGATGAAGAATACGGGAGATAGATGTCACGTGTAGGGAGCCAGAAAGAGCCGCAGCTCCTTTAATGTTGCTGTAGGCCTCTTGACAGCCTCCCAGGCCAGTTTTCTCTTTGTCTTCTCATCGATTTTAGTGGGACGTCCTGTTCTTGATAATGTCACTGTTGTGCCACACTTTCTCTACTTCTTGATGACTGCCTTCACTGTGTTCCAGGGTATATCTAATGCCTTGGAAATGTTTTTGTAGCCCTCACCTGAGTGATACCTTTCAACAATGAGATCCCGTTGATGCTTTGTGAGGTCTTTGTGGCCCGTGTCTCTTGTAGTAGCATGCAACAAGGAAGATGTCAGAACAATCCTACAGGAACAGCTGAGATTTAAATGGAGTCACTTCAGGTGAAGACAAGGGTGTACTGTTTCTCATGAGCTTGATGATTGGTTGATTCTGAACACAGCCACATACCCAATTATAGAAGGGTGTGCACGCTTATGCATTTTTTTTATGTGTTACTTTGGTGTTCACTGGCATTGCATTGGTTGTCATTTTTACATTAAAGGTGCAAAAGGTCTTATATGATTTATCTTTGTTATAACTAACTATATAGGCACTGTGGTGAGTCGCCACTTGATGTCCAATTTACAATCTGGGTCCTGAATTAAAACCAGTTGAGACCACCAATATAATGCAATATTATGTGATGTGTCTCTTCCTAGGGGCCTTCTGCATCCCGGTCTATATTCCCTACATCCTGACGGGCAGGTGGATGCTAGGCCGTGGACTCTGCAAGCTGTGGCTGGTGATGGACTATTTGTTGTGCACGGCGTCTGTCTTCAATATTGTCTTAATCAGTTACGACCGCTTCCTGTCCGTTACACGAGCGGTAAGTGTAAACACCAAACCAGCCTGCTTCACCATGTCAACATTAAAACATTCAATTGACCCTGTTTACTTAATAAATGTTCCTGGTCTTATTGGTTTTATCTTCAAATGACTTTCCTTTGCAGCGATGTCACTAATGTTGTGCGGACTATAGGTTAATGTTAACCAATAGTCAAATACAGTGGCGGGCCGTGCATTTACAGTCTAGGCCTTCAGTGTCATTCATGCCATTAAGAAAACACAGTTCCACAATGAATAAGACACTCTATGCCTTTAGGCATCATACATTATGTCACAGCTAACTAATAAAACCAATTGACATTTTAAAAACACGTCCACGTACGAAAGCCAGAACTTGAAACGACACTTAATGCTCAAACAAGCCTAATTTTATCAGCAGCATGTTACCAGCTGTTTGTCTCCCAGACATTCAAAAATCATAATTTTTCATATGAATCTACCATGAGGTCTTTAATACCTGGAAAAATCGATCTAATAATATTTGCGATTTAAATGTTGCTTGCAATTAATTTTGTTTCGTCAGGGTACACGGTTATGCTGCGTTCTGTTCAAGTTGGATGTGGGATATTCCTACTTGATATCTATGACCATAAATACATCCCATTCCCCGATATTCGGAACTGCAATGCTCCCGTTAGCTTAGCAGGGGTTTGACTCATTAGAGCAACCCAACTGTTAAACAATGCTGCAGCACTATGTCTCCTAGCAACCCAACTGATAATCAATGCTGCAGTGCTATGTCTCCTAGCAACCCAACTGATAATCAATGCTGCAGTGCTATGTCTCCTAGCAACCCAACTGATAATCAATGCTGCAGTGCTATGTCTCCTAGCAACCCAACTGATAATCAATGCTGCAGTGCTATGTCTCCTAGCAACCCAACTGATAATCAATGCTGCAGTGCTATGTCTCCTAGCAACCCAACTGTTAAACTATGCTGCAGGGCTATGTCTCCTAGCAACCCAACTGATAATCAATGCTGCAGCGCTATGTCTCCTAGCAACCCAACTGATAAACAATGCTGCAACGCTATGTCTCCTAGCAACCCAACTGTTAAACAATGCTGCAGTGCTATGTCTCCTAGCAACCCAACTGATAATCAATGCTGCAGCGCTATGTCTCCTAGCAACCCAACTGATAAACAATGCTGCAGCGCTATGTCTCCTAGCAACCCAACTGATAAACAATGCTGCAGGGCTATGTCTCCTAGCAACCCAACTGATAAACAATGCTGCAGCGCTATGTCTCCTAGCAACCCAACTGATAAACAATGCTGCAGCGCTATGTCTCCTAGCAACCCAACTGATAAACAATGCTGCAGCGCTATGTCTCCTAGCAACCCAACTGATAAACAATGCTGCAGCACTGTCTCCTAGCAACCCAACTTATAAACAATGCTGCAGCGCTGTCTCCTAGCAACCCAACTGATAAACAACGCTGCAGCGCTCTGTCTCCTAGCAACCCAACTGATAAACAATGCTGCAGCACTGTCTCCTAGCAACCCAACTTATAAACAATGCTGCAGCGCTGTCTCCTAGCAACCCAACTGATTAACAATGCTGCAGCGCTGTCTCCTATCAACCCAACTTATAAACAATGCTGCAGCTCAGTGGTAAGTGGTGGTGGCGTAGTGGCTAGAGCACAGGGCTGGTAATCAGAAGGTCGCTGGTTCGAACCCCACGGCCACCACCATTGTGTCCTTGAACAAGGAACTTAACTCCAGGTTGCTCCGGGGGGATTGTCCCTGTAATAAGTGCACTGTAAGTCACTTTGGATAAAAGCGTCTGCCAAATACATAAATGTAAATGTAAATGTCTCCTAGCAACCCAACTGATAAACAAGCACCCTAATTTACACTTAGAAACTATTTGTTACTTTACTATAACAATGCAAAAAGCACTTACCAATTTGCTTGGTGAACATCAGTCCTCTTTTCCTGTATAATAAATTAATCAATCACACGGTCATGCAGAACATTCTCCTGTTTTTAAATCCATAAGGATCTCATGCTATTCGCTTTCAGATTGCGCCACTTAACGCATGATTGCGTCACTCAAGGCCAGCTAGAAGGCCTCGACCAGGACATATCCTAAAGAACACACCCACCAAGAACAAATAAACCAATCTGATTGGCTGATGCATCTGACAAACTGACTTTAGTCGCTCGTTCATTTGCACTGTTGAGGGATTCTGCAGAAATTCTGAAGGCCTGAAGGAGTGGAGCTCAAACTCACGTGCTGCTTCCGGCATGTGATTTGTGAAACAGTTGTCACACTTCGCTTGTAAGCATCAAGGAATAAATTCTGACAAGGATATACAAGTTTTTCTCTATTTGTTTGTAGATTAATTAAGAGTGGAAATACAAGGTGATTGAGAATGAAAGGATGAAAAACATTTATTTATTTGGCATGTTAGTCCAGCAGAGAAGGATTTCGTGGCCCTGAGAATTCGCCACTGGTCAAATAGCTATTTAAGCATTGTTGTATGCTACAGTTGTGGTTAATGCAGTCTTTCTAAAATCTTGCCAATGGTTAAGTCCGTTTAACCAGGCTAATTCCCAACAAATTAAACTCCCGCCCTACACTTTTATCACTCTGAAATATGGCACATTGCGAAAGGAAAAAGGGTTGCGAATGCTGTTTCATGTTGACTTGAAGTGCGTAATTCCTGCAACGGAAAGGCAGAAATGCATTGTTTTCTAACAGGTTTCCCAAGCACTTCCCATGTCTACCATTGCTTTGGATAGACCAGATTGGGACCCGCCCCAAACTCACACCATTAGTTGAGCCAGTGTTGCTGTGTCGGGATGCTGAAACAAACAGAAATGTTTTGATAGCGCCACAGAGCTACAGTCTTTACACTTTTCTGGGAAATCCACCTACTTACTTGTGAGTTATAGACATCTCTGCATATTATTTCAGCTTGAAATATTGCACCATACAAACATCCTTTCACAAAAATAAACCTTGTTCGGTGTCTCTAAAGGGATCTCAAAATTTCCCTTTTTTTTAAAACAACTGAGCTGCTCAAGAAACCTGCACGATGCTGAAGAGTGTGTTACTGCAATCTGATGAATAATAAACAAATGAGTTCTGCTTTTTTGCCCGAGTGACAGATTGTGGATAAAAAAAAAGGCCCAGCAGACACACACACAGTCTCCACCATTCAACCGCTCTATGGTCATTAATTTTTCAGTGCAATTTACTGCAAATATGCACTTTGTTAGTCACAGACAGCATCATAAATTCATCATCTTTCACAGTGAATCAACTCGAAGGCCAGTTTTTATTAAAACTCAATCAAAAACTTGGGCTCTCTACCAAAGTTGTGAGCTGCCTTGCTGTATACTGCCTACATATGCAGCTACCTTCTAAGGCAGCACCCTAACTGTATGGACCCTCATAAGGGACTGATTTACAGACAGCAACACCATGTGTTATCTGCATAAAAACACCTGTACATAGTGCACACAAATAATTATGTTGCCTACTTTTTGGAATAGCTTCTGAGATGTCCATCTCTGCAAAGAACGACTGTGGCTCAGGTGGTAGAGCGGGTCGGCCGACAATCGCAGGGTTGGCGGTTCGATTCCCGGCCCACATGACTCCACATGAAGTGTCCTTGGGCAAGACACTGAACCCCAAGTTGCTCCCAATGGCAGGCTAGCACCTTGCATGGCAGCTCTGCCACCATTGGTGTGTGAATGGGTGATTGGGACACAGTGTAAAGCACTTTGGTAACCACTAAGGTAAAACAGGTGCTATATAAGTGCAGACCATTTACCTTTTTTAACTGCCTTTCGTGTCGAGAGTGCGCCAATGATGCCTTAAATGATGCCCACATTGCTCGCTTGGTCTATTTTGTAATGATTGAAAGCAGTGATCTGTCTGTTACCTTACACGCTGGTCCCATATTGCATTGTATTACTGTATTGTAGCATAAAAGTGTATCTGTCGTGGCCCTATTAAATTCAGGTTTACGAGTGCCACACTGCTGTCAGCTATTTTGGACATGCAGGCAGCTGCCTAGTGAATCTAAGAGCCGTAATGACTCGCGGTGAGCCACCATAACAAGACTGCCCCCTCTCCATGACCTTTACATCATGCTCGTGTACGTTGTCTGATCATGGCCTCTGATGAAAACCACACATCTTAAAGTCACGTCTGAAACAAGAGACAACCCTTCAAACTGCTGCTGGCTGGAAACTAAGTATATAAGTCTTCCTGTATAATTAGTGATCTTAACAGTTAAATGAATGTCATTATTTGCTCATCCTTTATGACATTCGAAACCTGTATGACTTTCTTAAGTGGAACAGTACGGGAGACATTTTAAAGAAAAGAGCTAGCATAATTTATTCCAGCATATGAGCGACCGGTACATTAGCAAACGCTTTTTTTGGTCAATTTATTGCATGTAGCTTCACAGCCGAACGAGCTGTGGTGAGAATCAAACACTTTCTCAGATGGAGCTTTGATTTGTAGCAATGTTTGATTTGTTTTAGCGAATCCGTTCGTTTGGACTGGTCGTCTTAACAAACTGGATCAAAAACCGTTTCTGGTAGAATTGGCATATTTTTATAGATAAAGATTTAGTTAAAATGCAGCGGTTTATTACCAAGTTTTTTACTGTTTAAATCAAATGATTGTTTTTTTGGTGGTTGTTTTACTTAGTGCTATATTATCTGTTCAAGTACATCATTAAGCTTTGATTAATTCATCAAAAACTCAAAAACTAGCAACATTTTTTGTGCAACGTGAACACGTTATTTTTAAATGTTGGTAACCGGTTATAACCTGTTTGAATTGCAAAGCCCCTGGGGGGTCACCAAACTAGATTGTGCAGCCTTAAAGCCCAGGGCACCCCCGGGAAGTTAAGGGCCCCCTGGTAGTCAAGGGCCCCTGGGCACTGGCCCCATTGGCCCGGTCGGTAATCCGTCCCTGATGAAACCAAAGGCCAAAGGGTTTATCACAGTAGATTTTGAGAATTTCACCACTTGTTGCCCAAAAAAACAAGCGCTTTGATCCTGAAGGAAACCTCTGCATCATGCAATTCTTTGACTAATTGCCTGTTGTGGGTGTCCCATTCTCTGAATGAAGTCCTTTTTAACAACTATGTATTATTACTACATATACTGCAAATTCACAGTTAATCCAGATACAAAGGAAACATTATTAGAGGTAAAATAACATTTCGCAGTTGTTTCCAAGTCTTCACTGAATTATTGTTAGATATGATTCATTCATACATATTTAATGCTGCCGGGTTTTGACTGACAGGCAGATCTGTATGCTGGTATGATTTCTATGCGGATAAATTCACCACACCAGATAAAAATGGTAATGGCTTATTTTCACTTTTGGTGAGGCAAGTTGCTTATTTTGGACTTGTTTTCCCAGACAACATTGCTTGTTTCTCTTGCGAAATCTGGCAACACTGCAACTGGTATTTCACCCACCCTTATCTCAGAGTCGCCTACTGTCATTTTAAAAGAACGTTATTAACTGTTCTGTAGTTTGATCTAACTGGTCACCATTTGAAAAGGAGGCTGCGGAACTTCTGAACCGGAACAAAAACATTCCGTTATTAGTCACAATGGATTTAAAAAATTGTATTATTATTGTTGTTGCTAGAAAGTGAGTAGACTGTATTTTTTAACATTCTGAATGTAACACATAGATCTTTTTTAATTTATTGTTTTATTAAATGTCCTCTCACGTGACATCATATCCTAGTCCGTTGCGATTTCCGAAAAAATTATAGGGGGTGCTCAAAGCCTAGTGTGACCTGTGCTTTACATTCCTAAAAACCGCTGATCAAAATAAGCTCTGAAAATACAGGAACAAGGCCACACTATGAAAGACGGATGCACTGAACAGAAAATGGCGCAGCTGAATAGAACCCTGTTTCCCAGCCTTTAGGCTTTTGACGTTCCAGAGCTATGTTTAAGAGAATCCTGAAATGCAAAGATCTCTCGGAAGTGTCCAAAAAACCCATTGAGGCATAATAATGCACTACAATAACACAAGCCATTGAATTTACTACAAATCTTGCAGTTGTGGCTACGGAAGTGTTGGAAGGTCTAATAACTGCACAGTGGAGTCCTGTGAGCAGCGTAACTTTCAAAGCCCCTTCACTGTTATCCAAACACATTATGCAATCGTGACATCTCGGGATCTCATGAATAACGTATATGAATTAGCATTTATTGCAAATGCATTTCTCATCCAACTCTTTTGAAGTGCTCATTGTTGAACGATAATGTCGCCGCTTCCTGTTTTCCAGCTTGTCTATTGGCTTTATTTGTGATTGCTTTTGAAAGAGTTACAATCCATCGTGTAAATAACATTTGCACGATGACATTTCATGACATTTCAAGAACGCTTGTATTTGAACATTGACGTTCATGTAATAGAATCATTAGTTTGACATTTGACTTCATTTGGCCAGACTATTCTCCTGCTTTAAAGGTGATGTTTGTACTTTTTCCTACATTATATTGCTTTCTCCTTTATCAGCTTAATATACAGAGACGACTATAAGACATTCGTAGTCTGACTACCTGAAAACTGTAAACATTGTGGCTTTGAGGTGCCACCTAAACTGGCCATTGGCTTAATCAAAGCTGTGAAGTTGGGGCGGGACTATCTGTGTGTTCAAACAATGGAAGATGGGAATTCTTTGGGAAAGCTGTTTGAACTTTTGCAATTCATTTTGGAGAATATAGTGGCACATAAATGCTGCAATTCATATTTAATTACTGTATTATAATAATGAAGCATTATTGTGAGAATTCCAAAAAATCACATGCATGTCCATTTCTTTTGCATTTGATTTGGGGTGAATGTGGACAGGTTTTCTTTTTGATTCTCCCTTATTTTTGCAAAAGCTTTTCCTCCAGCAATACGGCAGTTCTTCAGTAACACATTCCCTCAAGGGGGTGACACATCAAAACTGAAATGGCCATTGTGTCAACAGAATTTATTTACCAGCTTTGATGCCCCATAATCCAACTATAGAGCTCTAGAAGGTGTGAAATGCTGTGATGTTTATCCTGTTAATGTTCGTGAGATATCCCCTCATTCCCCGAAGACAACTATTATTTGCAGTAATTTCAGAGCTCAAACTGCATTATATTATCACCAGAAGACGCCCTTGGGGGCTTGGGGCTTTTACGAATAGATGATTCTTTTCACTGGTTGTCATCTTTGCAATTGTCAATTTTGATTTACTGAAATGGAAAGTGTTTCAGGCTAGACTCTGGAGAGAGGTAATGTGGTGAAGACAGTCTTATTGTCACACTGACCCTGCTGTCCATCAGCAGAGACAATTATACTTGTCTATTATACATCGCTATATGTCCAGAGATGATATAAAAAAAGGTGACGGAGTTGGAGAGAGACATGCGTGCATTTATCTTGGAAACAAAACAAAGTGGATTTATTCACTTGCACTGCTATTTCATTATATATATTGAAATATACGACTCTAGGTCATTAATCATATGTACCCGTTCGTCTGTTAAAGTATTAAAAGAATGCAAAATATAGATGCATTATCAGTTGTGGTCTCCGACTTTTAGGCCAGTTATCAAACAAACATTGTAATAAAGTATATTGCATTAAATAATGTTTATTGCTAAAAAAAAATGATACCTTAGTTTTTCATCCAACAACGACTTGGGCAAAGGGATTAAAGATGACAAAAGGGAAGATAAAGAAATTGTGGTGTCGAGAGCAAATCAGTGCAAAATACATCAACACGGCAATCTAACATCTTTTCCATTCGTACATGCCTCTCTGAAAAGCAACAATTACGTCTAGATGTGCATAAATGAATGACTAGAGCAGAATGAGATATCACTTTAGTTTTTTCTTGACACTTCGCTCACTCCACATTACATGCCGTAAAATGGAGTTAACACTCTGTTTTTAAATCCTAATGCACTGCCTAAGTTATAAAGCATCATAGGCACTCGCCCGACACAAAGGCTGTTCCAAAAGGTATCAAAGGCAGCATGATTATGCTTATTTCTTGGTCACTGATCTTCATAATCAGGGCTTTTGTACAAAGTTAACGTGGTCAGTCACAATGATCACTGACCTAGAAATAGGACAGAATCTTACATATAGGTAGGCGAGATTATTCTTATTCTTATGCCTTTGGCCAAAGCCAATACTGTGATGAATTGTGACACGCTCAGTGAAACTATCCATCCAACCAGATGGACGAAGTGAGAGCAATACGATTATAAATCTACTTGTAACTTGTTTTTATGAGGTTCAGTTTCAGTTTGCATGCCATAGTAGACAACAAAGAGCTCAGTTACTAGGTTTTGAAACATTGTTACATTGCTTCAGGCACGTATGATGTTATTCATGGTGTAAAAAAATTTATTCACTTGCCCTCATCATTTATTGAGTGTAAATTGTAATTTCACATCATCACATTTTGCGGACACACTGATTAACTTATAATAGCTACATTAATTCAATTGTTTTGTTCTAGATCATCATATAACACCATAACCGATCAGTTCCACAGTGCAGGCTTGGAATAGACTTGGTGCGTTGTTTTCCCCTCGCTGTGCTCAGAATTCTGGGCTGTGAATTAATCATTAAGTTGAGGAGGCACTCACACCATGCATAGATTTTATTGAAAGTGATAGCTGTCAGAGATAGCTCCCACCGTACTATGGCTCATATCTGTGCCTCTCTCAGGGTGTTCAGATTTGGCTGGTTAGCTACAGAACTTAGCCCTTGCCGGAATATACCGTAACAACTCCAATATGTGGGCAAAAAGCCTATTTCTCCATTAATGGCTATTCAAAAGTAGCCGTATGTTCTGATGAAGTATTGATGCAGAATTATATATAAATACATGTATAATTGTGTCAAGCATTATTGGTTGCCCCCTTGCATTCACTTCAAGAACTGTACACTGCCAGAGTGAGGAAAGGGGCTGGAAAAATCACTCTCGACCCAATCCACCCGGCCCACTACCCCTTTGAACTGTTGCCTTTTGGCCAGCACTACAGAGCACTGAGCACCAGAAACGTCAGTCAGAAGAAGTTTTTCCCTCAGGCTATCCATCTCATTCTATAGATACTTATAGTTTAAACTTGCTTTTTATTATCTCTGTCTTGTTTTTGTATTGTTTGTGCACTGGAAGCTTGGTGACAAAGTTAAATTCCTTGTACATGTAAGCATACTTGGCAATAAAGCTCATTCTGATTCTGAAGATAGTCATTAGCAAAAAGCTTGGCTAGCTGTGATGCCATCAGCTAATCAGCATTCTCAGATGTAATTTTCCTGTCCTCCAGAGTGATTAGTCACATGAAATTTACAGCTCAGTTGATTGGCTCGGGAAAAAAAAAAAAAGAAAAAGTGTCCTGAAATTAAAGTGCCCTTGAGGAAATATACTGCAAAAACTAAAATATACTCCAGAAAATGATTGGGCTTCCTCAGATGCCACACTGGCAGAACTCTCTGGAGATCATCCAGGCACCCTTTCAGTTATCTGAGAAACTCACTTTAAGTACCTGCAAAAACTTTAAAGTACGCTAGGGATTGTCAGCGGTTCCCTTAATAACCCTATCATAAGAGAAAGGCTTCGAGGACATAAATAGGACATTTGAGGCTCCTTTAAAGGGTGTCAGGAGGATTTTCAGATGGTTCCATCAGTATGGCTGCTGAGGAACCCCAAAAGGTGCCTTAAGTACCTTTTCATTTTTAAAGCATATGGCATTATGCAGGTCATGTACCTCCAGTTCTGCCATTTTGATTAATGGAGATGATAACAGATAGCTGTCTCCAGGTCTTATCGACCTGTTTTGCTAATCTCAGTAGACTTAAATTTTTTACCTCCTTTGTTTATTATTCCACAGGTAAGGTACAGAGCCCAGCAGGGTGTCACTCGTCTTGCTGTGGTCAAGATGTTGGCAGTGTGGGTCTTGGCATTCCTCCTCTATGGTCCAGCAATTATCTTCTGGGAACTGCTTGTCGGAGAGAGCATTGTTCCGGAGGACGAGTGTTTTGCTGAGTTCTACTGCACCTGGTACTTCCTGCTCTCCGCTTCCACGTTTGAGTTCTTCTCTCCTTTCATCTCAGTGGCCTTCTTCAACTTTAGCATCTATCTCAACATCCAGCGGAGAAACCGTAGCAGGATGGCACACATGGAGGCTGAAAAAGAAGATGGATGGAGGGTCGTAGATGGCCAGGCCTCGTCCGCGTTCTTCGTGAAAACACGCAAGGTATCCTCTAGTGAGCCAGCAGCCGTTTCAGCTGTAATCCAAGACCAAGAGGAAGTGTCGCCTTCGTCCAGTGGAGATCCAAGCAGCACACACTCTGTGTCTTTGACAATGAAGACGACCAATACAAAACGGGGATTGTTCAACGGTTGGGTAAGGACACGCATAATACGTGCACAGGAAGCCTCGACCACTTGCGGTCCCTACAGGAGCGGAGGACACGCACGTCTCTCTCGAGACAAGAAGATTGCCAAGTCTTTGGCAGTCATAGTGTGTGTTTTTGGGGTGTGTTGGGCACCTTACACCCTCCTGATGATCATACGGGCTGCCTGCAGTGGTACTTGTGTGGATCATCATTGGTACGAAGTCACTTTCTGGCTCCTTTGGCTAAATTCAGCAATCAACCCTTTTCTCTATCCGCTTTGCCACAGTAGCTTTCGCCGGGCCTTTGCCAAGATTTTGTGCCCCAAACGGCAGTCTGTTCGGCCACACGAGGAGAGTCCTTCCTGCCCATGATAATCTATAAGGAACAGAGGCAACATAAAAGCGCCATGGCAAGAATGTGAAACATTTACGCCCAAGCACATTTCAGCTCTGAATGTCAATATCCTTACGAGATGGAGTAGCATGATTTTTGTTTTCCCTCAGCAACACAAGAAACTTCCATGAAAAGATTTGTAATGAAAAACTGCATAAATAATAGACCTTTAATTGATGGATATAAACAGTGCATCCAAGCAGCTGTTATATCTTGTCTTGAAGACACGTAGGACCAGTGTTAAAGTCACTCTTGCTAGTTAATTACGTTGCATGTTGTGGGACATCTGTGGTGAAAAAAGTGATGCAGCTTGTGTTCAGAACGTATCCAGTGGACAGTTTTGCCCACAAAAACATGATTTATTGACTATTGTTTATTCCACTCCATTTACTCACATGGTTCAGCAGAGAAGAGCTGATCTATTTGAGACAGCATTACAACTCAACTCGTGAAACGAAAAGTACACAAATGTTCTTCTACTACAGCCCAGAGCATCACAGGTAGACTCTAAAGAGAATTCATATTACCTGCTATGGACAGGTTGAACCTAATAATGTTTTTGAATGTATGTTTTGTGGAATTCTTTTGGAAAGTGAATGATGTATTAATATACAGTATCGATTTACAATAATGAAGAAATTAATAACAAATTGAAAATGAACTAATTTACTGCATCAGGATGTCCAGAGTGCTTTTTTCAAGTGTCTTAATTTTCACGTTTCATACACTGCAAAAAACCCTCGCCATAGCTCTCTTCACACATCTTATTTAAATGGAAAGTGAATTCGATTTGAGAACTACTCTACATCGGACGGAAATACTTTTAATGATTAATAACTTACATTTTGGGCTTTTCCTCAAACAAATGTATTGTATGGCTTCAGAATACAGAAACGTTGTATGGACTATGTTTATTGTGCTCGACATCCCAAATCTCTCTTCATGAAAAAGAGCACCCTAGACATTCTGGATCTGATTTGGTTTGTTACAAAATGAGGGCGAGTAAATGATAACAGAATTTAAATTTTGGTGATTTTTTTTTTTAAATACTGTAAAGTTTTGTAAACAGTGGTAGTAATGGTAGTTCTATCAGGAAGACTCGCAGACTGGAGTGAAATGTAAAATGACATTTATTTAATGAATATAAAACATAAAGGTAATGTCTCTCTTTGGTGTAGGCCCCGTCTGGCGGTCCGAAGGAGTTGCACTCAGAACCGTCATATCCTGCCGGAGATAGGAGGCAGGGGCGAGGGGCGAGGCGCTACCCCCATGCAGGACCGGACTAAACAGGTGGTGCTGGGGTGGTGGAGGGTGCCGTGTTAGCACACTGAAACAGCAATGTGACTTTTAAAGACTTATAAAGCAACGGCTTACGTATGATTGGCTGGGAATTACCCCGCTAATGGTGCGATGATGTACAGCTGCTAGTCTTCCCGCTAGAACTACGCTGCGCTAACATTTTCAATCGATTGGTTACAATCTTCGCCAGAAGGAATAATCTACATTTCTTTTTTACGAGTATATCTATTGTTGTTAAGAATGTTTTGAAAATTGTTTACAATCATTTCAATATTGTTTTTAAATAAGATATAAATCCTTGCAAAGGAGAATGTTGTTAACACAAAAAAATACACAATGATTTCATATTGCCTGTGTGAAATCCAGTCACACTGTGTGCATTAAATATAATATAATTCAATCAGTTTATGGATTGAACCAGGTAAGCCAACGAAAACCAATTTATTTACAAATGAGATTCAACAGCTTCCAAGTTCTTTGAGATGAATTTCATTGAATTCTGTTTTTATCACCGATGGGAACTTGGGAAAAATTGCAAAAGCTAACCAAAAAGTTTGTAAGTCAAAAAGCAAAAGAGTTTAAGAGATTAGTTTAAAAACACGAAATAGGATGTTCTTACATTTGCATGCAATGACACTCTTAATTAAAATGCCCCAACAATCACAGCAATATTTTGCATACAACTTTAAAAATCAGGTCTTATCCTTTGAGCTGTCAGTACGCTTCTACTGGTCTGCTTTATGCTTCAGTGAAATAGTAAATGGCTTTTTTCCAGATGGCTTTGAGGGCTCTTGATTCATCAGTGCTGTTTATAACTTAAGTTAATTAAACCACAATGGCAAGCGTCCTCATCGGATCCTTGAATTTAAAAATCTAGAATCTCTTACCCAGGTGATGCTGCTGCACCCTATAGTGTCTATGTAAGAGAACAAGGGGAATGACATGGTTATTTACATGATCAATGGGTTCAGCATTTAGAGAGCAGCATTTGAAGTGACTTCTTGATATTTTCAGCTCGACACTTGTGGAAAAGGCATGGTTTAATACCTCTCGCTCGCATGATTGCTTTTAAGATGTCGTGTAGTACATAGCAGTGTTGGGGTGTTTTAGTAGGGTCAAAAAAAAGTAGTGTAGCCAATTTTCAGTGTTTTCCAATGACAAGACACTAGCTGAGTAGCATGGCAAAATGCAAATTGCTGGTTTTTATAGTATGTACATTTTAGGTAACTTTAAAATGCTAAGTTGCAACGATTTTGTGCTTGATGAATTATGTGAAACTAAGTGGAAAACCTTGTTTTTATGTAGACACAATTTAAAAGCACACCTGTGATTCAATTTTAAGGTATGACTCATTTCTTGTTCAACATATCGGGAAGGTCTCTTTAAGTAATGTTAACCACAGACCTTATTTAACCTCATAAATCGAAAATCACTTAAACCATTAGAAAGTACAAGACTCAAAAATACAAATTCTCTTCTGAGTTTTAGGACTACAAACTGAACAGATGTATACAACTCTGATATCGTAAATTCATGATTCAAATATAATTAAAGATTTTGAAGATGTTCCCCAGTGAAGCTAGTTTTTGTTCATATATTGAAGTGTAGCTGGCTGCTTTTTGAAAAGGGTAGCTTGACTGCAGTTAAATTGACTAGTCTGAAGCCTGAGACTGGTATACAGACTGGTAGAAAATTGGTGTGATGGTTGGGGAGGGAGGCAGCTGCTTTAATATTATCAAGCATTGTGTATATGCGCACAGTTCTACAAGATCTGTCAAAGAAAACCACAGAGAAGAGGTCGGACCACCATCGAATCAATTCAGCATGAACTGCTGCCTGCACATGATACGCTCCCACATAAGTGTGCAGATTTCAGGCTGTTCTTAAGTTACGCTGACGCAACACTATGAACAGAAATAAATCTGGGACCAAAGTCCTTTGAAGATGTTCCACTAAAACGCAGAACTCAGACTGACTCAAGCTGATTGCAAGAACCAAGCTAAAGGTTTTAACGTTACAAAACAGTGTCAAGGATCAGTTTGATTAGGTGCTTATATCAGCATTTTTGAAGGTATGTTACCCTGATTAAAAACATCTTAGACCAGCATAACTTACCTGGTGAGACTGGTCAAATCATTTTTATTTGTATAGCGCTTTTCACAACCGTTTCAAAGCAGATTTACAGAAAATCGTGCATTAACAAAAAAAAATAAAAAATAAGAAACTGTAATATCTATAAAGTCTTAGAGTGATTATTGTGTAGTTTGATTAAATATGATTGTATATAAATTGTGCATACAAATTAAATAATTAATTAATTGTATTTATAACCCCAGTGAACAGCTGAAGGCGACTGTAGAAAGGAACACAAACTTCATAAGATGTTGGTTAATGGAGAAAAATAACCTTGGGAGAAACTAGGCTCACATAGATGTAATTGTCCTTGTTAATTGGCTAATGAAGGCTTTTGTTGTCAATTAATTGGTAGTCGATGTATCCATTATAAGAGTGTAGTCCATCAATAGACAATGGTGATGTAGGCAGAGATTAATGAGGTGCATCACAGTCCAACCAGGAGGTAATTTCAGCGAGGTCTATCCTAAATACAAGCTTCAGGCAGTGGCATATGAAGTATCCCATGTCTTACAGATGGAGTTGGCATCAGTTCATCCTCTGAAGTCAAAAGACTGAGGTGGTGTCTGGCTAGTAACGGCTGTAGTATGTCATCATCACTTAGCGACACGTAGCAGTGGAGTCCGACGCCAAGCAGGAACGGAGCTGGAAACTTTGGGATATGAATCCCAAGATTGAGACAGCGTAGATGCAATTCAATTTATTGCAGAGTTATAGATCATGATAGATGTTTCTGGTTCCAGCAGACTAAACTAAAGCAGCCTAATTGTGAGTTGGAGGATAAATTCGGTGTATGCCTGGCTGAATAGATGAGTCTTTAGTCTAGACTTAAACTGAGGGAGTGAGTCTGAGTCCCGATCAGTGCTAGGGAGACTATTCCATAGTTTAGGAGCCAAACATGAAAAGGATCTTCCTCCTTTTGTGGATTTTGATATTCTAGGAACTATTAACAGGCCAGAATTGTGTGATTGTAATGAACATGATGAATATAGCGTGGTAGAAGTTCACTGAAGTACTGCGGAGACCATTCAAAGCCTTGGAAGTCCTTTTTAAAATGAATATGAAATTTAATAGGTAGCCAATGTAACAACGATAAAATTGGGCTAATATGATCACATCTCTTGGTTGTAGACAGCACTCTGTTCAATTAGCATGGACTTTCTATTGGAAAATTTACAAGTTTCTTAAAACAGTGAATTTTCACCAGTTGGCCTCATGATACGATTATTATTCAAAGGGTAATGATTAGATTACACCGACTCTATTAAATAGTATCCAATTATTAATTTAGACTTAATAATCGATCCCTAGCCTATTACTATAACCACAAATATTGATTGCTGGTCCAGGATGGCTACATGAGATATGTTCTTCTGTGAGAGTGCAGATGTCAGCTTCCTCTTCCCACACCACAGGTGATAGTAAAGAGACACATATAGTGGGGTTGCTGCTTAAGAAATCAATCATCTTGTGTGCGCAATGTCCCGAGAGGGAGAGACCGGCAATTAGCAACAGCCAAAGAAATGAAGAGCGCAAGAGCAGGGAAAGGCATTGGAAAGCAGGAGACATACAATAATGTGAAAATAAAAGCACCGCCCAAGTCTCCCAAACTGCTCTCTCATCATTTACGTCCTGTTCGTTGACGTGTTATCACAAAAACTCTCCCGCTGCTGTGTGCTTGACTTTGTGAAATAGCTTCGGGATCATTGTTTTAATCGGGTACGCTGGTCGAGTGTTTGATACATCCAGACTGCGATCAGGTTTTCGATATAAACGTGTTTGACCATTTGTTTCTAGCGTCTCAATCTGTCTCTGGCACAGACATTAGCGCCACTGTGCAGAAGCGGTATAAGTTGAACACAAAATAGGTTCAGGATCATTGGATAACAATTACGATGCATCAATGGGGCGGCTGTGGCTCAGGTGGTAGAGCGGTTCGGCCGCCAATCGCAGGGTTGGTGGTTCAATTCCCGGCCCACATGACTCCACATGCCGAAGTGTCCTTGGGCAAGACACTGAACCCCAAGTTGGTCCCAATGGCAGGCTAGCACCTTGCATGGCAACTCTGCCAACATTGGTGTGTGAATGTGTGAATAAGTCACAGTGTAAAGCACTTTGGTAACCTATAAGGTTAAAAAAGCGCTAGATAAGTATAGACCATTTACCATCCAAAGAATCCATTTTTTCTCCCACCCCTAACGAAAGACACCAGACAGAGATATATTTCTGCAACTCTTTACTCCATTAATGCTAATGCTCAATGATGTCCAGTATAATATGACTTTACAACATATGACAAGGAAGGTTGGACAGCTAAGTAAGATCAAGCATTCCCTTCCTCAGATTACTAATGTCAAAACACACCCAAGGATATCCCAACGTTTCCAACGGCCAATTACTGGCAGCACCTGCGCCACCAGGATTACGACCCAGATTTGGCGAGACCTTTGTGGTGAATGTCACAGACATTCGCCCCATTGTCCACCTTCCTGCACAGCAGGCGCCACAACAGTCATTAACACTAGAAGATAGTTTCAGAAACGCTGAGCCATGACAGAGCATTAAAGGACACACTTTGTGGCCATTTAAAATCCCACCAAGCACAATAAACCCCACGGGGGGGTTGTTACATATAACATTTATACCACTGTATTATGCATTGCATTTTGATTATAATAATTTGAACACGATAACTGTTTTCGTAACCTTACAGAACAAGTTGTTTTCACACTGACATTAACAGACACTTGAGGCACTTTGATCTAGCTGCGTTTGTCTCACGCTGCGTTTGCTCTCTGTTCCTCTGTAAAATTCATGCTTGATTAGATTCATGGTGAACAATTGATTTTTTGCATGTCCAGATCTTTCAGTTTGATCCTTTGTGAAACTCATCTAAGCAGTGTGTAGGCCTGTTTCCTGTTGGGATGGGGTTTGTATCTTTCGATTTTTCTGTACTCTAGAGAATTATCTGTGTTATAATGGGCATGGATGCAATTGAGCTCAAACAGTGTCAAAAGAGCACTATAAAGGTACTCCATTTGACTCGCACACTATATTCGGACTGTTTTTAATCAATGCAGTAGCTTTGTGTGAACACATTGCACCAGGTTGTACATCAATGGTGATCGATTATGAGACGTAAAAATCTATGATGTCTAATCTCATTCGTGAACACACCAACACAAAACATTTGTAACAGCGGTGAGTAAATGACGACAATGTATTGGTGAACTAATGCTTAAACCTCAGGTCAATGCATGAGGAACGTCCCTTTACTAAATGCACTTTGTCACTTTTGGAGTAAAGCGTCTGCTAAATGGCTACTTGCTTGTAATTTTCAATAGATTATTTATAAGTTTATGTTTATAAATGATTGTTGGATAATCAGTGCCTTATTAAAAACATATCAAGCTGTCTAAACATCCAACCGACCTCCCACACACACTCTGTTACAGTACATCAAAGCAAGAAAGAGACAAAGACGTAGACCTCCTTTAGACAGATGGGTAGTTAATTTATGCCATGACTCCTCTTTTGTTCTCTATTACACTTTAGGTTAATCTTGCCCAATGCCTTTAGTCTGAATGTTACATGCAAACTTTTTTTTAATCATTCAGTCAGGCTTTCACGTGGACTTACAGTAGGTTCTTATGCAATGGACACAAGCATCAGACTTCAGTGTCAATGTTAAAATATTCCACAGTAAGGGTCTAATATAAACACTAAACTCATGCATGTACAAGACATGAGTTTTATCCATAAAGTGCATGGAAAATGGGAATTAATACTTGCAAACTGTAAGTTTCACGTCGTTGCTACAATAGACAGGCAGCCTGCAAAACCTCACACTTCGTTTACTTCATCGTTAAGACTTGAAGCCCACTTGACTTGGCTTCTTCCCTGCAAAGAAGCATTTGGCAGCACAAAGCTTTTCTCCAAATTTTCGATAAGCCAAATGCAAAAGACCGTTTGAATGTAGGAAAAAGCCCTCTCGGGTGATCTCTATTGGGGAAATGCATAATTAACCGTAAGTTGTCAGTGGCATTGAAAGGCAACAAAGCATTGGGTGAAATGGAAGAGGGCAGAATCATGAATGGAATCGCGAAAAGGTTGATTTGTTGGTAAACAGCAAGATGTAGATGCGCCATTCTTGCTCCCAGTGGGTGGGCTGTCGCTTGGTGGGCGTACAAACTGGACATTTTCAGGAATGTGTCAAAAAGAAAACAATAGCATTCAGATGGACTTTAAACCCAATTTGCTGCAGGACGCTGGCAGTAAACAACTAGGCTGTTCTTTCGCCTCCGTTGGCATTAGTAAGCACTCACAACTAAAACAAGGAATGTGGCACTATGGATTAACCCTTTTAAAACCACAATCCACCGCTAAAAATGGCTCTACTTTGTTGCATAGTACCATGGTACTACCCTGTTTTGGGACAAGTTCCATGGTACAGTTTTTTGGACTGGTTTTTCAGAAAAAAAGCACCCTCAGTATATTGTGTTTTTTGGTAACATCATCGTTTCCTTTTTGTATTACCCTGGAATTTTTGGTACCGCAATGGTATCTTTTGTGTACATAAATGGTATCATGAAGGCTGTATGTTTTTTGGGGGTCCTGTATCATGGCAATACATCCCTTATAAAAAAAGCACTGCGGTAATACTATGATACAGTCAAGGTATAAAATGGCAATATCATGGTACAGAAACACATGCACTGATATTAATGATGTGCATGATGTGAAAAATGTATTTTATTTTTAATAAAGGAGTCCTACCAATTGTTTGAAAAGAAAACCCTCCTACTGAGGTGGTACAGAGATGGTTATCCCATGGTGGTTTGATAAAATTACGATACTGCATTTACAATATGCATATACCATACCATAATTCACTATGTATTATCACACTGAGAATCAATGGCTTCATCCAAAAGCTTTCAGAGAAGAAAATGTTGCTTGCAGGTGCTTTAAATGGAAATAAAGTCCTGAGCGAACTGTCCTGAGACCATTGCAGACAGACAGCGTTCACTAGTCATTCACTAAATAGGGAGCAAGGGAGCATCCTATAGCTTTCCTACACAGCTAAGTGCATTCACTGCTAACATCCGACCAAACGTTCAACTTCTGGCCGCATGTGATGTTTGCACCCCATAGACTCAGAATATATAATGCTAATTACTGATTGGTAAAATTCTTCAGGACTGGCCATCACTGGTTTGTCTGACAGTGCAAAGAAAGAACATTGAGATGTTGTTGCCAATGTAGAAAAACAACAAATCAAGTCAAATTGTTTTATTTGTATAGTTTTTTTAATGTGTGCATTGTCCCAAAGCAGCTTGACAGAAAATCAGCGGCATTGCTTGCTTTTGTTTTCACAACTATGTCCCGCTGTTGCTTTTGAGGGCATAATTGTTTATGAAAAAAAATATTTTCCTAAATTACTTGTTTTGCACGTTTATTAGGGGCTTCTATTTACAAATCAAAAAGGGAAATTAAAAATGCACACAGCAGTCGCGCTTGGGTTGAGTTGTTTTGTTTTGTGTGGTTAAGTTCAACGGTAACACTATGTTTTTTGGAAAGGGTAGAAAACCATTATATTCTGTAAATTACACTGTGGTACCATTTAAATACCATGTAATATGAATATTTTAAACAACCATGGTATTTCAATCAATCGCCATCTCTGTGCTGCGGTAGGCGGGTTTTCTTTCTCAATAATTGGCAGGACCCTGCCAAGCATGTTGTTTTCAAAAAACATCAATAAATGAAATATCAGGCAGTTAGCAACAATTGGTACAAGCTCCCCCATTGATTTGTTAACCGATAAGGAGCAGGCGTCTGGTACATGTCCAGCAAGCCCCAGCTATTCGGTGCAGATGGTGTGGGTGTTGAGATAGAGGGTGTGTGGGAGACACAGCCAGTATATGTGTGTGCAATTGGGGGTGGGTGGGAGAAACACATCGATTGAAAGACAGGGGAGAGACCCCCCTTCCCTTGCCACAGGCACTAGAGACGAGGCCTAGGCGACGCAGTTCTTACTGCACGCTAATGACAAATACAGTCAGTGGGAAGAGCAGAACTGTGGTGTGCGTGGGAGGTCTGGTATAAACACACCACGCTCGACACTGATAGACCTTTCTTCTAAAAGACAGAGGGAGGTTGGATGAGCCGTGGTCTCATTTTTGAAGCTGGCTAGGACCAGAAGTGTGAAGAACATAATATTATGGCTTTCAGAAGCATTGCACAAAACAGCCCCAGAGGTCACGGAGTAAAAACAGAACGGAAAACAGTTGGGGATGCCTTGTATGGATTGAGTGAACACACTCAGTACTGTACACAAGCTGTTGAAATGATCAGGGGTGTGATGCACTCTAGTGGTGAAATGGGTTCTAGCACCAATGGGTTGAAGAGTGGATCCATGGGTAGTTTTAGGGATTATGCATACACAATATGTAACAATATCAGCTGATATTACGCCTTGCAACATATAAATGTCTTGATTATATTTTTGGAGTTGTTATTCTTTAATCAGACAAATTGCAATAGATATGAATATACATTCAGCCGTAATATCTTTTGCATTCGCAAACATGTTTATTATGTCCCTATTTAAATTACACCTTTAAGGGTAACTTTACAATGAGGCTCACGTCGTTAATTTAGTTAACACAATAAATATCAAACTAACAATGCATTAATATGAATTAATCTGAACACTTTTTCCTTGTTCATGTTAGTTCATATTGCGTTCATTTATTAACGAATAAACCTCTTAAAAGTACAAAACGGTATTACTACATTACATTATAAATGCTGTAAATGTAATGGGACAAAACCCAAGTGGATCGGGCCGATGCACACAACACTACTCCAGCCAATCAGCAACAGGGGGTGGTTCTTGCGCATGCACAGGATGGGGGTTGGGGGCAGAGCGAGAGGGAAATTCATTGGCAAATCTGTCTGATGCGAACTGGCTGTGAAACAAGACCGAGAGAAACATGTCAGATGAATATAAACTAAAGGAGGATAAGTCGAGGGCTGGGAGTCGCGCCAACATCGGCAAGGCTTTTCAGCGGCGGAGAGGCCTCAGAGAGATAAAAGGCTTGAAGACGGAGGCAGAAGTTGCTCTTTTTCTTCTCGATAGATGTGTAACATAAATGTTGCTGTTTCACAGAACCCACATATGCGGTTGTCTTGATGTTAGAGTTAGTAGCGGGACAGTTGAGTGTCCGGAACTGGTAAAACCGTCTCGTTTTCTCGGCGAGTTATCTTAGCAGCAGCTACTTATTGAATTTGGGGGCGGAGCTTCCAAAGGAGCAGGGAGGGGTGTTTGTTTAGGGAGTTGCATTCAAACATCAACCGCGTTTCTCTTAAAAAAAAATCTTAAAAATAGGTTCAAATAATTTTTTGAGTGCATCAACTGATAACTGTACCCACAATTAACACGTGTTAAAGAGGTGAAGTAACTGGATCCAAACTTTGCATTTCACAACAGACAATAAAAAAAAACAAATTAATACGTAAAACATTTATTGAATATTGCGTACAAAAACAAAATGACAAATGAATGTAAAATAGATCAAAATGAATCAGACACGTGGCATGTGCCCTCCCCTTTTATAGCCCTTCAAAATCTTACCAATTAAGTCCTTTTTCACCCCCGTACCAAATTAGATTCACGTTTATTCACAACTCATTTGAGGCTCAGTTTTTTGCAGCCTTGAACTCACATTTCTATGCTTTTGATGGTTGTTCAAATAGCAGTTTCTTTACAGTAGATTACTACAATTGCAATGACGGATTGACAATTTTGTATAACATCTATCAAAGCACATTGTATTTGTTACATCAGTCACAGCCCTGTCTAATAAAACCTGAAAGTACAAGGAAACGATTTTCCTTATGAAAACAGTGTTAAACAAGATTTAAATTCACAGAAACGGAGTGTATAGCAGGAAAACTAATGCATGTTTTCATGCATGTCAAATGAAATAAACCAAAAACGTAGATTTTATTAGCTCAGAGTCACAAATGTACGCAAATACAATTTTACTTGGGCTCAATTTCATGTACTACTTTTGACATAAATCTGTGCGCACACGCTGACCCTTGACACGCTATCAGGTAATTAAATATCCCTTTTCCATTCTCATACAACCATCAAAATGACCCATAAAATAGTTAACACATATGATTACAGATACCCCATTAAAACAACAATTTTTAAGCACTGTATTACCTAAAAAAAACATTAAAAAACTGTTTGACAGATCCATTTTTTTAAGCACACTGCATTTGATATATTTCCCGATTTACAAGGCATCTACATTTCAAATGCAACTTCTCGTGCACTATGGTTTTAAAACGCCAGAGGAAATATAAACAAAAATAAGAATGAAGCTAAAATTCAGGCTGCAGTATCCTGCAATCCCGCAGTTGACGGTAGAATTGACACATCCTTAGAGATCACGGTAATTCTTAATGGCCGAACAGATTCGTAAACGGTGTCCTTGTTCATTAATTTAACCTGAATTTTAAATATATTTGATGGATGCATAATTGAAACATTTTTTGAAGCTTAAGACAGCTTTTAAAACACAAAATGCAAAAGAATCAACAGGGTGGAAGAATTGATTACTTACTGGATTTGATCAATACTGTTAAAGGATTTCAAACTATTGATCCATTGATTTGGAGTGTCTAAGACAAAGTCACAAATAGATCAAAGCAAGCAAGACTTGTACGAAAAAAGGCAAATTAGGCAATCAAGACCAATTGGTTTCATTAGTCTGGATTGCTATAAACAATAAAAAGGTCACTCACTGCTTCTTTGGTTGATTTCAAAGAGGATTCATGTTGTTATTAGCATGATGATTCTGGTCCGATATTACTAGTGCTGAATGTAGTCAAATTCAACGCAGAATTCAACGAAAATTGATCACGATGAAAAAAAAAGTACATTCTCATAAACTCAAAATGCTTCAAGTTTCAGTGTTGAGTAGATTTACTCAATTTGTGTTTTATAAACAGCGTAGTCTATATAAGTTTGATTCTCCTTAAGATGATTTGCTTATAATGATTTCCTCTTTTGTAAGTCGCTTTGGATAAAAGCATCTGCCAAATGAATAAATGTTTCTACGTGATTCACCATAATGCAACTCGTATACATTAACGCCAAACTGCATGATTCGAGATTTTATTTTGAGCTATTTAGGTTAGGGATATCCCAAAAATGTTGTTAAATGTATTCATTGATTTAAACATACATAATACTATGTAAAACATTCATCGATACACATTATTATACGATTTTAACCCCCATAGTTATTTTGGAAGTACTCTGAATGAGTAATCACTTAGAAAAATGACAAAACACAATCCACCCCGTTCATCTGGTTGGCGAAGCAAAAAACAAGAGGCGTGCCAGGCGACAGCTGTCAGTTACGGCTATAGAACACTACAAAACATAAAACAGGGAGATAACTACCCGTCAGAGCATCCCATAATAATTCCCCCATTCATAAAGCACGCATGAATCATTTGCATGAATATGCAGATTTCTTAATCAACGGCTCAAAAATACTCTCTAATTTCAGATAATTTTGGCTCCTATAATAGCACTCTGCCGACAGTCAGTAATGGGAGGTTGCCGCCATTCCGAAGTGTTCCAACTCCTACGACGGCTGTCTGGTACGTCAACTGGCAGAAAGACTACTCATTGATAAAACAGTGGCTGAGATAAGTGGCATCGTCTGCAGCCATGGTTAACTGGCGTTACAAATGAGGCCCATAAAAACGAGGGGTAAAGGGAAGGAAGGGTGTTAAAAACTCTTGATTTTGAAAAATAAAAAAGTAGTGGATCTACAAAAGACTGAATAGTGGTAAGGAAAATACAAAAAGGTGCATGGCTCCATCACATGACGGCACATTCTCTGGATTGGGTCTTTGGGTCACCCTAAAAATAAAAAGCAAATTGTCAGTACAGTTATTGCACAAAATCTCAAAGTGTAAGATTATATATTATATATCAGCAAGCTTCACAAGCGCTATTACATAAAATAATGCTGCCTCTTCAAGTCTCCCTGGGAAGGTCCTACATATGAGATTGGACGCTGTAATTATGATGTGATGTGCGTTCAAGTGCATTGGGCAATTACATAATTATAAGCTTTTTACTTTGACAAAAAGTCACTTTTAGTGCGAGTACAACAAAAAATGAGCAATGTTCATTAGGGAGTGTGTTTGATGCTTAATTTGTGTATTTGATCCTTCTCACGCTGTGATGCATTGGGTTCCAGGAGCCCACTGCAGGACGTGGTAAATGTCTGAGATGTAGTACAAATGATGGCCCAACACTTAATAGCACTCTTGTGCAATGTGATATTTATATTACAGGTGCGAAAGTGTAACAAAATTCCGAGACGTATAAATCAAGGTAAAAAAAAATAAAGGAAAATACAAAATGTACACATATCTACACCTATACTTCGTTTGGGGGGTTTTTGACTCGCTCACGGCACCACAAACGCACGCTTGCTTGTCCGACGTTGCAAGAACGCCCCGAGTAAAGACCGGGGCTCCCTTTTATAGCACAGGCTCCTCCCCCTTTTGGAGCCAACCACACTCAGGTATAGGTATATGCAACTAACGATTATTTTGATAATCGATTAATCTAACAATTATTAGTATTGATTATTCTGCGGTTATTGTAACAATTAATCATTAGCTCTTAACCGATTATTCAGCATGTGCCCCGACTTAAAAGGTTGGCTTAAACGTACTTACTAACAATAAAGAGGACAAAATCATCTTTTAAAAATATTTCTAAATCACATTCACTGAATTAAAGGGGAAAATACTTTGTATATTAATACAGTAAAAAAATTCACTGCAATTAATCCTATTGCTATTAAGTGTTTTTGTCTTGTTTTTCATTTAAAATGGCCTAAAAATCATTAAAACAAGATTCATTTAATTGAGAAGCAACATATAAAATATTTAGACTTGCCTTAAGAGGATGCATCTTAAATATAAGTGTATTTTTTCACTTGGTTATACTTCTGCGAGTGCAGTAAAGACAAAATATACTCATATTCCTATTCTCAAAAGCAAGTATAAATATCTGCTGCTTCTTGAGTAAACAAATCATTTAAGGTTTTTTTTTTTTTTTAGATATTTTAAAATGTATTTTTAATAGTATATTCAACTTTCTCAGATAACAATTTTTTTCTTCTGCAGTACAGCTGCTAAAGAAAATGTACGTTGTTTTAAAGGAGTTTTAGATATTTATATTGGAAAACAAGCCAAAACAAAAACAAATCATAAACACATTTTGTTGCAGTGTTTAATGGGGTGAAGACTTCACCTCTCTCACCTTTCGGTTCACTTCAATCCATCTTTAACTCACTAAAAAACAAACTCTTATTAATAAAGCTGCGTATTGCCAATTTCATGATAAGAAATGCAGTGATATATATATTATGATTCAATTAGTCACAAGCAATCACGTTATAATCTAGCTGCATTAAACGTGCACGCTCGAGGGATGAGTGTCCCGTGACAGAGCGTGCATCAGCCAATTCCCTAATGCTTTGTGATCTACATCACCTGAAGCGGTTTGGAAAGTTTAGAGCGCATCTGGACTGTGATCGGTGTAATTATTCCTCTCCTCCGTTAGGCGTGAGCTGCAGTGCTGCTCTCACGCGTTATCATTAGAGTTTAATGCGATCTCATGTTAACTTAAATGAGATCAAACGACTATTCGGCAACGAAACTTTATGCGGACAACTTTTTATTGCCAATGTTATTGTCAGCTAATCGTTTCAGCCCTACTCAGGTAAATATATATTGATAAATATGCACCACAGATACATCTATTTACATTTTTGCACCATAAATAAAAAAAACAACATTAAACACACAGTGGCATCCCGATGATTTGTTTCTTTTCCCAGGTAAGTATAACAGTGCTCCCTTATCAACACAGACGTGGTTTCGTTGGCTTCCGGTGGCACTGCGTCAACGCCACGTGGGACTGACGTCATAAAAGCTGGCAGCTAGCGAGTACTCGGGTTGGTCACCCAAACGGAAGACCGACTCCGCCGACAAACAAACACCAAATAGGTACAAAGAACAAGACAAGACCATGTTTGTGTGTAACCGGGATGAGTACTGATGGAGGGAAAAATGTGTGGGTGTAAGGGATTGCGTGTACACCCGCGTCTCCAATAGCAGATAGCGGTAGGGGAATAAATGGGATGTTTGTGGTGTGTAAATGCGTGCCAATGCCTCGCCGACGGTGATGAGCTACTCCATCACACGCTGCCACAGAGTATTTCTCAAAATCAGTTTTGCTACGGTGGCATTTATGTGCGCTCATCCTGACAAGACTTGAATGTAAAACAAGTATGTTGGTTTGCTCTTCAAACAAAACAGATGGCCAAAGCATTGACTAACCTGCTGATGGAAAAGATCTTCATCGCCAAAGTCTCCCTCCTCCTCATCACCATTCTCCAGCTCTACAACACTTTTCGTGACAGTTCGCTTTGCCACTTCCTGCAACCAGCAGTTCACTTTTTAATATTAGATGCAAGCATTAAGAACAATTATATTTTACAACCTTACGGTTACACTGTAAACCCAAATGTTGCTATTACTGGAAAAGATTCACGTTTTCTTAATTAAATATTAATCTAAATTTTGGGCTCATAACTCAAATCCATGTTCCTTGAACTTATCTTGGAAATCTATAGACTTCTTAGATTTAAGTGTTAATAATTCAAAATATTGAGTACAACATTGAGGCTATGGGGATTACCCACAATGCCTTGTGCTTGGATTATTAATTATGTTTCCTTGGTCCAAGGGAACATATGGGGGGATTTAAATTGTTGGTATTAAAAATTCATAGAGGTTTCAGCTCTTTTGTAGAATTATTTGTGGTTTTTCTGCCAATAGTTGTTTAGTGTGATGACACAATTAGGGGGATCTGTGCAACCTTTGCACAAGTTTTAGCCTGTTAACTATTTCAGTTCACCTTGTGCATGCACAACTGAAGTTACAGATATATATATATATGCATTTCAGTGGAGAAATAAGATTATTTACAGGTGAAGTGTGTAATTTCTGCACTACTACTGGCACAAAACGGAATTACAACAACCTTTGCCAACACCCCTTAGACTCATAACGCCCTTTCGCACTCTCTTGTTCTCTATGAACAAATAGGCTATACAAAATAAAATAAACAAACATTTAATGTCATAATAAACAAGACCACTAATACAAACACACTGGACAGAATGCGCTGCAGAGGAATCGTCTGGTCTGATAACATCCCCAGATTTAGAGGCAGCTGGTGTGAAGGGGATCTAGCACAAGAGGTAGGACAGTTCTTGGTAACTCGTAAGCGTAACGATACATATGCCGAATATCTTACGAATTTATCTGAAGCTTGACGGTAATGAGCCAACACCAGAGTAAAGCTTACCTGTTGAGAAGCAACACGGAAAGAATCAAACCCCCAAAATTCCCCCAAAGTCCCCCACCTTGTAAATGTTCATTCTGGTCTTACTCCGTTCTCTGTTTTTTTTCTTTAAGCAAGTCTTCACATTTTGGTGGAGCCAAATTTCGTTTAATTTGTACCATCTGCCATGGATATTCATATTCTCTAGGTTGAACAGTTTACAACAACTAGCCACACCCCAAACTCACCCTATAGGCTGAGCTAGAAAGGGATGGGTGGAGCTGAGCGGGCCGCTCGAAATATAAACAATCAATGTTTTGATGGTGCCTGGGAGTCTTAGTGTTCACACTTTTGGTGGACGTAAACACAAAAGTGTTTACAACTTATAGTTGTCGATGAACAATAAAATGGGATATTAGAACGTATTTTGACAAAAGAAAAGTTACACACTTCACATAATAATGACTTGGTTATAATCTTTCTTTGAGCCATGTTATTATATGATCTACATTCGAGTCAATGCAACTTAAATTAAGTAGAAACAACAATATTTAAATAGCAAATCTGAGTTACTGATTCTACTTGCATCTAGTTACCTTAACTTAAATATTAAGTTAATTCTATATGAACACCGACACCATTACGTAAGTTTACAAAATCACTTGAGTAAAGTCAACTTTAGGGTTTCCAGTGTACTTCAAAGCTGATCACTCTGATACTTAAGTTTGAATCAACAACCAATCAGATCACGGGGATTCATACCTCTCCATTTGAATTGACCAATGAGGTAAGGATGTTCTCTCCAGTGCCCCAAGAGTTCTGGCTCTTCCACAGCAGGGCTGTAGGGGGACTGTGGGCCACGCCAGCATTGGCACTCCACACCTTTTAACCGTAACATCAGAATTTAGTTCAACAATGTGTCAACAGCAAGAACTGTAAAACAAAAATGTGCTTGTATTTGCTTACCGTTACTGTCTGACCGGCCTTCAGGACAAACTTGGGGCTGAATTTGTATGCAATTTCCTCTTCATTTCCAATTTGTCTCTTTAGTCGCCAACTTCCCAAAGATTGATCCTAAAGTTGGAATAAAAAGTGATGAAATCAGAATTTACAAGTAGATACTGCATTGCCATGTAGAGGTTCTTCTTTAAAAGGAATGAACCAGGTTCAATACAAGTTAAGCTCAAATCGACAGCATTCGTGTTACAGGCGTTTTCGGTGATCCAATCACGAGTGGTAAGCTGAGACACATCGCTGTTTCAACCTGGTATTACCACGAGTCTCAAATGCGTCTCCCGTGACCACTTGTGTTTGGATTTTTTTGTGTTTGTTTTATTTTATATATGATGCAAAAAGACAAATCTCCATTGCCTCCACGTCTGAGACAGTCAATCCGTGCATCTTATCATGTTGCTTGAGCAGCACGTTACCATGGAGGCAAAGCGCATGTGGAGGCTTCACGCTATTCTCCGTGGCATTATAGGGGTTACCCCATGTGACTGTACCCTCCCTAGCAACCGGGCCAATTTGGTTGCTTAGGAGGCCTGGAGAATTCTCCATTATTAAAGTATAATCCTCTGTGCTTGATATCTGTGTCTCTTACTGTTGATATCAGATACACTGAAAAAGTTGCGTTAAGTTCTCATGCTTGTATGTGTATTGGCTTTTCCGCAATTTTCCAATCGGACGGTTACTTCCTTTAAAGCCGCTCATAAACTGCAAAGTGGTTGATTGACAGGTGAGGGGCGGTGCGTTGCTGCTGTGCGGGATGCATGGGGACGGATTCCATTCGCACCTACAAATGTGATGCGATCACAAAACGTTTTGGACTGTTTTCCACCTGTATTTAGTGTTTATTCACTTGTGATCGGATCACCAAAAACGCATATTAAAAGGTATCATGAATTGGATTTTTATTTTATTTTATAATGTTTCAGTGAGGTCCACTTATAATGTTAGTACATTAAATGTAGTCATCATTTTCGATCCAGTTTTTGTGCCTCTGTTTCAAATTTTTGGGGCGTGTGTTCACTTGAAGACTTCAGTGTAAACGCCCCCACCATTACACGTGTGTTGGGTTGTTTTGAAAACTTCGGATGGTTAAAATATGACAACCAGAGGAATTCATCCATACATGTTTGAGCCCGAGTCTGATCCCGAATCTGAAGAACAATTAAGCCCCTCCACAAACACAACGCATACTGCAGCCTGTGACAGCATGGTAAGTAATCACTGTAATTTATGTTTATTCCGTGTCTATTTGTGTAATAGTTATTACTTTCATTATTGTTTAAACCAAGACGCGACACAACGGTGTGTATCCTGCTACATAGCTGGGGCATTTTCCAACAGTGAAACATTGAAGTGTTTTACAATTGCTGAGTAACGCATGACAGTACTAAATAAAGGGTAAACACATGCCTCACTTATGTTTGCATTTTAGAGGTGGGAAAGTTCCTACATTTTGGTGACCGATTATGAGAGCAAATTAAATATTCAAGAATGAAAATTAGCTATAAAATATTAATGTTGTCATTAAAAGTTCTTACCTTATCAGAGTTGTTCCTGAGGGTGACAGACTTTCCTTCCAGATCGATTTCCTCGACGCTAACATTGCCTGTTGCTTCTGCCTCCTGGTTGATCTGAAATTTAGGTGCAGCGGTAGACTGCTCTTCCAGTTCCACGCGCTTTCTCTTTGCGCGAGACGTACGTGAAGAACTAGTACTGCTTGCAGTAGTGCGGGACACAGTCACCCGTGAGGACGAGCTTGGGGACAACTTCAGCCTAGAGGACATGGAATGGAGATTTCGTATTCAATAACGAACAGGATTGTTAATAAAAAGTAAGAACGGTGAGTGGTCTAGCTGCCTCTTGGCATTCCTTGTTGAAACTTCATGGTAAATGATGCCTCATATTTGACATATTTGATGCCTCAACAGTCTAATGACAACGCTGCCTCAGGTCTGTTTCTGTCACTGATCTACAGTCTGTTTGCTTATACATGAGGGCAAAGAAATTAGCATTCCAGTGTGACATTTTACATCTTACCTTATTCCTCCGGCACTTTGCGAATGTCAAGTATGAAGCGCAATAATGTGAAGTTGATTTGAGCAACATTCCTGAGCATGTTACAAGATGCATGAAGACGGCACTATGACGTTTAACACAAATATCTAGGCTGCACGAATAACAGAAGTGATTTAAATACTCAAGAAGAGCATGATGTAGAATTTCTTTTGCCTCATTTGAGCAGGTTTCAAACAGGTTTTAAAGCAAAACGAGACAGATTTGTTAGGCATCAGAGGTGCATTTGCACGTGATGCAAACACTAGTGAGCTGACTATCTAGACAGCATTTATTGGCCTTCATGGGGGCACTCAAACACATTTCAAAACCTAATGAGCTGATTACCTAGACATCATTTCTGGACATACTACCGAGTGTTTAAATGAGTTTCACTACCTTGTAAATTGCCTACCTACAAAGCATTTTTGCCCATCACCGGCGCCTTCCAACTAAGACTGGGTAAAAATATAGATTTTACGTTGCATCGCAATCTGCATTTAAACTCAATCTCAATATTGTTTCTTAAATCTCAAGATCGATCTTATTAGGGCATATTTTTTACATTTATGCATTTGGCAGACGCTTTTATCCAAAGCGACTTACATTGCACTTATTACAGGGACAATCCCCCCAGAGCAACCTGGAGTTAAGTGCCTTACTCAAGGACACAATGAAAATGGTGGCTATGGGGATCAAACCAGCAACCTTCTGATTACCAGTTATGTGCTTTAGCCCACTACGCCACCACCATTCCTTGGGGATCTTCTACTCTATGCGTAACTCTACTTCAACGAAAGAAAATAACTTGCATTTGCACACCAAATTTCACGCTACGCAACAAAAATGTATTTGATTCTTCACTGGCTGGTTTCCCTCACCAGTGTGTCTCTGTATAGTGGGTTGTGCATTGACGTTTGGATGACTTGTGTCCAAGGGCTTTCTGTCCCTTACAGTCAGTTGTTGATCAAAACCAACAAAAAATAAAAAAATTATAATCATGCATAGCACAGATGAGATAAAGCCGTTCGCCTTTCTCTCGTTAGCATGCGCATTTACAGATGCTCATTTACAGAACAGATGGTTTTCTTAAAGAGACAGTACCGGTTTTTAGCACATGTTCAACAATTCAATGTAAATACTTGTAAACAGAAGTCGCCCAATAGTGGATTTTGTCGATACTGATAACTAAAGTGTCCGAAAAGGCAGATAACTGATTAATCGGCTGATAATATAATAATAAAAAATATCTTATTCTTCCCTTACAATGAAGGGCACAGACACTGAGGATGCAAAATGAACATAATCCAAAAAGCTATTTATTATGCAACCAAATTCCCAATCATAACCATTGAAACCAAGACATGTGCACATTGCAGGACTTTTTCATTTAAACAAGCCCAAAATACACCAGGGGATTCCACCGAGGTCTATAGATTCAACAGAGGAACAGGTTTGTATGTATATATTTCACCAGATGAGGTTTATTGATAAGAAATGAAAAATTAGGGGAATAAATATCAATAAAATATCTGCGACTATCGGCACCAATTAATCATAAAACTGATATATCGGTCTACCTCCACTTGTAAATATTACAAATGATGCAATTAAACAATAAACATGCAACTAAATATAATACAAGCAATATCATATTTATTGATGGGGTATATGGATTATATCCGTCAATACCCAGCCCTAGTTTCAACGCATTGTAAAACCCAGTGAACTGCCTAGCCAGACAGTAATTACATCCTCAGATGATTTCAAAACATAGTTAACTGCCTTCCTAGACACTTACCTTTGATGTCAAATAATACTGTCTTGTAATTTTTGTGTAATTCATCACTGATTCACTGACTCATGACTTGAGTCTAATTATATTTCAAGCCATTTGGTCCTGTAGTCTCTAGCAGGTATGTGTTGACAGGTGACTCTTCAGAAATGTGGACACTCACCTGTCTTCCTCTCCCTCCAGCAGTTTCCTGTAAGCATTGATCTCCATGTCCAGAGCCAGTTTGACGTCCAGCAGCTCCTGGTATTCGCTAAGCTGCTGCTGCATGCAGTCCCTCATCTCAGCCATCTCGCGCTCTTTAGCGTCCAGCTGACGACGGTACTTGTCTCGGTCGCTAGACAGCATGCCTTCCAGCTCACGGATTCGTTCCTCAGCGGTGGACGCCTACAAGAATAGAAACTCGTGTTTAGGTAAAAGCGTACTTCAGTTTTTCCACACGCGTGGCACAAATTTAGTCATCAGCGCAATTTCTGCAAACTGTCCTGTCTGTGCGTGTCGTTAACATCTGCATTCTTCCAACTAGGTGGACAGAACACTAAAGTGGTTCGAAAGAGGGCATGGAAGACTGCAGCAGTCAAATCTCGCTCACTTTCACACATTCAAAACATTTGTGACAATACACTCAAATATGTGCAATTTCTTTTCCTTCGTCTTTTTCTCCTTTAGCCTCATTTATACTTACACCCGGCACTGCAGCGATGGCCCAAGGCGTTTATACTTTTGTGGCATCAGGTGTTTTATAAGTGCTAAATATGCTTCTCATGTGGGACACAGTTGTCCGCTGAGTGACTGAAGTTGCTTTCTGCTTCATCTGTGGGCGTGCGTCAACAGGGCTGCGAGGATGGCGCGGAGCGGCTCACGTGCAGGTATAAATTGGGCTGCCCTCAATATGGTGGCGCATGCGACCAATTTCAATTCTACATGAGCATTTTCGCTTTTAAAGCACTTTGGAGCAATTCAACCATGTCAAATGGCTAAAGAGCCCAGATACAGTGCTGACGAGGGAAAGAGAAAACACCTGCCCTGCACCAACATCAATTACAAGACTTTTCATATCCTCATTATTCAACAAAATAAGTGAATACTGAAAGAACAATTTCATTGTGTATATATATATATATATATATATATATATATATATATATATATATATATATATATATACACACACACACACACACATACACACACACATTCACACACAATGAAATTGAGAAATTGAAAACGTTTTGCCATTGAAGGGCAGTTTAAGGGTGGGCGCCATGAATTAACACAAATACTGTGATGAGACCACAGATCTATTGTCCATGATAGTTGCTCCAAAAACGAAGGTACATCATCTAGGTCACCTTTGTCGCACCACTTTGAACGATTTATGATTTGTGACACACTATCTGGCATACTTCATAGGACTTGAAGGGCGTTTAAGCGCATAAATGGTGGGGTGTTGTACCTGTTTCTGCAGGGCGTTGAGCTGATAGCTCAAGCTCTCGATTCTCACGTGGGCTTCTTGGAGTTCCTCACGGGCGTTGAGCACCGCCTTATCATTCATGTCAGATGAGACCTTAGCGTTATCCAGCTGGGAAGAGAAGACGCACTTACTGTTAACTCTGTTTTACTTTTCCAGTGAAGAAAGCTGAATAAAGATATCGTAACGTAACGATGGTTACCTTGGCCCTGAAGGTCTGCTGTAGCTCATCTTTGTAGATCTGCACTTGTTCTTCATGCTGTTTGCGGAGATCTTGCAGCGCCTGCATCAGTTTGAACTCGTAGTCCTGCTGCGTGCCCGTGTCCACCTCCACCATGCGTTTCTCGCGATGTCTGCGAGTTTCGCGCACCTCCTGCATGAGACATTCACATTAGGTGTAAGAACTGACCTCTGACCTTCTCATGATTCTGTGGTACAGGCAAACAGTCCTCAATAACAGAAAGTTGTCTCATCAAAGTTTGTCTTATTTGCTCTAACCAAGTAAACACAAGAGTTAGAAGAAGTGAAAGACCAAAGATATTGGGTAGGCCAAATAAACATGCCCACTTCGCTAATTAACAGAACTGGATGATATGGTCAATGGATAATAAAAACTTTATTTTATGCCTTAAAATATTTTCAGAGACTTTTTAACACTTTGTGTAAAACATTTTATCAATTCAAAAATTGTATTGCGTAAAATTTGTGTAAAAAAAAAAAAAAAAACTCTAAATGATACTTTGCTAAAAACGCATATTATAAATAATTGAATAAATATCTTTAAAACGTGTTTTCCATAAAATATAGCCAAATTAAAGCTGTCGATCTACAGTGTTAATTTGTTTTAGTCCGATTAATTATTTTTAAAAATAAACACAGAAATTGTTTACAAAATAAAGGTGGAAGCGCCACCTGTTTTCAGCAGGGGGCAGTAAGCGTAACTCCAGCTTTATAGGCAATGCGCAGCTGTACAGAGAACAAACCACACTTGGGCTTGCTTGACACTAGCAACAGCACAAGATGAGGATGCGTTCTTGTGTTCAGTTACGAACGCAGGGATCTTGAAATGTCTTTTTCTATGTTTCAAATTATGTTTAACTTGACAGCGACTTAAACACTGTTTATGACGAGACACAACAAAAGTGAGATGCTCTACAAGCATACGTCTGACGTAGGTACAACGTTGACACATCCTTAGAAAAGCCTAGAGTAAATCTATCTGGGATGATTGACGAATTCAATTGCAAAATGGATGGCTGTGAACTGCAGGGCTGCAACTAATGATTATTTTGATAATCGACTAATCTATCGATTGTTAGAACGATTATTCAACTATTCGGGCGATTATTGTAACGATTAATCATTAGCTCTTTTATTCGATTATTCAGCTTGTGCCCTGACTTGAAAGGTTGGATTAAATGTGCTCACTAACAATAAAAAGTATAAAAAATACCTCTAAATGACATTTACTGAATTAAAAGAAAAAAAATAATTCTTAAGTTTAATTCAGTAAAAAATTAACAGCAAAAAAATCCTTTTGCTCAAGGTTTTTTGTCTTGTTTTCCATTTAAAAGTAAAAAAAAATCCATAAAACAAGACACATATACTTGAGAAGCAACATATAAAATATTTAGACTTGCCTTAAGAGGATGCATCTTAAATATAAGTGTATTTTTTCACTTGGTTATACTTCTGCGAGTGCAGTAAAGACAAAATATATTTATATACAAGCAAGTCTAAATATCTTACATGCTGCTTATCAAGTAAATGTGTCTTGTTTTAAGGATTTTTAGATATTTTTAAATATTATGTTCAACATTCTCTTCTGCAGTATTGCTGCTGTATGTTGTTTTAAAGAAGCATTTAGGATATTTATATTGGAAAACAAGCCAAAACAGAAAGAAATCAAAAACGTATTTTGTTGCAGTGTATAATGGGCAAAGACTCTCTAACCTCTCTCTTCTTAAAAGAGCTGCGTATTGCCAATTTTCTTCACGATAATATACACACATATGGGTAATGATTCACTACATTGTGCGATATCACGTGATAATCTAGCTGTTGCAAACATGTGCGGGGGACGGCAGCTCCGGCTCCAATTTATTTCAGAGTGCTTCTGTCTTTTTCTTATTTTGTATCATTTCCTGTGACTCCAGGTGCGGTAGTCAGCGTCTTTACTTGCTGAGCTACCCAGACCCCAACGTAATGTGCATTTTAATTATCAGAATTATTATATTTATAATTTACTGTAAATTGTATTTATAATTCTTTAAATATACTTATTTATAATTATTTAATCATTATATTTGGAAATATTTTTACTTGAGGTGCTTTCTATAATTATATATTAATCTATGCGTTTAATAGTGATTAATTAATCATATCATGTAATTAATCGATTGACAGTTCCAATGCGAACATATAATAATTTTACCTATAACCCAAAATAAAATAATTTCATATAGAAACATTTAAAGGAATATTCCAGGTTCAATATAATTTAGGCTCAATTGACAGCATCTGTGGCGTAATATTGATTACCTCAAATAAAAATTTAGACTCATCGCTCCTTTTCTTCAAAAAAAGAAGCAAAAATCGAGGTTATAGTGAGACACTTACAATGGAAGTGAATGGAGACCATTTTTGAAGGCAGAAATGTGAAGCTTATAATTTTATAAAAGCACATATTAATTCTTCTGTTTAAACTCATGTATTATTTGAGCTGTAAAGTTGTTTAAATCATAATATTTAGTCAATGTATTTTTTGTTGACATTACATCATGGCAAAGAAGTTGTAAAACTGGATATATCTTTACACAGAATGGTTAGTATGCGATTTCATCACACTAAAATCATGTTTACACGGATATTGTTTGTCTTGTTAAAAAATAGGTCCCCATTCACTTCCATTGTAAGTGCCTCACTGTGACTTTGGGCTTTGCTTTTTTCTTTTTAAAGAGGGGCCATTTTTGTGGTAATCAACAATATGCCACAAATGCTGTCGACTGAGCTTAACTTGTACTGAACCCGGAATATTCCTTACATTGAATGTCTAATTTCTCATCAGTAAATTGTATTATGTGTACTAAGGCCAATGGCCAGCATGCTCTCTAGATATCTTCACAAAAAGCCCATATTGGTCGACTACTAGTAAGCACTACTAGCCTCCTCAAACATGCTCTTCCTGAACTCCAAGTCCTCTGTCAGACTCTGGCAGCGGTTCTCCAGGTCCACTCTCATAAGAGTCTCCGCCTCCAGCTGTTTCTTGGCCACTCCGTAAGCATCTTCAGTCTGGAACGGCAAGAAAACATCTGTTACGCCCTCTCCTGAAGCCAAAGACGGCGATGCATCTCAAATGTGAATTAAATGACTTACTTTGGCCAGCTGAGCCTTCAGGTCCTCCAGTTCTGCAGAAAGCGAGCCGTTTTCACTGAGTGCCATGTTGAGTGCCGCCTCCTTCTTGTTGTACTGAGCCTCCAGTTCTTTGATACGAGCCATAGCCAAAGCGAGATCTCCATCCTTCTTCTTGTAGCTTAAAAAAAAAGTCCAATAAGTAAAATACCCTGATTCACGAAAAAACTAAGCATATTAGCAATCTTGTCCCTTGAAAGTGTCTAAATATTGGACAAAGCGGTTACAAAAACATTTACAAAAACTTGGGGTCACTTACATTTTATCACGAGACTCTAAAAATAAATATCACTCATATCAGTCATGTTGAATCCTTTTAGCATTAAAAACCGCACATGCTTTTTTTTTTATTTTGTTACTGGCCAGTGTTACTCTCGATTAGTGCTTTTGAAAGTCCCCGTACAGCGAGTATGAGCAATAGTAATAGTGATGTTTGCTTTAGCAACTGATAGTAACTATTGAAATCTGTATGACGAAAGTAGGTTTACACCATAATGTAATGCAATTGTGGTTTAAACGGTTGCCCACAATTGGGCACATAGCAACAAACGTCCTATTTAAAAGTGTTCCTTAGCAACGAAATAAACTAAAGACAACATTTGAGTCAAAACTCCTGCCACTCATGTGTAACTTTCAATGAAAATGTCAAACCAACAAAAAGCTGTTAATATCCTGTGAAGGCTTTGTAGAGGTTATTTTGGGTGCATTATCTAAAGCAGCAGATGGAATCAGATTTAAGTCAGGTTAAAGTTCTGACTTTAAGCTTTAGGAGCAATTAAAAGAGGGGGTTGGTGGGCAATGCCCCCATCTGGCACCTTCATATGACAAGACCAGTCAAAAGACCCCATGCCGAGAATCTATCATGCGTGAAAGTTCAAAAATGGTTTTTTTTGTGTTTCAGATTCGGTAATACTTACTTCTTGGTGACCTCATCGAGTTCAGAATGGGCTTTTCCAAGATTGATCTGAAGTTTGGCTCTTTCGTGAGCGGTGTCGTCAAGAACACGTCTGGCGTCGGCAAGTTCGGCTTCGTAAAGAGACTTAATCCCTGACACCTTAACAGAAAAACAGACCATAGGTTAGAGGTTTAACTATGTGCGCTCGACCCGTAAAACATGTTCAACACATGTTGCGCTTCCCCAATAAACAGCGACTTATTGAAAATGTTTGAGCTTGGGATTAAAGAGTCAAAGTAGCTTATGTGATGACTTCAGGACACTTACAAGACACTCACCCGATTACAAATATTATTTAAAACTGACCTGCAATGCCAATTACCATAAACTAACATCAACATTAGTGAATTTCTCAAGCAAGTGCAGTTTTTAGTTTTTATGTACAGGGGTCATTTACATATAAGGATGTCCAGTGTGTTTAAAATAAGAAATATTTGGAAAAAAAGTTTCCAGCTTTTTCAAGAACAAAGAAAATGTGTTTAATCGTGTTTAACAGCAGTGTTCCAGGTGAACACCTACACTACCCATAATCCTGAAGAGAGATCCACCAATCAGAGAACTGCAGCCAAGAAAGCCCATGAAACATTGGTGGCTCAGTGGTTAAGGCTCTGGGTTACTGATCGAAAGGTTGGGGGTTCAAGCCCCAGAACCACCAAGACACCACTGTTGGGCCCTTGACTCGATCTGCTCCAGGGGTGCCGTTTCATGGCTGACACAACTTAGCTGTGATATGTGAAAACTGCATTTCATTGGCTCTGTACCTGTATTCTGCACAATGAAAATAAAGTTGAATCTTAATCTTAAAACTGCATTAAAAATCTGCAAATCAACTTTAAATTTTTCTCTTTTTGGGGGGACTTTTGATTTATGGTGGGTGGAGGGTGTTGATGTGGTCTCCATTCAAAACAAGGGGGAGAAGATGGTGGTGATCAGATTCAAATTTGAAAAGAGCACGTGGCCCCACCCTCCCAAAGTCTCAGGAAAACGCCCGAAAACACCAAGTGGACAAGTCGCTTAAAAACACACCAAGTTACTCGGAATTTACACTTAGTCTACAAGTTGCAACTTTAACATGTCTGTTTAACACAAACACATGCATATCAATGGGACTTTTTTATGCATTTGGGATAAACCCTGCAAATTAAAGACAGATGGCCACACTTTAATGACCCCTCCCTGTTCTTTACATTACATACCTCGTACTTGCGTGCAATGCATATGTATGGCCATGTAAATAAAGCTAAATCACAATACATTTTCTTTTTTGCACATGCTAAGTGCAACTTATTAGGCACGTGGTTGAGTGCGTGAATGAGTGCGTGCATGGCTTCCTCGCGCTACTTTTCAAACTCCGCTTAACTTTTAATACAGCAAAATGTAAATAAGAGACACTTAAACAGTTAAAAAAACACACAAACACATTAAGGTTTTCTGTGCACTTAACCCGTCATCAGAACTATCATTTGGGGTTGAAAGAAAGAGAATAAGAGAATGAAAGAGATTTTTGTATAAACGTACAACTCCATTGCACTACCCCAGCCCATGCAAAATAGATTTAAAACACGTGAAAACATATTAAACAATGTTCCTCAAATTTTAAAGCTTACTGAGAACAACATGCACATAAACAGACACACAAATGCAATCATACATTTAATCAGGAATCACATGCACGATGCTAGAATGCTTTATTGCAATAAAACGACAAGAACAAGAGAGCGCTCCGCACCTCTCTGGTGGAGACTTCCTCCTTCTCGGACACTTTGACGAGCAGCCGGTCGTTCTCGAGCTCGAGCGACCGCACGCGGTCAATGTACACGGCTAGACGGTCGTTGAGCGCGCTCAGCTCCTCTTTCTCCTGCAGGCGCGAGATGCGCGCGGGGCTAAGCGGCGTTTGGGCGGGCGTCGCGCGGCTGGACTCGCGGCTCGGGGTTGCGGTCGCCATATCGATGTACACTATAGACCCACTTTACCTCAAATCACACAAAAAAAACTCCTTCCTCGAGGCGTTGGTGCTCCACTACGGCCCGGTTGTTGCGGAAGCAGCCGAGTTGTGATGGAACGGTTTTCAGGTAGTGTTTAGAAGTTTTTGTTTGCGAAGTTTTCTGAATGAAAAGTGTTTTCGTAATCCTGCTGCTGGTTGGCTGTGTTTGAAACGGAGGTGTGAAAAGAAAATGGCCGACACCAACGTAAAACCGCGCCAAATTTCAGTCAAAAGGGATCATGGGAAATGTAGTTCAAAGCTCGAATTAGTATTTTCTCAGTAATCCGTTGATTTTTATTTTTTGTAATTTTTTTTTATAATTAAACTTTAAAATCCCTTTTCATTTTATATTGATATATATACATACAAAGTGCATATTAAAATACAGAACACAAAATATTTCTTAACCTGTGTCTTAATTGTATGGAGGGCCAAATTACTAAAAAAATAAATTAATCATTAAATCACTAAACGTCCTTTGTTTTTCATTCTAGCACTAGCTTGACTCTTTGAATTTTAGTGTTATCTTTGGGTTGTTTTTTCATTTTCAGTGTTACGGTTATGATTATAAATAAACACAAAGATAATTCTAAGATGAAAATGGAAGCAAACTAGTGATTAAATTAAATATTTTTTTGGACGTTTATTGAATAATTTAGTGATTTAATTGTTAATTTGATTTTTTTTTTAAATAATAATTTAAAATGTTTATTAAATAACGATTTAATTTTGAGTATATTGTCCTTACATATATTTGTAGGATGTTGAGTGTAGAAATCTGAAGTGAACTCTTAAATGAACAGTGAATAAATGTCAACACATTGGACCAGATGTAGATTTTTTTTTATAAGACATTACAAAAAACACAAACAATGGGGAAACATACAAAATGCTAAAAGCGAAAATTTAGGCCTATTAAAAAAAACAGTTTAAATAATATGTGATTTTTTTTTTTCAAAGCTTTTCTATTGGAGTATTTCTTTATATATATATATATATATATATATATATATATATATATATAACAAAAGCTGTAAAACCACTGCAAAACCTTTAGAAATGGGGAGGAGCCAATATTCAGTCAAAAGGGATCATGGGAGTTGTAGTTTGAAGCTCATATTCATATTGGTAATCTATGGCATTTTTTAAATGATGAAATTTGAAAAATGTTTTTTTTGTAAAATCTATTTTGTATCTTAATTTCTTTAATTTAACAAATGATACGCAAACATTATAATACATAAATACACAAGCAAAAGGCATAATTATAATGCAAAATATTAATTTACAAATATTTCCAAAAAAGGGCGTATTTTGTATGATTTTGAGGTTAGAAAACAGATTTCATAGTGTCGTTAGTAAGTGAAATCTAATTAACTAAAAAAATAAATATAAGTTTGTTTACAAACATATTGGACTAAATGCACATTTTTTTTAAATAAGACACATCAAATACAGACAAAGCAGATACGTACAAAACTAGAAAAGTGACAATATAAACAAAAACTGTTTACAGCTTTTCTCAATCGCTTTGGCTCAATTCTTGAATGAGAATTATAATTTTTTTCAATCAATAAATTCAAATATCTGAACAATTAGTTTCTTGTTCACACCAGATTCAAATTTCTTATTCATTTAAGCAAATTGCCCATGTTTTGGCACATGTGTACAATTGTCTACAATTTGCACAATAATTAAATGCACATGCTTGCTGATCAAAACCGATGAGCTGATTCTCAGTGAAAAAACATCTAAACATTTTGAACAGTTCGGTTCTCATGATGACAAAAAAACCCGTTTCATTTTGGTGGCATTGGTCAATTTACTGACACAAGAACTACTGTAGGTTTTGAAGCATGAATTGAATATTTTGGGTGAGTTACTACATTATGCAGACATGCAACAGAGTCGTGATGCCCCATAAACCAGTTGTGACAATTGCACTTCACTTTAGAGATTGGTAAGTCTGTTTCAAATAAATGAGCCAAAGTTTTTTGAGGAAAAACTGTTTAATAATATCAGACATTTTCAAAGCTTTTGTATTGAAGGATATTTTCTGAAATTAACAAAAGCTGTTTAACCACTGCAAATATTTTAGGAATGGGGAGGTGCTATAGTTATAATGGGGAAACGGAAACCTCAAAAAATGACAGGAAAAATAATGTTCTTATATTTGTTGACCATATACTTCAAGTTTTCCAAACAAACCATACAACAGCATTTAAATCTAAAGAGCAATGCTCAACACGTTGAATGCACTCTTCCTTTATTTATTGCTTATAAAATATACAATATTTTTTGATTTAGAACAATGCAAAAAGTGCAAACAAGACTACATATAGCAAAAAACATTACAGGGGCTTACGGGGAAAATTACATGAAAAATAAATAGTAAAAGAAAGAAAAAATACATTAAATTTAAATTGTAAGCATAGTAAACAGTTGTATAGTTGTATTGCTTTCAAATTTCTACATTTAGAGATAGTTTCTAGATCCTGTAAACTGGTTAATATTTGTATTATTAATCTTTAATACTACAGATTTTCTTAATAATTTCTTCTTCTTTTGATTTAGTAGACCTTGCCAATTCTTTGCCTTTTATAATAGCTCTAAGTCTAATCCTATATTTCATAAACTCCCAATTCTGACAATACAAATTTGTTTGCTTAGCTTGATTCCAACACATTTGTATCATTTTTAATTTCAAGTTTATAGCTTCAATTTCCAATAATCTATTAATAAGTTTCCAATAGGATTTAGAGGCCTTACATTCATTTACATCATTCCATTTAATAAAAATGTAAACAATTTTGTGATCAGTCAATACTGATAAATCAATGGACACTTTATTTGTCCTTTGTTCTAAAGAAGGACTTGTTTGGACTTAACAGTATTACTCCAAATGTATTCTTTTAAGTCTGTATGTTTGCATCTCCAGATATCAATAACTCTTAAACTTTCACAAAATCCAAAACATTCGTAGTCGATTGAGGATAGCCTAATAGGAACTGGAATTCTGTCCATCTTAACATCTCAAGACAGTATTAAAATCCCCACCTAGTATAATTTCAATATATTGAAATGTTTCTTTCATCTTACTGCTCTCATTTTCAATTTCAGAGAATAAAACATTATTATATATTTTTTGTTATTTGAGGCATATATAGTACCTAAATAACTTTTAAGAGTGTTATTTCCTAATATCTTACATTTTACCTGGGAGATATTTCCCGTTTCCCCCTCTTAACCGAAAATAAAATCGAGTCCAGACCTCCAGGTCGCGCCATATATTTTCCCGCGTCTTTTCTTTTCCTTCGCGTCTGAAAAATGCAGCTTCCGCTCAGCAGCGTTCCTTCCGGTTTGGACGCCATTAGCAAAACGCAGGTATGAACCGCCGGATAATCACACTTTCTAAAATCCGACTTCTATCTATGCCATCTTTGTGCAAATCTTAATAAATGTGTTCGCATACATAAGTTTAAACGATGTAAAGTATTATCCAGCGATTATTGTGAACATATTACGTGATGTTTGTGCTTTACGAGTAGACACAGCATAGCGTTTACTGATGTGTTTCGCAGCACAGTCAGTGCGGGGGGAAAAAAACTAAATTTATTATGCTGAAACTCTAAATGTATATAAGTATAATTCAATCCTGTTAGTCATTAAACATTTCTATGAAGTCATTTTGAGTATATACGTGAACCAATAATTGCTGATCAGTACACACGCAACCAATGGGATTGAACATTGTTTATAATTGTTTATTTAACCATTAAACGTCTATGTTCTCCACAGAGATGGCCATCAGGTATCCTATGGCGGTTGGCCTTAACAAAGGCCACCCAGTGTCCAAAAACGTTACAAAGCCCAAGCACAGCCGCAGGAGAGGGGTGAGTTAATATATAAGTCCTGTTGATCTCAGCAGTGTTGGGTGTAATGCATTACTAAGTAATTAAATTACTTTTTCAAATGGATTACTCTTAATTTTTTTTAGTAATTACAGTTGCTTCTAATGTAGTTGTTAAATACTGTATAGACTATAGAGCAAGTCTATATAAAACGATGGTGAATTTAAAAGTGATATGTATTGTTTAATTTTAAAATGTATGTTTTCTAATTTAACGCTGCACTCTTAAATTATTTGGCCAGTTCATGAATAATTTAGTTGCTTTTATATGATATATTTCAAAAGAATTAAATGAACAGTTTCATGTCTATCCTTGTATTTTTCATCTGGTCTAGGTTGATTAAGGGTGTTGCAATGTAATGCAATTACTTTTCAGACGAGTAATCTAATTACACTGTAGAAGATGTAATTAGCAGTTAGTAATTACATTATTTTAGAGTAACTTTCCCAACACTGCTTTTTGTCTGCCTGCATTGCATGTTGCAATAATGCTGATATATACATTTGTCTCAACGCTGTTGGTAGATGTGGAAAAAGTGTAGTTTTTGCGCTACTAGCAAGCACCACTGAACGGAATCGCAGAAATAAACATTTATTTGATCGAACAAACATAGTCCTGCTCTCAACTCGCACTATGTAGTTGTGTCGAGCTGTACCGGTCGCTCCAAACAAATGGCAGTTTTCATAGCGTCAGGGAGAAAATTAACCTTTATGAAAGCATTAAAACACAATGATGTTTTAAACTAAAAATGAACAACTTTTTATGCGTTTTGGCTGTTCGTTTACACATCAACGGTGTTTTGGGGCCTGAAAATGCTAACTTTTGAAAACTGGTTTCAAAGTGCAAGTTTTTGAAAACAATGCCATTTATCATCTCTATGTAAACACACAAAAACCCCAAGAATTTGTGAAAACGATGGTGTCATGCGCGTTACACGTTCAGTCTGTAGTCATGCGCGTGAGAACTTCAAAAACAACGCGCGAGACTTTCAAAACTACAATGGCGGACTACTGGACTGTGTTTGTGCAGCTTAAGATTGAGTTTATTGAAGCAGAGTAATTGTAGTAATAAAGCAACCTCATCGCCCGTCCAGACAAAATTGCTCGATGCTTTCGCCATCATTATTGTTTGTATTCACCTGTAAAGCAGTTCAATGGAAAGGAGGCGGCAAGAACCGGCTTGACAATATAAATATATTTAAAATCATGGAGCATTTTGTCAATGATGGCATACGTGCAATTACCTGTAATTATTTTAGTGCATAACGACTATAAAATGCATTTAAATCAATATTCCAGGTTTAAAACCATTTCAAAATGAATTGTAATACTGGTCAGCATCATGCTACAAATGCTGTCGATTGAGCTCGACTTGTATTGAACCCATAATATTCCCTGAAGATGTGAGAAACAATATAGCTAATATAAATTCAATAGAAGAACTAGGACTGGGCGATAGGATGATGTAATCGGATATCGACGATGTCTTGCAAAGATGCCGATTGCGTACAGATGGTGTTCAATCTCAGGAAAGGGCAAACCCATAGATCTGGGCGGTCTCCAAATATATTAAATGATGGCCAGTGTGTGAAACTAGCACCCGCCAAATGCGACGATGCTAAATCCAGTTAGCAAGTTCCTCGTCCAAATGTATTTCTTGCGCTGTAACTTCGCTCATCTACCCACAACAGACGGACGACGTGTAAGACGTCTCTGAGTGACACATGACAAGAAATGCTGTTAAACACAAATACGTGTTTGAAGAAACTCACTTGATTATATTTTTAAGAACAGACAAAAGAAAAGGCATCAATGCTCGTGTCGGAGTCACTGTTTGTTCAGAGGCGTGCAGCACAAGCCTGTGTCGTGGAACAAGCGCATGTCAAGAGTTGTGTGTGTTCTCTCCATTTCATTCGTCTGAACTGTTTGCAAGAACAAAGTCATCTTTGAGAATGCCGCAAATTATCTCCGATCATATCGGGAGGTGCTGTGAGTTTAATGCGCTTTATTTATATGCATTGCGGTTTCTATGATGTAAATGGGGCCGTTGGAGACAGTAAATGTTGAAATTTGGGATGGTGGTTATTTTTATTTAATTATCACTTTTATTGCTTTTCGTTTAAAGTGCTATTTGAATTTGGAAATGTCTTAAGTTTTTCGTGTCTCGAATATGAAGCCCCTTGGCAGAAGGGTTGACTATGTAATCTGATATTGCGATTTATTTAAGGCTGTTATCGCAAAAATATTTTTTACATATCGCCCAGACCTAGGAACAACATTTGTTATTATATTAATATGTTCTGCCTCAGACAATGCAAGTAAAGTTTGGTAAGGTTAAAATAGTAGCCCTAAAATAAAACTGTAAACTAAAAAAAAAAAACATTAACTGTTGAAATAAAACGATCACCTGATCATTTGAGTTAACCTCGATTGTCTTCGGGAACTGTAATGGAGCACTTCAAATTCTCATCGCTTTGGTACTCGCCAAGGGATTTTTAAGAAAAACTAGAAATGCCAATTATGAACATATTTCAGGAATGTTGAGTCATTTTCCGGTGCATCATGTGAGCACTCCAAACAAAGGCTGTCAGCTTTAAACTAATGTTGAATTTGTCTTTTTTATTCAGCGTCTGACCAAACACACCAAGTTCGTGCGTGACATGATCCGCGAGGTGTGCGGTTTCGCCCCTTATGAGAGGCGTGCTATGGAGTTGCTGAAGGTGTCCAAGGACAAGCGCGCCCTCAAGTTCATCAAGAAAAGGGTGTGTGCTCAATTTGACCAATGCTTTGCATGTGTAGTTTGCCACTGCATATGTAATGATGCTCGTTTATGGTTGTTTTTCTGTTTAGAAGACACCTTTTTGTCCCCCAAAGCAATTTGGCATTGAGGGTCTTAAGGCAATACTTGTACTTAACAAATAATGTAAAATGTGGCACTCTTGACTAGACAGAAGTGGGACAATGAATTGTTTTTTGCGTGAACCATTTGTGATGTTCTTTCACTACTATACTGGTCTAAAACTAAGTAGCATAGGTTGAGTGTGCATTTTGATGGTTGGGTGTCTGGCTGCATGGAGTCACACATTAAGTGTCTTCATGATCTAGTTGTATAATGCAACAGAGGTTTCTTTGCTCATTGGAATATTTCTGTACACAGGTGGGAACTCACATCCGTGCTAAGAGAAAGAGGGAAGAACTCAGCAACATTCTGGCTGCAATGAGGAAAGCTGCTGCCAAGAAGGAGTAACCTGTAATATGAAAAATAAATTTTTATGTGTAAAAACAAGCATTTTGACTTATTGCCTCATTTGTGTATGTCAGCCATTCTTGTGTGCTTAGTTGATGTTTACAGTGATGTATTTGTTCTAGCAGATCTTTTAAAAAGTGCACAAACCAAATACAGAGTTCATTGTGTAAATATGTTGGGTGACTTTATCTTGTATGTTACAACCGATCAGTTCCATCTGTCATAGAATGTTCCAAATGGAACACTAATTTGTTGCACAGTATACTGGATTAAAACATGGTACATTTGGAAAAAAATAGAATGTTATTGCAACGATTAACATTTTAAACATTAGAATGTTTACATTGTCATGTGACCATATTATATTGCATTTTCAACTATTTGAAATCACAACCACACTATTGCTGTTTCTGCAGCATATGGATGCATGAAATAAGTAGTATGCTTAAAATTCTTCATTTCAGCTCTCTTTCACCAACAACTACATGTTTAAATGCAAAATACAGGGATCCCACAGTCATGGAAAACCTAGCGATATCAGGAAATTTTAAATAGTAATTTCCAGGTTTGGAAAAGTCATTGAAATTATGCTCTGTCCCAAAATAATTGTTACATAAGTTACAAATGTAATTTAGAATACCAGACAATTAAGAGATGCCTGTTTTTACTCAAACAATGGTGAGGTTTTGTTGATAATGTGATTTTGGTGCCATTTTCAGACTGAATGTCTAAATGTTTCAGCATGTAAAATAGCTTTCAAGTCATGGAAATCCAGTTGAAAAGAGTGGGAACCCTTAAAATGGCAGAATTAGTGACTTAACTACACTGTTCCAGACATAGCCACAATTTAGTTTTCTATGAAGTGGTTTAATATTGGGTAGCCACACATCACATGTAGTTTTATATTTATTGTAAATTACTTCAGAGAATACATATAAGGCATTTATTTACAAAGATGACACACAGGATGTGATTTTCCTTGATAACGAGGTGTTGAATATAAAATAACATTTTGAATTACAGGCTGCGTAGCAGCAATTGCAGTATCGCAGAGTCTTGAGGGCTCGATGTTTCAAAGGTTCATCTGCCAGACTTTGCCATCTATAAATACTTCCAACTTTGTCATCCACCACAAAACTAGAGGCAACATGTCATGAACTCCAGCGAAGCATTTTACTTGCTACTTCTATTCGACAACACAACAGAAGAACGAACCTCATTAGGCATCTGATTCTGTGTACTGGTGATTTCCTGTAACGATGGACTTCTTGTTACAGCACAAGATAAAACGGTACCACAACATAGTTCATTAATGTCCGGAGAAAACGATTTTGTAGATCTCGCTGTAATGTTCCACAAAATGCACTTCCAACCCTTCCCTGATGTATTCGGCAAGGTCTGAGAAGTCTTTTTTGTTTTCTGCCGGCAGGATGATGCAGGTTACACCAGCTCTCTTGGCCTATCGGAAGAAATAAACGTTTTAATACAATGGAAAGCTCATCTGGCAGAATACTGCAGCAACATAGTAAAAAGTGTGGAAGTGAGATTGACCTCCCTCCCTAAAAACTCACAGCAATGGTCTTTTCCTTGATTCCACCAACAGGCAGGATTTTCCCGGTCAGGGACACTTCTCCCGTCATGGCCAAGTTCTGGCGGGCTGGTGTGTTCGTGGCCAGGGAGAGTAGAGCCGTGACGATTGTGCAGCCAGCACTTGGTCCATCTTTTGGAGTTGCACCCTAAACAGAAAGATTACCAACAAGTTGCGTTTACTAATTACCGGCTATTTATTTCAACCAAGGTCCTACAATTAGTTAGGGATGTCCAGACACCAGTACCGATACTGCGCTCATGTACTGGTACTCGTCAAAATGCTCCGATACCAACGGACTTACGAACAAGGGTGTAGCAATCTTTTCAAAAGTGAGGGGACAGAACGATTATTGCAAGACGAACATAAATATATAAGATATATTTTAAGTCAATTACATTTCTTTTGCATTTAGACATATGCTGACTTTGGTTTTATTGGAAGTGAAGGGGATATATCCCCCACGTTCTACACCCCTACTTACGAATGTCATTAGCGGTTTAATAATCACTTTTGCTGCGTCCAAATATCCATCCTTCCCTACTATATAGTATGCCAATGGAGTAGTATGTCTGACAGTATTCATGAAGCAGTAAGCGAGAAGTACACAGATGACATATTATTTCTGGTGAGATTCTGAAGTGCGGATCGAATGGACACTTAATAATCCCTCGGGAGATGATGCGACGTCATGCTGAGTTTAAAGAACAGCAGTGAATCGCGAGTCAGGCAGCTCTTCTCAACTGTAAGTGCTCCATATGCCAAGATAATTGTTCCTTGTGCTTAAATGGTGCTTGTTTTTTGGGGGGGGGATTTTCACCCTATTTTCACCCCAATCTGGCATGCCCAATGTGCTCTAAGTCCTCGTGGTGGCGTAGTGACTCGCCTCAATCCGGGTGCCGGAGGACGGATCTCAGTTGCCTCCGCGTCTGAGACCGTCAATCTGCGCATCTTATCACGTGGCTCGTTGAGAGTGTTACCACGGAGACCTAGTGCATGTGGAGGCTTCACGCTATTCTCCTTGTCATCCACGCACAACTCACCCCACCGAGAGCGAGGAGGTTACCCCATGTGACTCTACCCTCCTTAGCAACCGGGCCAATTTGGTTGCTTAGAAGACCTGACTGGAGTCACTCAGCACGCCCTGGGATTCAAACTCGTGAACTTCAGGTGTGGTAGTCAGTGTCTTTATTCGCTGAGCTACCCAGGCCCCAAATGGTGCTTGTTTAACAAAACCAGTGCAGACAGTTTTTGCGGTTGTTGTTCTTACGTCATATATTCAGGTCATGAGACAATGCCCACGTCCCTGGATGAAGTATGTCCTAAAAATATACATACTACTTGCATGCATACCTAAAAGAATGTACTGTTCTGCAGACAGATAAGTACGTCCTTCATTAAATACAGTACATACTGTGGCAGTACACGGTTTCGGACGCAGGGTCTGAGTCACATAGCGACCGGCTTTTCCAGAGTGGGAATCTGCCGTCTTAACGTCAGAGCTTCTTGGTCAAAACAACACAGAAACACTTAAAAATAAAAGCTAAATATATAGGGAAAAAGTATGACAGAGATATATCACTACTGCAACGTTATGTAATATTCACTGTATCGGTACTCGTATTACAAAAAATTTAAAATAAATAAAAATGGTATCGGGACATCCCTACAATTAGGTATCAAACTTCATGGAAATATAGCCCATTGTCCTCACCTCGGGCACATGGAGGTGTATATGGGACCCTACAAGGACATCGTTGTCTGGTTGCTCCTTCATGAGTAAAGAACGGGCAAACGTATATGCGATCTTAGCGCTTTCCTTCATCACGTCTCCCAGCTGCCCTGTGACCTCCAGTGTTCCATCTTTGAGACCATCTTTACCCTGAGGTTCTCTTGGGCGCCTTAGAGACGTCTCTATGAACAGCGTCGAGCCACCTGGGGAGGACAGTGTGAACAAAAGGACAAACGTTGGTTTCTTTATGCTTTCATGGAGAAACGTAATACCATTGACAAAATCATAAAGGGGAGTCTAAGACTATTAACACCAAATTAAACAAAAAACACGATTAGATTTGCAAACAATTTTGTGAACTAACTTAACACCCTCACTACGATGCAAGTCTTTAGGAGGTTCGAAGGATTGATCGCATGATATTTTGGACGCATGCTTGGACTGGTCAGGCCTTAACTTGAATAAGTCTGGAAACTAGCATGCCATTTATTCTCATGAAAAGTTATTTGTTGAATACTTACCCATGGATGTCCATGCCAGGCCCATGACGACTCCTGGCGGTGTGACATCATACATTCGGTCCACGGTGAAGACAGGCTTTCCAACATAATCCTGAAGGTTGTCAGCGGTGACATTGACCGCTGTTTCCTCACCATTGACAATGCGGAATGCTACTTTCCGGAACACCTAGAAAGGTCGGCAAAAGGTATCAAACGTAACTACAATTGCGAATGACCCTTAGAGAAAGGTAAGAGAGAAAAATCTGTTGCTCGTACCTTCTCAACCTGCTTCTGAAGGTTTCTGACGCCGCTCTCCCTGCAGTACTGTCTAATGAGTACATTCACAGCCTCAGAGGTGATGTTAACCTTCTTGTCATCCAATCCGCATAAGGCTCGCAGTTGGGGTACCAAGTATCTCTGTAACCGAAAGACAGGGAAACTGAGCAAAGGAGAATTTTGATCCTATATATTGCAAAAAACAAACATTTAAGTTGGCAGTCCAAAGCTTGACCGGCTACGCCAAACCCAAAATGTTGAGTTCAGACTTTGCATTGTAGAGTTTCAGGAAAAAATATGTACTTAAAACTCACCTCTGCAATGGCCAGTTTCTCCTGAGCAACGTAGCCCGATATGTTGATCATTTCCATTCGGTCTCTCAAGGGTTCAGGAATGGTGTCGAGAACATTGGCGGTACAAATGAAAAGAACCTGAAAAGCAAAGACGACACCATCAGAGGTACACTGAATCGGGAGAGTCCTTCCAACTACACAATATAGAGTTTAATGTTGATTTCTGCCGATTTATACCTTGGACAGGTCAACAGGCACATCCAGGTAGTGATCTAAAAAGTTGGCATTCTGTTCTGGATCTAAAAGCTCTAGCAGGGCAGAGGATGGGTCGCCCTGGTAACCTCGACCGATTTTGTCAACCTTTACAACAAATACAGTACACCTCATTATTACATTCCTAATAAAGAAAAAGAAACATTTTCCTTATCAGTTTTTTTTATTAAAACTCATGATACATACCTCATCAATAAGTACCAATGGGTTTTCAGTCTTTGTTTTCTTTAAACACTGGATTATCTTTCCTGGCATTGCGCCAACATACGTTCTCCTGCATTACGTACACAAAACTTGTTTTCAAACTTATACCATCAAATGTACATGGCCTTGAAAGAAACATTAAAAGTGAAGCGTATTCTTCGCCACTAGCGGCACCAAACAGAATTGCAAAAGTAATGACTGTTTCCAAATAAGTATCAACAACCCCATCTTACACGAAAAACAGGTAGTTAGAAAAACTGAGCTGCATGTGGACAGTCTGTGCATACTGTGCCGATGATGAAATCTGAGTCATGCACACTTAAGTATGCGCACGATATAGTGACACGTATACATTGGCCTTTAAACAACAAGATTGCAATTCCATTTTGTGCACCAGGTGGTTCCAAAATTACACATCTTTACTTCATCTTTAAGTCTTTTTAGGTAAAGTCTGCAATACCCACCTATGGCCTTTAATTTCAGCCACATCTGTCATACCACCCACACTAAAACGGAAGTACTCGCGGTTAAGTGCTCTGGCAATTGAACGGGCGATACTGGTCTTGCCAACACCAGGAGGGCCATAGAAACACAAGATCTTTCCTTGTGTGCTGCCTCTCAGCTGACTTACCGCTATAAACTCCTGCATTACAAAACAATGACCAGGATTAACAGGATTTTAAATGCTTATGTGACTAAAGTATTTCAAAGCAACTGAACTTGGTATGCTTTGATGCTTACCAAAATGCGTTTCTTGACATCGTCCATTCCATAGTGGTCTTCTTCCAAGACCTCTTTGGCTTGGCTCAGCTTTAGATTTTCCACACTGTTGGTGCCCCATGGCATGGAGGTCAGCCAATCCAAGTAGTTCCGTGTAACACTAGGGATTTTTAGGGAAGTGGGAAATTAATGAAGGATCAAGGCAAGAGTAAGCAATTCCAAGGTAGCTTGTTGGAACACGATAACTGGTTTGTTAATGGTCCAAGGTGGTCTATCAGCCCATACTAGAATGACCTAAATGGTCTACAAGGTCAAAACCAGATCCACCAGCCACTAATCCAACTGATCAATTGTCTAGAGCAGCTAGAACAACCAAATGACCAGAGAAAAACAATGTAAGGCAATGAGATGCTTTTTAGAGGATATCTGATTTATTGATGGTTAAAGGTGGTCTGCCAGCCCTAATCAGCTTGATCAAGATGGTCTATCAAGTCCAAGGTGGTCTATGAGCCCTATCAAGTTTGATCAAAATGGTTTACCAAGTCAAAGGTGGTCTGTCAGCCCAAACCAGCATGACCAAAATGGTCCACCAGGCAAAAACCAGATCCACCAGCCAGTAATCCAACTGATCAACTGTCTAGACCAGCTAGAACAACCAAATGACCAGAGAGAAACCATGTAAGGCAATGCAATGCTTTTTAGAGGACGATATATGGTTTATTGATGGTTAAAGGTGGTCTGTCAGCCCAAACCAGCATAACCAAAATGGTCTACCAGGCCAAAACCAGATCCACCAGCCAGTAATCCAACTGATCAACTGTCTAGACCAGCTAGAACAACCAAACAACCAGAGAGAAACAATGTAAGGCAATGCGATGCTTTTTAGAGGATGATATCTGGTTTATTAATGGTTAAAGGTGGTCTGCCGGCCCTAATCAGCTTGATCAAGATGGTCTATCAAGTCCAAGGTGGTCTATGAGCCCTATCAAGCTTGATCAAAATGGTTTACCAAGTCAAAGGTGGTCTGTCAGCCCTAACCAGCATGACCAAAATGGTCCACCAGGCCAAAACCAGACCAAACAGTTGGTAGTGCAACTGATTAACTGTCTAGACCAGCTAGAACAACCAAATGACCAGAGAGAAACAATGTAAGGCAATGCGATGCTTTTTAGAGGATGATATCTGGTTTATTGATGGTTAAAGGTGGTCTGCCGGCCCTAATCAGCTTGATCAAGATGGTCTATCAAGTCCAAGGTGGTCTATGAGCCCTATCAAGCTTGATCAAAATGGTTTACCAAGTCAAAGGTGGTCTGTCAGCCCTAACCAGCATGACCAAAATGGTCTACCAGGCCAAAACCAGATCAAACAGTTGGTAGTGCAACTGATTAACCTTCCAGACCAGCTTGGGCAAGCTAGTGACCAGCTAGAAACAAAATAAACCCAGCTTGAGAAACTTCATGAGCAATTTTATGGACATTAAGAGGAAAACTTGAATGTTCTTCATAGTTTTTAAGTTCATAGCAATAGATCTTTTGCAGTTGTAGATACCCTTACTTGAACTCGGAGGAATGATTATCTAACAGCCCCAGTTTGTTGAGCTCCTCGTTAATAACTTCCATAATGTGCTGAGGAACGGTGCGATCCTTCAGTCTCTCTCTGAACTTCTCCTCAATAGCGTCTTTGTCTTCCTTCTCCAGCCCGAGCTCTTTCTTAATGATCTTCAGCTGCTCCTGGAGTAGATACTTCCTGTGTGTCAGCTTGATCTTCTCCTCAACCTGAACATCAAGATGATCAAATTATAGGGAAGTTCAATGAAATGCAACTGTCTACTGTTCCATGTTCAAAAGTATAACACTGCCTTTGTTCGAATGGCTGTCTAAGTTACATCAAGTACTCTTTTAAAACTTCTCACCTCCCTTCCAAGACGCTGCTGTAGTTTACTCAATTCATACTCTTTCTTAAGCAGAGAAAGAGCTTTGTAGAGACGCTTGGGAATCTGTAAAGAAAGTATTCATGTCAGATACACATTAAATGAAGGAAACAGACTGTGAATGTTGTGGCGGTCATAATCATACGTTCGTTTCTTCCAGGACGTCTTGTAACTCGTGCGATTCTGCCCCAGTCAGAGCGGCCCCCATGTCACTTAGGTATATTGGGTTATCAACAACTCTCTGACCCGCCTGCATCATCTGAAGCACAGACTCTCTACCAAACAAACAGAGTGAAACAAATGTTCTTTGAAAACTTGACACTGCCGTTAGATACCTGAAAGACATCCACTGATTAATATTACCATTTCAGACCATTTAAAATGTTATCAATTAGCAAAAACAATTACCAAGTGCACCTTTAAATAAAGGAGTGTTGCATTAGCATTTTTATTTATTTGCCAAGAACTAATATTTAAATGGTACTGAATCAACAACTGAAATGTTTATATTTTTTTTTTTTACCTGTACAGAGGATTCAAAGCAATAATCTCACGAATAGTCTTGACGATCTCAGCAGTCAGGGCCTGGTTTAAAACAATTGTGTATATAAATTCATTCTGATCAAGTATATATAATTTCAGAGATCCTGTTAAATGCTTAACATACTAAATCTTTATACCTTGACTTCCTCTGTAACCTGGAATTCTTCATGGACGACGTTGTCCACCTCCACCATGAGGATTGAGGTCAGAGGCACCGCCTCCACCATGAACTCCGTCTCCCGCACCTTCTCCTCCATCATCTCAGCTAGCGGTGCCGAATCCTTACGAGAGCGCTTTTGTTTTCGTCGTGGAGCTTTCGACTGCGCACCTTCACCTTCGGTGTCTAGGGATACGGGCTCGTCCGGCTCGACATCCAACTGTTTATTGATACGAATTCTGCAAAACAAGTAAAAACAATTCCAAAAATGCTTGAAAGTGTTTCACATCATATGACAAACAAGCAGCTATAAACAATGTAATACACTTTCAATGGTGAAAGTACATCTTAACTGACAATTTCGAAACCTCTAGTGGTTCGAGATGGAACTGCAGGTAGTTTGTGAAATGCCAAACTAATAAAAATATATATTTTTTTGTAGATTTCTGGAATTTTTATACATTAAAATTTTTTGTTTTGTTATTTTTATTATGTAGTACTTAAAAGAAAATAAATAATACAAAATAAATAAATAATATTAAAAGCACAACAAAAAATTTAGCACAGTATTACAATAATTTACCAATTCAAAAAAGTTCAGAACCAATTTTGACCATCACCTTCTGTGTCCCATCACGATCATACGCAGTTTGTCTCCGAGGTCTTGCATTTCATGGATCTGTACAAACGTTCCGGTGTGATATACGGCATCCAGACTCTCTACGACATCGGTCTCATTACTGAAAAATAAACACAGAAATTAATAAACATTATCTAGATATGTACAATTCTGAAAACATCTGTTAAACAAATTGAATTTACATTTATTATACCCTTACTTGTCATCTTTCTTCAAAAAGACACCAGCATATGGCTGAGCAAGTCGCACTTTTCTTCTTAACAGGTCCATGAGCTGCTTATTTTTAACCTAAAGATGTCAAAATATTACAAAACATCCCAAATATACATATTAGTTACTTTATGATGTAACTAAGTAACTGGTCACTATGTATTTAAAAATCTAAAAAAATTACCATTTCCAATAACCTATTTGTAACAGTTTACTCCAATATTCATGCAGTTTGACAAATATGCAGTTTTTTCAAAATATATGGAATATTACGCAAACAATATTCCATGTCATTTCTGGATTAATATACTCAGAAAAAAACAGCATGAATATTAACTATAGGCTACTAATTTAAACTAATTTAAAACCTTTATATAAAGTAGGGATGCACCAATACCACTTTTTCTCTCCCGAGTCATAATGTTTGGGAGCTACTTCACAGTAGTTTAATTCGCTTCTTTTTCATATTCTGGAAAATGCTCCCCCGGTGCCGTTCTAAATGCATATTATTAGTGATCCGAACAATTGAGCATCTACATCAGAGATGTTGTTCATGAGTAGCGCTCGCATATAAAAATAGCCACGAGCTCTGAGGGCTGAAAATTGCCTCACCAGCATGCTATGTGTGTGTGTGTGTCAACAGAGCAGCGCCATTCACTAACGTATACTATATATTTACTTAATACACAACAGTTAGTTCTGGTCCTCAAATCTGATTGGACGAGAGACGTTCCATGAGCACTGATGGTGTGACATCATCAGCACTCGGACGCTTCACTCTGTGTGTGTGTGTGTGTATGTGTGTGTGTGTCACTCCGCTTGTGTTGTTCTAAACTAATGTGTATGAGTAATGCATATGTGTTGAGTTACTGTCTTTATTTTTGACATTACATATGTTAGCCAGCAGGTGGTGACAAAAGATCATATTTGTGTGTAATATGAGTCAGTTGGTGACGTAAAGTGAATCCGTTAGTCATTGTTTACATAGAAGAGCGCTCCATGATCGCGCGTATTACCACTACATTACTTAAACTAGGACATTGTTTTAAATGGCTTTAAATGAACAATTTAAGGATTAAGGCTCATTGCAGCTGAGAGACACAACGGACTGTTTGATTACAGAACTCGAGGCGCTTACCGAGTTTCCACATCGGATACACACTGTTTAAAAATGGCGGAGGACATCGCTGTTTCTATAGTGATCGACTCTAGCGCATCTACAGCGAAATAGGGAGAAATACCCAAACTTGGACGCTATTTTCCACTGAGAAAGCTAAACTTCAAAAAGCTGACAGCATATCAGCTTGGGTGTGGCAACAGGTGATCTCTCTCTCTCTCTCTCTCTCTCTCTCTCTCTCTCACACACACACACACCTATACTTGTTTATCCAGTGACTTGTTAGTAACAGCACGATCCGTGATACTATTGCTGAAGTTAACTTTTTGAACTACTAATGAAGGTTTGGATGCTTCATTTGTTTTGAAACAGTAACGGCAGATTCTGATCCGTCACGTAATAAAGTAGTTCCAGCACAAATGCATTTTTATGACCGTATTTGGTTTTTCCTAAATTTTTTACATTGACTTGTTCATTGAACTGTTGTATATAAGCAATATCACACTCGCAATCGTGCGATATGGCCCTATATCAGCACTGCTGTAATTACCTGCGGCCGAATCACAGCAGTGCTGATATAGGGCCATATCGCACTCTTGCTCGTGTGATATTACTTAATTAAACACAGCCTTTTGTTATTCACATCACGTGTCTTCAAGTGGCTTTGAATGAAATGCACGAGTCATATGAACTACTTTAACGGTTGCTTTTATATCAGTTTTGGTACTAAACCACAGTATTGGATTCAAATATTGGATCGGTGCATCCCTAATTTTAGGGGTGGGCAATATGACCAAAATCCTAAAATCATGATCACAATATATTTACATTTTTCTGAAAAAATTATTTAAATTGTATTATATATTAAGCCATGTTGCAATGTGTAATTGAGTAATCCAGTCAGTGAATTAAATACTTTACGAATTAAAACTTCATCCTATATAATTTTCTCTTTATTTGAACTTGACAAACATAATCAAAGTAAAAAATAAAATGACACATTTCAGTCTGATGATGAGCAACTATTTTCTTAGTAATTATTATTAGTAGTTGTAGTAGTAGTATTGTTGTTGTTCTTATAATTATTGTTATAACTTTCCTCAAGAAAAGAAAAGCAATGCAAAAAGTAAAATAAAATGTTAATTTAAAAAAAAAAAACATAAATAAAACACTTAATTAGTTTTCTTGTGTTTTTAGTATCAAGTAAAATCTCTTTAAAGAGCAAATAAAGTATCTGAAGGAAAATGTGGCTGGTTTGTTCCTGATATCAAACATCATTTGGACAGAATTTTAAAAGGGGGTTTTGATGTGTATTTTAAAAGCCCACATGACATTGAAGAGGAACCCGGATGAGTAACAGGTGTGATCTGCGCATTTTCTGCCACAGGACCACAAATGAAGGGACTGGGATGACTTCAACACTCGCATGTTTCATACTGCCTGTGCAACACTCGCACAAAACACAGCTGCGCGTGTTTGGATGGGAGGCATATTTGTTGCATGGGATGAATGTCACTGAATTTGCTTTGATGGTGGCTCAAGCGAACATTCGTACCGAAAAATACATTTGTTTAAATTTCATGTCAATAAGTATGTATTTCATAAGTATAAGTATGTACATAGCTAATTTGTGCTAACTGATGTCATTGGCAAATGTTAATGAATACGACCTTATTGTAAAATGTGTTAGTTCAATAAATGAAAAAGGTTAAATCACAAAAAAAGCTCAAGAGAGAACTTTCTAGAAACACTTCCATTCACATTAATTGTATAACAAAGATTAGCTCACACACACACACACACACACCTGCCTCTGTGGATGATGAAATCACTAGCAAGCAACAAAGTAAACACTATAATAAAACTGCATTAAAACACAAAACATTCGCGTTAATGCCACTAAATGCCGCAAACTAGACTTATAACTTTTTCAGCGACTTTTGAGACGGATTTCACTCCATAGCGGTTGCATCAGTTTTGATGACGTAAACCCCTCACCTCAATGATTTTGATGAATCTTGGAAACACTGGGTTTCTGTTGACAGCTATTAGTGGAACATTCGGGAACACCTCAGGCACGAGCATAGGGGTGAGTGCTGTCATCTGAGGAGGAGTGTAACCTTCATCACCCCCAGACTCATCCCCCGCAGACCCGCTGCTGTTCTCGGCTCCATCCTCTCCAGAAAACCCGCTGCCCTTATTCCCGAACAGAAACCTCCTCTGACAGCCGCTCATGAAAGTCCCGGACCCGACAGCACCACCCGTGACCCGGTTCCACCGGTCAGTCACCATAGATGCTGTGGTCCTGGCATTGCATAATACTGTTCTGCTGGAGATGTGTGAATAAGAGCGGTGGATATGGATGGAGGCGCTCCCGGTGAGCGGATTCCGCAGGTACAAAGCGTGTAGTCCGGCTTTGATCGTGGCGGGACCGGCTGCAGAAGCAGCGCTCAGGCTCTTGGAAGCTTGTCTGCATGATCTCCACATTCTCATGTACGCCGCCATGTCTGATCTAGAGGATTCTCTCAGAGGAGCACGTGACTTCCTGCGCCGCTGCTGTCAACGGTAGATGACGTCACGCAGAGAAACCACGCCCCCTCGCCAGACATCCGTTATGAAAAACAAAAGAAAGACTGAGACAGTTTTAAATAGTCTAAATTATTAGTCAAAATTAAAAAAATAAATTAATTCTACTTTAATTAAAGATAAAAGTTCCCATGTTATAATAAAACAATAAAAGGAGTTTTGGGTTAGGTTCAGGTTCCAGCATGAGACGCTCAATTAAATAAGTATATTTTACAATTGACCATTATAAAATGACTATTTATTAATTTTAAGCATTGATAGTACTAATAATATTGTATTATTATTATTATTATTATTATTGATGATGATTTATTAAATCACTATATTGTATTTATTTACACATATGTTTATTTATATATTTATTTACCAGTTTATTTGTTTATTTATTTCACAGTTTATATATTTAGTTTTCATTTTTAAGTAAACCATAAAGTCTGACTATAGCCCCATAGCTTCATAATATACATATTAAAATGAACCATTAAAAATGTGTGTGTTACAATTAACCATTATAAATGTCCATTTATTCTTTTTAAGCATTAATAGTAATGATAATACTAGTTGTTATTATTATTGCTGTTGTTTTTAAATCATCATAGTATTTATGGATTTATTTATTAAGTTAACCTAAAACTTTAAATAAAGTCCCCTAGCTTCAATGTCTGTTTCAACATGTTTTTTATGGCAAATGATAATTTGGAGGGCAAAACATTTGTTGTGATGAACTATGTACTATAGAAATGAAATAAGGCCTACAGAACAGAAGAATTATATTTTATTTGTATGTACTGTATACAAAGGTATAATGTATATTTCACATTCACAGAAAATTATGATTGACTTAATATATAAATACATAAGTGAGAAATTAAATGGGCAGTGACGTCATCACAGTATGTCACTCAGTTCCTTCCTGAGCCAAAGTCTTAAATTTTTTTTATCTCTCTTCATTGTATTCCTCAATATAGCAACAGAGAAAGCGTTAAAAGCACAAGATTACATGTTTGCTGACAGTGGCACCTAGTGGCCAAGGTTGGTACTGCATACATTCATTTCAAGCATGCATGTAGAAAAAAGAAAAAAAAATTTGGAAGAGAAAAAAAAACTTTTTTTGCAGAGAGGAAAAGAAACCTTGCGGTTCAGGGCTTCCGTGTTCCGTTGATCATTTATTTGATTAACCTTTTAAACATACTGCAATATTTGCCAAAAACGCCTAAAAAAGGCCTACCCAAATTAAAATGCATGCTGTTCTTGAACCCTTTGGAGTATATGCATGCTTTTGGTCTCTTTTGAAAGGGGAGACTTTGAGGTTTGTTCCTAAATAGTCAGAATCACTGTAAGTCTTACTTGTATTGAGTAATAGAACTTTGAACACACTCAAAAAGGGGACATAAACTCCGCCTACATTTTTTTTTTGTAAAAAGATGCCTGCAGATAACTACAGCTGGGAGGACTTAGCTGGAAAACACAATTAGATCACAGCATGAAGCCTTACCAAACCCAATATAAAATTTGATAATAACACATTAGAAAATGAGTGTTTTACACATGTTTATCCAAGTGTATGTATAGGCTTCAAGGATATTGATACCTGGCCACACCTCTATCATGCACCGACTGGCTCAAATGACCTGTCCATCTAAAGTCCAGGGGTCAGCGGACATTTTGACATAAAAAATATCTGTAATGTTTACATGTTCAAGGTAGCTTCATCAAAGAATGCGAAGTTGTGTTAGCTCTGTCGGTTAGCTCGAAATGCTACGTCTATACTACGTGGGTGTTTATTGATATATAAATGTGTTATGGACCAAATACTTTGTTGAATTGGATTGTATGGACCCTTTACAGTGTAACTAAACCATTTTTGATGGAATGAAGTGGATCAGTAGAGTAAGATGAGCATTATAAGTGAGTTTGTACCATTTTGTATTCGTTTATTTTGCTGTCAGTGGTCTGAGAAATACACCGATTGTACCCGCTGTGTTAAGTGTATATTAAAATGGTTTACATCGTTCGAATCACAAGAGTCTCAGCTTTCCAACGATGTAAGATATGTTTATCTTTTAATTTTTGAGTTTTTGCATATCGCGAAGTTATTGCGCAATAGACGACCGGGCCCGCAGACGACCCCTTGGGCTGTCTAATACAAAAACCACATAATAATAAAAAATAAATAAAAAAAATTACTCTTGCCCACGTTCTCCTCCAAACAAATGCAAACTTACATTTACATTTATTAATTTTTTAAAAGAGGAAACCATCATCTTAAGGAGACAGTGGTACGAAAAGTGCCATATTACAAAGTTTCACTAGCATCAGAACAGTATACAAAACAGATTTAAGTGCAAAAAGATTTTTATTTTTCCAAACTTAAGACTACAAGAACAAATATAAATGTATGTTATACACTGCTTGTACAAAAAGGTACACGTCAAAAAAAATTAAAAAAATAATAAAAACAAAAAACGGTTTTAGTCCCTCACATTTCCATACAGTTTATAACACTGCATGCCCTCTCTTCAATTTAAAACATTTAACTTGATTATCTAATTAAAATAACAAAATATGCATTGAAGACACAAATATGAGTGAATATTGTCAGTGGTGAAAGATGGTGTCATTATTTCCATTTCACCTCTAGAGGCTGCTGTTATACTGTAAAACTAAGATGTTTTAACTGTAGAAACCTGTAGAAAGCAACCATTGGTGCCATTGTACATAAATCAACACATGTACATAACAAGGTTTAAGATACAAAAGTATTATAAGTAGTGAACTTTCAACCAAACAGAGCAACAGTAGGCGTGGCAAAGTTCAAATCAATTATTCATGATAATATATATATATATATATATATATATATATATATATATATATATATATATATATATATATATATTAGTCAAACTTATATTGGTCCATGCATGCTTGCTCTATAAAGTAATTATAATTAATATTGATTTAAATGATTGGATCAATTAAGTGTTGCAGCCTTAAACTACAAGCTAAGTCCTCAAATCAGACGGTTTGCGATTGAAATGTAACGGCGTTTGCTAAACTCTCAATGTTGTGCTAATCCTCCTTTACGCTAAACGTCTACACAGGGAGTCTTCGCAGAGTTGGATTCGGACGATAACAAAGACGCTATGAGGGAACTCAAACAAGCCCAGTTACTGTTATAACTACACAATAATCAGTCTGCAACTGCAGGAGACATCAAAGACACGCTGACGAGGAGGCGGAGCCCGGAAGAGGAAGTGGACGCGCCCTCACAGGAAGTGGAAAGGTTGGAGATTTTTTTAAAAAAAAATTTTATTACACATTTACTTACGCAATACAAAAGTGAAAGGCTATAAGCCACAAAAGAGAGCCAGAGGTTCAAGGATTGATAAATATTGATAAATATATCACATTGGAATTCAAAGAGAGAAAGAAAAACAAATAAATAAATACAAACAAACAGAAAATAAAAATAAAAAATGAGGAAGTTTCATTTAAAAACAATTCTCCCCACAAAACATAAAATAATAATAAAAATAAAAATAAAATAAAGATAAATAGAAAGATAATATATATATATATATATATATATATATATATATATATATATATATATATATATATATATATATATATATATATATATATATATATATATACACAAACACATCAAAAAATGAGAATACATTCAAAGTTCTAGTAGCCTTTTTGTTACAAGAGGTAGATAAGGATCTGATATAGATCTTAACATCTTCTTGAAAGTGAGAAAAATTGGGGGTAAATTTCATAGTTTTACATTTGTGGATAAAATATTTTGCAAGCAAAATAATTAAGTTGCAAAGAAAAAAATATTCTCATATTGCTTCTCAAAAATGAAAAACCCAAACAGAACATCCTTGAAGTAAAGCTCAAAGTCTTTATATATATAGTTTACAATGAATTGGCAAATGTCTTGCCAAAGTTTTCTTGTATGATCACAATGCCAAAAAAAGATGTAAGGTAGTCTCTGGTTGTGAATCACAAAAAGTACAATTTACATCTATACTTAATTTAAATTTTGATACCATGAATGTCTTGACAGGATAATATTGATGAATAAGCTTAAAAGAAATCTCTTTGACCTTATTTACCAATAGGTACTTGTTAGGGAGAGTCCAAACCTTCTTCCATGAAATATTTTCCACTAACGTGTTCCATTTTGTAACAACATGAGGAGTGGAAACACAATCATTGAGAAAAAGAAGACAAATACCTCTATTATTTTTTAATGTAGATTTAAAACATATGTTGCCTACATATGTGTCAGCCAGGTCTGGGAGAGGTACTTGTCAAAACACTATTATGGCCCTTAAATAGCATAATGACACCATTAGGGATGGCACCAAATACAGTGGCAAACTGTTTTGGAGTAACAGGAATATTATAGTGAGAAAGAAATTCTTGATAAGTATATAAGTAACCATCCTGATTAAATAATTGGCTAACCCGATTGATCCCATTATTAAACCAGTTTTCAAAAAATAAGGACTTATGTTTCTAACAAATATTCGTATTATTCCAAATGAAGTAATTGGTTGGAGAAAAATTGTGTTTGACAATCAAAGACCATGCTAATAGTGCTTGTTTGTGGAAATTAGAGAGAGCAACAGGGATCTTCTCAATGTTGAAGTTACACATCAACAGAAAATTCAAACCTCCCAACTGAGAAAAGACATATTCCGGTATAATATTCCAAATACTGAATGGTTTTCTCAAGTAATTCCTCAACCAGTTGATTTTAAAAGTATTATTTAACGTTGCAAAATCAACAAAATTAAGACCACCATTACCGAAGCTGTTGGACAACACAGATTTTTTTATATAATGCGTCTTATTTTTCCATACAAAACTACATAGTAGTTGATCAATCTTTTTACACATTACTCTATCAAGGTCTAATGAGATGGCTGCGTATGTCAAAACATTGTCCATAGAGCACAATGGAAAACGGGTAGTCCAGGGGGGTACCAGGGGCAAATAGGCAGTTCAAGGGGGCACAAGGGGAGCAAAGGAACAAGGCAGGGTCAGGGAGTCTGGGAAGTGGCCGTAGGACAGGGACTGGGTCAGGAGTGGGCCACAGGGACGAGAGAGGGTAAGGGGGTCTGGGAGGTGGCCACAGGACAAGGACCGAGTCAGAAGGCCACAGGACAAGGACCGAGTCAGAAGGCCACAGGACAGGGACCGGGTCAGAGGGCCACAGGACAGGGACCGGGTCAGAGGACCACAGGACAGGGACCGGGTCAGAAGGCCACAGGACAGGGACCGGGTCAGAAGGCCACAGGACAGGGACCGAGTCAGAAGGCCACAGGACAGGGACCGGGTCAGAGGGCCACAGGACAGGGACCGGGTCAGAGGGCCACAGGACAGGGACCGGGTCAGAAGGCCACAGGACAGGGACCGGGTCAGAGGGCCACAGGACAGGGACCGGGTCAGAGGGCCACAGGACAGGGACCGGGTCAGAAGGCCACGGGACAGGGACTGGGTCAGGAGGAGGCCACGGGTCAGGGACCGGGTCAGGAGGAGGCCACGGGTCAGGGACCGGGTCAGGAGGAGGCCACGGGACAGGAGGCCGGGGAGGAGGAAACAATCAGGGCATGGGAGACAATCAGGGGAAAACCAATCAAAAAAACAGAACTACAAAGGACTACAAAAACCAAACAGGAAACAGGAACTAAACAGGAATTTCAACATAAAAGCACAGAACAAAAGTCAACAGAATGTGACAGAGCCCCCCCTTTAAGGAGCGGATTCCAGACACTACAAAAACAAAAATAACAAAAACAAAAAACATTGTCCATAGAGCACAATGGAAAACGGGTAGTCCAGGGGGGCACCAGGGGCAAATAGGCAGTTCAAGGGGGCATAAGGGGAGCAAAGGAACAAGGCAGGGTCAGGGAGTCTGGGAAGTGGCCGTAGGACAGGGACTGGGTCAGGAGAGGGCCACAGGGACGAGAGAGGGTAAGGGGGTCTGGGAGGTGGCCACAGGACAGGGACCGAGTCAGAAGGCCACAGGACAGGGACCGGGTCAGAGGGCCACAGGACAGGGACCGGGTCAGAGGACCACAGGACAGGGACCGGGTCAGAAGGCCACAGGACAGGGACCGGGTCAGAAGGCCACAGGACAGGGACCGGGTCAGAGGGCCACAGGACAGGGACCGGGTCAGAGGGCCACAGGACAGGGACCGGGTCAGAGGACCACAGGACAGGGACAGGGTCAGAGGACCACAGGACAGGGACCGGGTCAGAGGGCCACAGGACAGGGACCGGGTCAGAGGGCCACAGGACAGGGACCGGGTCAGAGGGTTACAGGACAGGGACCGGGTCAGAAGGCCACGGGACAGGGACTGGGTCAGGAGGAGGCCACGGGTCAGGGACCGGGTCAGGAGGAGGCCACGGGTCAGTGACCGGGTCAGGAGGAGGCCACGGGACAGGAGGCCGGGGAGGAGGAAACAATCAGGGCACGGGAGACAATCAGGGGAAAACCAATCAAAAAACTAAACAGGAATTTCAACATAAAAGCACAGAACAAAAGTCAACAGAATGTGACACATATACTGGAAACAGAGAATTGTTTGATTGACATTAATTCACATTTGACCTCATTGAGATGGAGCCCAGATGCCTTGGAGAACGGTTTAATAGTATTAAGAGCCAAGGGAATTTGGTTGGAATTTTTTAGAAAAAGGGTAGTATCATCAGCCAATTGACTGATGATGTTCTCCTTTCCCATGATATCAACTCCTTGTAAGGCACTGTTCTTAATGTGATTTGCTAATAATTGAGTAGTCAATATAAACAAATACGGCGAAATGGGGCAACCCTGACGTATTCCCCGCTGCAGTTCAAATCTTGGAGAGGTCCCGTGTTTAAGCTTAATGGAAGCCGTTGACATATAAAGTTTTAACTGCTCTAATGAACAGGTTCCCAAAACCAAATTTTTCTAAAGTTCTGAATATAAAACCATGTTCAATAGAATCGAAGGCTTTATAAAAGTCCAGAAAAAGCTCTGAATAGTCCAACAGGTCAAGAACCAGCCGAATATACTGATTGCGTTTCATCTATTATGTCCTTAAAAATAGTTTTTAAACGTTTTGCAAAGACTGTAGCGATGATTTTATAATCACTATTTAAAAGACTAATCGGACGCCAATTATCAATTAATAGTACATTTTTTTTAGGCTTGGGGATAAGAGTTATTAAACTTTGTGTTAAGGTAGAGGGAAGAGATTCCATACTAATGCTTTCATAAATCACTTCTAATAAAAAAGGGGCCAAATCTTTTGCAAATCTTTGATAAAATTCTGAAGTGAGGCCATCTACACCTGGTGATTTATTAACCTTTAAGTTTTTGATAGCTTCGAGGACCTCAACCAATGTGATGGGGCGATCACAAAAATCTTTATCAGGAGCACTAATATAGTTAATGTTACCTACTGAAGCCATAAAGGATACAGTGCTGTCATAACAAAATTGGCTGCTGTAAAGATTCTCATAAAAATTTAATTTCTGAAAAATTTCCCCAATTCAAATTTAAGCAACTCCCAATGTTTACCGTAAACCCGTTCTACTTTGGCTTTAGTCCAAAAAAGATGGATAAATTTCTTTACCTCGAATATAACTGTCTGTTATGTTTCCAATATGAGTTATAAAATTTAGCAGAATTCATTGGAAGTAGATCAATGTATTGCTTTATGATCAGTTAAAGGGGTAGATAAAATATCAGTACTGAAATTGTCTTTAAGCAAGTGGGAAACTAACCATAAATCTATTCTCGATTGCTTAGACCTTGAATTATTACACCAGGTAAATGTTGTTATGAGGATGTTTAGTTCTCCAAGCGTCAATCAGATTGAATCTTTGCATTAACATTTTAAGCTTTGCATTTGTATTAGAACTAGGTCCTGGAGGCCATCTATCAATCACATTATCTAATGTGATATTAAAGTCACCATCCAAGAGTATATGTGCATTAGGAAATTTGGCTAACCAATGAACAATTCTCTCTTCTATCCTATCTAAAAGAACATCATTTTCTGCCTTTGAATTGTATCCATAAATGTTTATGACAACGAAATTAAAGTTATGAATTTGAGTAACATGACACACATAATGTCCATTATTATCAAAGTCTGAATGAGGAAGTTTTCCAGCAAATAAGTTCTTGAGTGTACAAACACCCGCCGAGCGTTGAGAAGCATGAGAACAAAAAATGTCATTTCCCCACTGGGATTTCCACAAAGGCACATCCTCAGAGATGCTGTGAGTTTCTTGAAGAAAACAAAAATCTGTTTTGCGTTGCTTGGCGAATAAAAAAAATGGCTTTCCATTTTAAATTGTTCCTAAGTCCCCTGGCATTGAGTGAAATTAAAGATAAATACATCAGAAAAGGCGGGAGATGAAGACAAGAGTGACGGTGATTCTGACGATGACAGCAGTGACGATGAGAGGTGACGTCCTGTTTTGATAGACCTACGCTAAAGGTGGTGAGGGATCTGACGCGGGGTGTTCAAATCGCAAATGCGAGGCTACATATATATATATATATATATATATCAGTATAAAAATGCTACAATAAAAGTTCATTGTAAGCTGGAATATTACCTCACTAAACATTGTGAAGAACTACATTAGATTTAACAAGACAGTACATGTACTGTAGAATACGGTTACAGTTTTGTTATTTGGAAGTACAAAGTATGAAATAGCTTAATTTTATGGTGAATAAATGGACTTATATGGACAATAAACACAGTCAAATATTGTTAAAATAGTGTTTTGGCAAGTAAAATGTACGAATTAGCATAATTTATTGTCGATAAATAGACATGTATGGATAATACATGCACTTTTACAGTAAAATAGTTTTTTAATAGTTTTTTAAGTAAAAAGTATGTATTAGCTTAATTTTATGGTCAATAAATGGACATTTATGGACATTAAACAGAGTAAAATAGTGTTTTGGGAAATAAAATGTATGTATTAGCTTAATTTTATGGTCAATAAATGGACATTTATGGACATTAAACAGAGTAAAATAGTGTTTTGGGAAGTAAAATGTATGTATTAGCTTAATTTTATGGTCAATAAATGGACATTTAAGGACATTAAACAGAGTAAAATAGTGTTTTGGGAAGTAAAATGTATGTATTAGCTTAATTTTATGGTCAATAAATGGACATTTATGGACATTAAACAGAGTAAAATAGTGTTTTGGGAAGTAAAATGTATGTATTAGCTTAATTTATGGTCGATAAATAGACATGTATGGATAATACATGCACTTTTACAGTAAAATATTGTTTTTTGGAAGTAAAAGTATGAATTAGCTTAATTTTATGGTCAATAAATGGACATTTATGGACAATTAACACAGTAAAATATTGTTAAAATAGTGTTTTGGTAAGTCAAATGTATGAATTAGCATAATATATTGTTTATAAATGGACGTTTATGGAAAATACATGCACTTTTAGTGTAAAATATTGTTTTTAAATTACGTTTTTTGGAAGTAAAAAGCAGGAATTAGCTTGATTAATGGTTGATAAATAGACATGTGTGGATAATACATGCACTTTTATAGTAAAATAATGTTTTTCTGAAGTAAAAAATATGAACTAGCTTAATTTTATGGTCAATAAATGGACTTTTATGGACAATACATACACCTTTACAGTCAAATATTGTTAAAATAGTGTTTTGGTAAGTAAAATGTATGAATTAGCATAATTTATGGTTTATAAATGGACATTTATGGAAAATACATGCACTTTTACAGTAAAATATTTTTGTTATTGTTTTTCCTGAAGTAAAAAATATGAATTAGCTTAATTTTATGGGCAATAAATGGACATGTATGGACTATACACATTTAAATAGTTTTTTGAAATATAAATTGGCTTAATATATGATCGATAAATGGATGTTTACAGAAAATACATGTACTTTTACTGTAAAATATTTATAAAAGTGTGATTTTTGGAAGAAAAAGTATGAATTAGCTTAATTTAGTTAAGGTTAATAGGTTAATTTATGGTCGATAAATGGATGTTTATGGACAACAGACATAGCTAAAATGTTTTTGAAATTATTTTTTAGAAGTAAAATATGAATTAGCTTCATAACTTATGGTTGATAAATGGACGTTTATGCACAATACATGTACTTTTACAGTAAAATATTGTTAAAATATATATTTTTTTCAATGAAAAGTATGAATTAGCTTAATTTATCTTCAATAATTAGACATTTGTGGACAGTTTATGGTTAATCCATGTGCTTTTACTGTACAATATTGTATATATTATGGGGTGTTCTAAGCAAAAATTAGTCATTATATAATTTGGTCGGCTAGTCACAGTTCTCGTTGTGTTTTGGACATACTTCTTAGGTTTGAGGACATGACGAAGTTCCTGCCTGGTTTGGAGGAGGAAGAGGAAGAGGAAGAGGCTGGTTCCTGTGACTAATGAAATGGTGGAAGAATATCAGCAAAAATGTCAGGAAATCTACGCCCGTCCAATAAGAAGAGTGGCAGATGCCAACGCCCACAAGAAGAGAAGGCTGAGACTCCCAAGATGGAGAACATTTGGCGGAAACAATAAGACCGGCTCTCAGACAAGGGGCCACATCATAGAAAACAAGATTTTGTTTTCTTTTGAAAGAGTAAAAAAATAAGTTTTGATGTACAATGCAGACATTAACTTTAAAAAAGCTAAATCTCCCTCCCCAGTCCATTCAGAAAATAAGAATCATTGATATCAGGGTTGGCACGATCTTCAAAAATGACACTTTATGAAAAAGCGGTTTTGCTTATCGGTTATCAAACACTTAAAAATGATCGTTATCGGTTGAAAAAAATGCCAATATTGGTAGATCTCTATATTATTTAAGGTATTGTTTGCATAAATTAAAAGTCAAAATATTATTGCTGAAAAGCTTAAAAGACGCTTTGACCCCCAACAGGGCTGGTGGCGGTGGGGCATTGGTAGTTCGCCCCCACAACAGCCAAACTTTCTGCCAGGACTCATCAGCAACTTTCGGCCCAAAGGACGAAGACTGGAGAGCAACTAGAAAGAGAGAGGCAAGTGAGTGTCAACACAAGAGTGGCAAAAGTCAAAAAACGTCCCACGCTGCATTCTGAAACAAGTGTTGACGTAGAAGACAGGTGAGATTGTGAGAGCATTAGTAAACGAGTGCAAAAGATGTGCATTACCTCATGTCTCACATGTTGCACTGGATCTTTCGATCTATTGTGGCTAGAACAATGATGGCCAAGCGTAGAGGGCTTAAAAACCCTGGAACCAGACAGACAGACATCCCGAGCTACAGGAGAGGCAACAACCAACAGAGAGGTACGGAAAACGAAATCACTCACACACTAAAACATGAATAAGTTGGTTAGATTGGACAAACTAACTTGAAACCTTTTCTTTTGTACAATCTTGGTAAAATCAAGATTTTTTGCAATGAAACGACTTCATTAGATTTGTTTCTAGGACAGTCTTTGACTGTCTTGGGAATGGGAATGGGAATGGGAATGCACTTATAATATTTTGGCCATCGCTTCACGAGATACAATCCACTTGTTGTCTTTATATTGTGGCATTGCTGCACACAGAGGACTGCTTTGTTCCATGTACATTTAAAATGCATTTATGCCAATGTCTTGCAGATTCAACATGAATAGTTCTCTTATGTTATGAATAGTAAATTGTTGTACACTGGTTATGCATGGGTTTGACACTGCTGGAAGTGTGTGTGTGTGTGTGTGTGTGTGTGTGTGTGGGCGGGTTTGGGTGGTTTATGAGGGCATTTTTTTTAGGTAATTGTAAGGGTATTATGCTATAAATGTGGTATATGAGGACACATCTAGTGTCCCCATAATTGAAAATGTAAAAATGCAGAAAGTTTTTTGTGAGGGTTCGGTTTAGGATATAGAATCTAAAGTTTGTACAGTATAAACATTATGTCTATGGACAGTGCATATAATGATAGCTGCTGCACCAACATGTGTGTGTGTGTATATATATATATATATTGTGTGTGTGTGTGTATATATATATATATATATATATTGTGTGTGTGTGTGTGTGTATTTGTGTGTGTGTATGTGTGTGTGTATGTGTATGTTATGTGTGTGTGTCTGTATGTGTGTATGTGTATGTTATGTGTGTGTTTGTGTGTATGTGTATGTTATGTGTGTGTGTATGTTATGTTTGTGTGTGTATGTGTGTGTATATGTTATGTGTGTGTATATGTGTATGTTATGTGTGTGTATGTGTGTGTGTGTATGAATGTTATGTGTGTGTTTATGAATGTTTGTTTATGTGTGTGTGAATGTTATGTGTATGTATGTGTGTGTGTGTGTGTGTGTGTGTGTATGTATGTTTGTTTATGTGTGTGTGTGTGTGTGTGTGTGTGTGTGTGTGTGTGTGTGTTGGCACCATTTGGGCATGAGTTGTAAATGTGCTGATGTAGTCTGTGCTGCGTAAACAATTTGCATTGAAATCCCACTTATGCATTTTTAAAACAGATAACACTTGATTGGGCGTCAGTTTGATGTGAGCAAAGTGCTGATGACACAGAACTGCTTTTGTCAGTGTAAGTTGAAGGACAGTTAATGCTTGCAAAGACTGAATTGATTCTGCAAAAAATAGTGATACTGCAGTATTCTCTGAAGTACTTTGGAGTAGCATGTAAATATTATGGTATATGAATGTGGCATATGGAAGTATTATCGTCTGATCACTTTCTCATGTTGACAGCATCACTGCAAAAAAATCCAACATTAATTTTGTCATGCAAACTCTATTTTAAAAGCTGATTGAACTATCAAAAGTAGAAAAAAGTTCAACTTTTAGGCAGCCTTGAAGGTAGAACTTGCACTGCTGGTTTGGCTTGATACTTTGACAAGGAATATTGACTTATTTTATGTGATCTATTTATGTTATGTAAATATCGATTAGTGACATTTTGGTAAGAATTTTGGATTTCTGTATTGGCTTTAATAGTTGACAAAATGCACTATTGTGCACTAAATATCCTGCATAAGATCGGCTATTTAGTGGGTTTTTTGTAGAGTCTGTGTGAACATCTGTGCTGTGTAAACTTCAGGTTGACTGTAGTAAGTCAGTGAAGGCCAGCGTTCCCACAGACATGGAAAATCAGGAATTATTAGGCAATTTATAATGTGTGATAAGAATATTCTCCAGTAGTCATAGTAAGGTCATGGGTCAATAGATTTGTAAACTTTATATTGTATCTGCTACTGAGCATGACAACTGGAGAAGCAATTTGTGTGGAGGCAATACCCATAATCCCTTGCGCTTAAATGCATTTATGTGTCTTTGGTCAAAGCATGGCGACGTGTGAGTACATGTAACTTATTATTGTTTACATTAATGCAGTAGATGCTGCTTGTTTTGGGGTTTCATTTGAAGTCACCATCAGGGTGATTAGTTCTCGCTTTAGTGAAGTTTCTTCAGTTTTCATGTTCATTTGATGTATTTTAGTGGGACTGACACATGGGTGAACATGTAGAAATCACTTTTATTTCCGAGTGTGTTGTACTTAATTTATTTAGTTTACTGAAAGCACAAACAAACTTAAATTGTTACAACTAATTTGCCCTTGTGTTGAGAAAACTTAAAAAAGTCCTGAAGCTGGTTGCTTAAATTTGTAAAGTTTAATCAACTTAATTTTTTTTATAGTGATTGCACTATTTGGGTACCTTTTTTATGGAAATCCACCATAACGCATCTCTCCAAAAGTGTTTAAATTTAAATAATAATTAAATTATATTTAGTAGATATATTGTTTAAAGTCAAATAAAAATGTATATAAAAATGTATATATATATATATATATATATATATATATATATATATATATATATATATATATATACGTATGTAATATATGTATATTAAAATTACAATTATTTTAGTAACATTTATTTTTAAATCAGAAAATGTGTAAAAAAAAAAAACATTTCACCTATAAACATGCATTTTATTAAAGTATATAATATATATATATATATATATATATATATATATATATATATATATATATATATATATATATAATATATAATTAAACATTATATATATATATATAAAATTGCAATTACAATTATTATTTTTTATTAAAAAAAAGTATATATATATATATTTTATAGGTGAAAATTACAAATTTAATTAAAATTATTTTATTAATATCATTATTTATTTTACACATTTTCTTATTTAAAAATACATTAATCAAATTTTATAACATTTTATTTTTTATCTATAAATATATTTATTATATATAAATACATAATATAAACTTGTTTATATTTGTATTTATAATCTATTGAATATTTATTTTCTACTCATTTACTGATTTTATAGATGTAGTTGTAACTGTGGTATTTTGTCAGTATATTTTTATAAGGACCAGTTTAATGTCAATAAACAAGTTTTAAAGTGTTTATCGTGAGAAAACTAAAAGTGAAATCCTGTTGCGTTATAATACTTTTGAAAACACTCTCAAAAAATTATTTTGGGTGTATTTGACGTTCCTAGGTGGTTTTTGGAAATATCTTTGATGGTGGGCTGTTCCTTGAAATCAAACTTGACAAGAGCACAAATAAACGAGATATTTCAGCAGTTCCCCTTTAAAGTCTCTCCTTGCGTCTTGTGTCTACAGGGGAACGCTGTCCCGGGTCTCTCCTCGATGCTGTTCTCTCTTGTGAGCGGGGCCACACTGTGTGGCGCAGCGGCCCTCGTGCTCCTCCTCATCTCCACGGCAACGGACTATTGGATGCAGTATCGCTACTCAGGAAACGCAGCCAATCAGGGCCTCTGGAGGTTCTGTATCAACCGGAAGTGCCACGCCCACACTCTGATTGTGGGTAAGGACGGTGAAAGGAATATTCCGGGTTCAATACAAGTTAAGCTTAATCGACAGCGTTTGTGGCGTAATGAATATTACAACCAAAATGAATTGCGATTCGATCCTTCTTAAAAAAAATAAGAAAAATCGATGTTACAGTGTGGCACTTTAAATGTAAGTGGAAACGTATATGGGGGGTAGATCGGGACGTTTTCACTTGATGGTCACGCGGACAGGTTTAGCCGTTGCGCACACTCTCTGTGTTTATATACGCGCGCTTCCGGTAATGGGGGCGGGTGCTATGGAGCGAAAAAAGTGACAAATCACAATAAAACATTATAATAAAATAGTCCGTATGACTTGTGCTATGTTCCAAATCTCATAACTAATGTATCATGTGGCTTCCGAAGACATAAAATAGCTCGATTATTTTTATGATTGAATTTTTCGATCATAAAAATCATAAAAAATTATGATTTTATTTTTATGATTTAATGGAGCTTGAAAGTGTGAATTATCATCCATTCAAATCGTACTGAAGAGAGGAGCACACATTCAACTTAACATCTATGAATATAGAGGCCCAAACCTGCAAAAAAATAATAAATAAATGTAATAATAAGAAAATAAATAAAGGAATAAATGTCTTGATAAAACAAATATAATTAGTTTTTAATTTAATTTATTCCTGAATTTTGTATTATTATTTTCTGTATTTATTTTTAACTTTATTTTTATTCTTTTTAACTTTTATTTATTTATTAATTTATTTTGCATTGTTTTTATTTTTTATTTATGTGTTAATTTATTTATTCCCACATTTATTTCCATATTTATATATTCCCATATATATTTATTTATTTATACATGTATTTATTTGGACTTTTCTGTGCGCAACATGGAAATGAGGGAGGCGGTCCTTACGTAGCTCCAGTGCATCATTGCTTGAGAGCTAAATAGTACTTAATAAGCAAATAAGATGGACGTCCCACCTTAGCACCCTCCGACTCGCACAGATTTTGAATAGGCAGGGAAACGTTTTGCAGCGAGTCTAACAATCCAGGATGTGCTACGACATTCATACCGGCCTACAGCTCTCCTAAACCATCAATAAGCACCTCTACTCGAAATGAAACAGTCATATGATGCGTGGTTATCCACTTCATTCGCAAAGAGGTGCAATTATCTAGATATATGTGAAGCGTCAGCTATAGTTTACACGATATGGATATGACCTGACATCACATCAAAACAAGTCAAGAGTTCAAACGCTTCAATCTACGATAAACCGACGGTAAGCAGGACCCGCCCACATAATTGTCATACAAGAGACAGAAATGTAAGAATAAATATAAAAATAAATAAATGTGGGAATATTTAAATACGGAAATAAATACATGTGGGATGAATAAATAAATATAAAAATAAATGAATGCATAAATAAATAAAAAAAATAAAAATAATTATTTTAAAGAATAATAAAAAAAAAAAAATCTTACAAAAATAAATTCAGGAATTTTTTTTATTAAAAACTAATTATATTTGTTTTATCAAGACATGTTTATTTATTTTCTTCTTATTAAATTTATTAATTAATTAAATTTAATTTTATTAATGAATTCAGTGAAATTTTCTCATTTTCAATTCAAGCTCTGCTCGATTGAAGGAACGATACGTAAATCAAAATAGATGTATGAAGTTTTTAGTCAAATCTAAAGACCTCCTTCCTTAAATTACTCATATTTACACATTTCAAATATTCATACATTTAAACAGGTCTAGCATATTCATTCATGTATACAGTTTCTATTTTTACCACAGTTTGGACTACAGTTCATCGAGTTGAATGATTAAGTATTTTATTAAACTTTTTTATATTTCTCACATTTTAAGACCTAAATCCAACACATCTACTGTCTGTATTCAAGAGACGCCATTTTAAAGTTGAAATGTTTCGCTTTTTCCATGTTATTATCGGGTTTAATTGGATTAAAAAGTAGTCAAATCACAAACGCATTGCATTTCCATTCTTGTCATCAGATTACAGTTACTAACTTTGAATTAAGATAATTACATTCAAGTACATTACTTGGATGACACATTTTTTTCAATATTAAAAACATTATTTTGTAAAAGTAAGACATTAACAGGTTGATTTATTATGATTTTTTTTTCCTGCCCTTTTCTCCCCAATTTGGAACGCCTAATTCCCAATGCGCTCGAAGTCCTCGTGGTGGCGTAGTGACTCGCCTCAACACGGGTGGAGGAGGACGAATCTCAGTTGCGTCTGAAACCGTCAATCTGCGCATCTTATCACGTGACTTGTTGAGCGCGTTACCGTGGAGACGTAGTGTGTGTGGAGGCTTCACGCTATTCCCCGCGGCATCCACGCACAACTCACCACGCGCCCCACCGAGAGCGAGAACCACATTATAGTGACCATGAGGAGGTTACCCCATGTGACTCTACCCTCCCTAGCAACCGGGACAATTTGGTTGCTTAGGAGACCTGGCTGGATTCGAACTCGTGACTCCAGTTATGCCTCAGTGAAAAAAACCCAAATATTGCTCTTTAATATAGCAACATTGACTCAACCAATGGCATGAGTTTGAGGCGGGACTTTCAGTTTGTTCGACGAATTGCAAATGGGATGAATATTTGGGAAACTGTTTGAAAACAACATTTATTTCTGCAGTTGCATTTGGTGGTGCTAGCGGCTGAACATACTGAACACTGCTTGAACATTTGCTGTGTATACACTACCGGTCAAACGTTTGATTTTTTTCACATTTTAGAATAATAGTAAAGTCATCAAAACTATGGAATAACATACATGGAAATATGGGAATTATGTAAAAAAAAAATCAAAACTGTGTTATATTTACATCTTCAAAGTAGTCACCCTTTGTGTATAATTTGCAGAATCGTTTTTTTTTTATTACATTTTTGTTTTATAATGAAATAAATTAATATGGTGGCACAATTATATTTTTGTCTACAAAAGTAATTTCAAACATTTAATCAAACGCCTTCCGATCAAAAGGATTTTAAGATCATGAGAAACATTTCAGTCAAGTTTTTCAAAAGTTTTGACCGGTAGTGTACGTATACACTATGTTTGTATATACAATTTTGCAGTGAATAATGATCAAGAATGTCCCACAATGCTCTATAGATTAAGATTCAACATTATTGTCATTCTGCAGAGCCAATGAAATGCAGTTGTTTACACATATCCCAAATAAGCTGGGGTCAGAGCGCAGAGTCAGACATGTAACAGCACCCCTGGAGCAGATAGGGTCAAGGGCCTTGCACAAGGGCCCAACAGTAGTATCTTGGCGGTTCTGGTGCTTGAACCCCCGACCTTTCGGTCAGTAACCCAGAGCCTCAACCGCTGGGCCACCAATGGCCTGTTGAGCCACCACTGTCCTATGTAAACAACCACAACCCATATCAACTAAAAATAGTCTAATCCGTTAAAGCCAAACAGGATGTTTATTAAGTCTATCTCTTTCCCACAGCATTCTGGGATGCCACACGAGCCTTTATGCTGCTGTCGGTTTTGAGTGCTTTTGCTGGAGGGGTTTTGGGCGTTGTTGCATTCAACAGGCCGAGGAGCCGACAAATACGGACAGGGGGGATCGCGCTGCTCCTGTCTGGTGGGTGTTGACTCTGCAGCCTCATTAGATTAGTCGTAGTTAAAGGGTTAATGACAAATACAGATGTCCAATATAATGATTTGTGTTTTAAATATCTAGTGATGTGTTCATACAAAGTCAATCTGGTGAATCTTAACAAAGTCAGAACGCATTATACAAGTAAAAAACCTCTAGAGCAGCAATGTGAAAGTTGCAAGCTGAAAGACAAGGGACAGAACTGGGGTGTGTCCCAACTAGAAGTCACTTTTGATGAGAAATGTTTGCCAAACAACAAGCAACCAGTAAAGACAGGAGATTCATTCTGAGAGACTTGTGGGGTTGATGAACACTTTTTAGATGTATGTTTATTTTCCGTAAGACTGACCAACAATAAGAAGTCATTTTAGGTCTCATGTTTCTGTTTTCTAGGGTTCTTTGCACTTCTGGCTTTGACAATCTACACTGGAGTGACGGCCAATTTCTTTGGAAAACGTTACATTGACTGGAGGTTCTCATGGTCATATATCTTGGGTTGGATTGGCATAATTTTGGCTTTGGGGGCGGGTAAATATAGACTATCCATTGCTCCATTTTTGCAAATACAGAAAATTGCAGTTAAAAAATAGCTAATTTTGTATTTTAAAAAATATATAGCAAAATTGCTAATTAAATGTAAAAAGTTTGCAAATGCAGCAAAATGTAAATAATTAAGAAACACAAAAATAGGCATTTAAAAAAAAAATAAAAAATAAAAAATAAAATAGCAAAATAGCAAAATTGCAAATAAAAGTTCCAGGGTTCCATCAAGCATTCCATCCATTTTCTAAACTGCCAATCAAAATAAGTTCTTGCTTTTTTTAATTCCTGTTTTTTAATAATTTTTTTGCCAATACAAACAATTGTTAATAAATGCAATTTGTGGGAAAAAATGCACTTTTAAAACTCTAAATAACTCTAAAGGGTGCCTGATTTTTCAATTACGTATTTTTAAATTTTTTTGGCGAGCAATTCAGCCATTTTTAAATCTGTTTAAAAAAAACTTTAAGTTCCAAAAATGCAATTAAAAACTTTTTCCGCATTCCAGATTTATTTTCAAATAGAAACAAATGCAAATAATTAGCCAATGCATTTTACATTTATAATTATAATAATAAAAAAAAATTCAAATTGAATGCTAAAAGTATGTTGTCTACAGAAACACTCTCTGTTCTGTCCTCCAGGTGCTTTGCAGCTTTGTGCATACCGGAGAAACATCGCTGAACCTGCACAGGCAAGCGTGTCGGACAGCTGAAATACAGCCTGAACTCCTCAACAAATGAGTTGATTTATGGCATCCTGTGCCAGATCTCATCACATCACATGACGACTCGTTACAAAAACATTCAAAAGGGCATTTAAATACTGGATACAACAGACACTGGATGAAATAAATTGCTTTTGGACTCTTTGTCAGTGCCATGTTTTACTTTATAGCATGTTTATGGACATATGGCAGACATTTGTATTTGTGCAAGCAGACCAACATGGTTTAAGACCCGGCATTAAAAACGAAACACTTTCTTGTCCTACATTGTCTCCCTAGTACTCTCAGGAGCTAAGGGGAATGTTCAGCCCATAGATGGAGTACAAATCCAATCCTAAAAATAGGAAATCACCTTTTTTCTAAATACCCAAGAAATCTGGGGTGCAGGCTAATCTAACATTATAACGTCTTTGACCTTTTAATTTTTCCCTATAGGTCTCTAACTGGTGCAACTTTCCAGAATAGCCCAAATTACCTGTATATTGGGTTACATTTTATAATTAGGTTAATTTCATAAATAATAACATTATAAGGCTTAACTGATCATTAATTAATGTACAATTAATGGTTAAAAATGCATTTTGGTTGCAAAATAATAACTAAAACTGGCCAACCCACAGTTCATACTGGAAATACACATTGCACCATGCACAAAGTTGTGCACCAAACATTGCACGTTGCAGCTGTACTTATAATCTTGCATTATGTCCTTGAAGAGGAAACCCAAAGTGGACTGGGAAGAAGCATATGAGGAGAACAACCAAATTGGTCATGATGATGATGCATTGGATCTTGTCATTACGAAATCCGATGCGCAACTCTTTTCGTAATGTATGAATGATGGAACAACACAGCATGATTAAAAGGGGCAAGAGTCGTCCCCATGGTGGAAAGCAGCGCTGATATGACATATGAGCGCACAGACCACAAGATCTCGCCTTCATAGGGATCTTGATGGCCACAAAATGAACAACACTTATAGCAGTCACGGTGAAGATGCTAACGTGCATGTTTATGTAGTAAACTGGCCCCATTTTTTTTGGTTGGCCAAATGATTTACTTTTTTATTTGTAGCTCTTTTTGAAGTTGTTGCTCATGATTACGTCACGGTGACGTCATTTTGTTGTTTACAAAAAGTTGTAGAAGTACACCAAAAATCGTGCAAATGTCACCGGTCCTACTCGACCTGGTCCGAGCGGGAATCGAACCGGCGATCCCCAACATTTGGGTCAGACAGCCGCTAGCCTTTACACACCACACAGCTATCATGTACTAACTGGCTCCCATTACACTCACCCCCCAAACGTAGCAATATCCCACATCCAACTTAAAATGTATTGTGGCATTAAACAGATTAGTGTGGATGTGGTCTGAAATTAATGATCAGTGTTGGGTAAGTTACTCTAAAAAAAGGTCATTAATAACTAACTGCTAATTACATCTTCTACAGTGTAATCAGATTACTTGTCTGAAAAGTAATTGCATTACTTATTACTAATTACTTCCTAAAAACCTGATCAACCTCGACCAGACATGAAACTGGTCTTTTAATTCTTTCAAATAAATCATATAAAATCAAATAAATTATTCATGAAATGGCCAAAGTATTTTACATCAGAAGTAATTGTAATTAAAGTAATCCCTTACTTTACTTTTTCCAATGAAAATGTAATTTAATTACTGTAAGCAACTAAGTAATGCATTACACCCAACACTGTTAATGATTTCCAGTCACTTTGTTAATGCAAATTGTTGTCAGTGTGAACGCCCCTTTACACAATTGAGCAACATGTACGTGTAACCAGGGATAAGTTAACTAATATACGTGCACTACTATAACAGTCAGAATGTATTCAGGCGTGCTAGAGAAGTCGTCATTTCTCGTTTTTGCTGAAGCTTGCAAGCTCATAAGAGAAATTTAATATCAGGCGTGCACCATTTCAGATTTCACATTATCAATGACAACTCACCTACACACACACTCATGTTGTACTGTTTTCACTAAAGCTGTAGTCATGTGACTATGCAGGCTCAAGAGTTCCACATGTATATGTCATATTGCTGTGTTACAGCTTACACAGATATTGGGCTAGTTTGTAAAAAAACTCTTAAAATTACCAATATTTTCTGTATTCAAATGCAATTATCTTGTGTTAAAACAAACCCAGTATTATGTCACTTTATCATTTTGCATTGATGTTTATAATGATACATTACTGTAAATTTAATATTTTAAGAATATTAGTGTATCAAATATTGAAACGCTAATATTACATAATTTATATAATAATATACAGAATTTACAGTTTTTTGGATAAGATTAAATATTTATTCAATGCACCATTGTAGTTACAATGAACATTAACATGCAAAATGTAAAACATGCAATATGCAAAATATGGATGTTGTAAAGTGTTACTGAAAAATGCATTTGATCACAAGTGAAACCAACATAGAAATACATTTAACCATACAAGCATACAAGTGTGATTTTATCCTAAACCCAAGATTATAATTGGATTTTATAACATATTATTTACAAATATATACTGTAATATATATGTAAAAACTTTAACAGTTGTATCTTGCAGAGAGGTGAAAGTCTGAGATTCAGGAAACTCTCTCTATGGGTGTTGATTTATTTCTCGCTCTTGGCATTGTCAGAACAGCCTGAATCATTTTAATGAATCGGTTCATGCAAATGACCCAAATCGCCAATCGTTCACTTAAAAGTGTTATCCCAGAAGGCATTTCACGTTTTCGATAATGTAGTTAATGTAGATAAATAAGTATATGTTTAAACAAACTATTCTTTATTGGTTTTGTTTAGTGTAAATGTATGCCCCAGTTGGGATGCTGTCACTCTGAGACGATCTTTTTGACAGGTAAACTTTCCCACGTGCAGGAAATAACGTTAGAAACAATTAATTTTAGTGTTAGTTTAAATGATTCAATGACTCATTCAAGCCATCGCTGACAAATGATCCCAGAAGTACCCAAGAGGCATTTAACCTGTAATATTTTTAAGAGTAAAATAATGTTTTGATTAAATACTGATGATAACTATGTTAAAAAACACAAAATGTGACCAATATTACATTTGTAACTCCCACATTACTCCCTTACGGCCGACCGATTCATTGTGACGGTTGACCGAATCCGATCTTTTTAAGACGTTCATCAGATGTCTTTGAGACGTTTATGATTTAGAATGTTTGTAAATCAGATCTTTGTAAGATGTTCATCAGATGTCTTTGAGACGTTTATGATTAAGAATGTTTGTAAATCTGATCTTTGTAAGACGTTCAGCAGATGTCTTTGAGACGTTTATGATTTAGAATGTTTGTAAATCTGATCTTTTTAAGATGTTCAGCAGATGTCTTTGAGACGTTTATGATTTAGAATGTTTGTAAATCAGATCTTTTTAAGATGTTCAGCAGATGTCTTTGAGACGTTTATGATTAAGAATGTTTGTAAATCTGATCTTTGTAAGACGTTCAGCAGATGTCTTTGAGACGTTTATGATTTAGTATGTTTGTAAATCTGATCTTTTTAAGACGTTCATCAGATGTCTTTGAGACGTTTATGATTTAGAATGTTTGTAAATCTGATCTTTTTAAGACGTTCATCAGATGTCTTTGAGACGTTTATGATTTAGAATGTTTGTAAATCTGATCTTTTTAAGACGTTCAGCAGATGTCTTTGAGACGTTTATGATTTAGTATGTTTGTAAATCTGATCTTTTTAAGACGTTCAGCAGATGTCTTTGAGACAGATCTGTTTAAGATGTTCAGCAGATGTTGATTAGAATGTAATGCTTTCCAGATGAAAATATATAAAACAGACATCTCAGAGACGCATGTGTGCAATCTGGGAGAGATAGTAAATAATCGTCCCAGTTTCCTAACTTCACAAGACATTTTTTGATGTAGTGATCAAAGAATCTTGTAAAGACTAGGGTGGTAATTTAAGAAGGTGCGTGTTCAAAACCCACAAGGGGCGCTGCTTTTGAGTGTTCAGAGGAGGTGGTGACCAGTGTTTTGGTTTGTCCCAAAAGTGTACAAGTCTGCTTTAAAAAGGATAAAGAGAAAATCCATTTCACAAGAAGAGTTCCAAGATGGAAAAAATCCATTAAAAAAAAGCTATGAATTGCGTTTGAGGTTTGTAGGCGAGGTATAATTGCACTCAGTTCCTTCCTCTCTTGTTTGCTTCATGCAGCAGAAATCCCATGATGTTTTTGTGGCAAAATAATAACTAAAACAATCCAAACCACAGTTCATATTAGAAATACAGAAAGCACTGTGCAGAAAGTTGTGTGCAATAAACTGAGTGTCACAACTGCAGTTGCTGGTCATGTACTTCAAGAAATAGCCAAAGTGGACGGGGAAAAAGCATATGAAAAAAACTATCAAATTGGCCGCAATGATGAAGATGCATTGGATCTTTTCACAACGAGATCCGATTTCTAATTGTTTTCTGAGAGTATAGATGACTTTAATGGTGCAAAACAACATGATTAGAAAGGGCAAGAGGAAACCAACCATGCTCAACAACAGAATAAATGTCAATGACAGCCCTTCCCTTGTCCTCTGAAAGCACATGGTTTTGTCATTATTAGAGTCGTTCACAAAATAAAACGTGCTGAAAGAGCAAATGATGATCCATATGAGCGCACAGACCACCAGGGCTTTCCTACAACAGAGAATCTCCCTCGCCTTCATCGGATACATGATGGCCACAAAACGCACAACACTTATGGCAGTCATGGTGAAGATGCTAACATACATGTTTACGTAGTAAACGGACAAAAGAAAATTGCACAGTTCCTTTGGATGTGTCCATGGGATGTCGTAGTAATGAATCTTGATGGGCAGTATCGCCAACACAACACAGTCTGCGATGGCCATATTGGTGATGTAGATCTTCATGTAGTTCCACTCTGATCTGGGAGAGCGGCAGAACATCATTAAGACGTATATGTTCCCCAGCACCCCCAGGATGAAGGTGGGAATAGATGTGACTTTTTGTAAGTCAAGGATTGCTTCGGTAACGTTGACTGTGCAGTATTCCATCTTCACCCTGAGCGTAACAAAAGTGGATAGCTTTAAAACCAATAATGTATAAACCCACATAATACACAAACATCTCAGAAATGTTAGTTTTAACATCCGGAAAGCATCACAATCTAATTAACACCTGCTAAACATCTTAAAAAGATCAGATTTACAAACATTTGTTATAAAAGACATTTGCTGTAAGTCTATAATTGGCACCCAAGAGGAAACATCTTACAGAGGTATTTCTGATGAATGCATATTTTAGGTTGTTTGATGTCATCTGCAAGACATCTATCTAGAAGACATTTTCTCTCGGATATCAATAAGACTTAGAGCACATGTGAAAAACTTAGTTTAAATGTATTTGGCTAAGGTGTTTGTAGACTTCTGATGGTGGTTAGTAGACTAAGTCTGAGTAAAGTCAAAAACAGAAGAAAAACAAATCTTGCACCATGCAACTTTATATTCTAATCTAAAGTAATATATCAGGGACAGAAAAGTTTCCCCAACTAAAGAATCACCCTATCTATGCACATAAGCAGCATTGAACAACATGTTTTTGAATGCTTAATTCGCATTGCGTAATGTATTCATTTTCGGGGTAAGATGACACGTGAGCAAATTCCAAATTCGATACCTAGCCAAACCAACACATAATATCGACTATTTTTCTTGCAAAAAACGTGCTTAAAATGTCTATATTAAACATGCACATCCCAAAGAAACGTACAAATATCAACATAACTTCAGAAAGTAAGGATATCTGACTTTACTTGTCAAAAAATACAAAGACAAACCTTAAGTGTTGACTTGCACGACCAGAAAAGACCCTGTGTTCTTGCTGAAGTCTCGTGTGATGTGTTTGTCCACCAGTGGAAGCACTCGTATATAGCCTGCCTTCAAGGGTAACACCTAATTACATATCTCTGTGTATACTTATATCACTGCCTAGAGGCTGTCTGGTTCAGCAGAAAGCGACATATCAAGGTTTTGGGAAATTCTTTAGACAACTACTGTTTGAGGAATGGGTTTTGTTTTGGCAACTCCTGTTTGAGGAATGGGTTTTGTTTTGGCGCGCACTCATCATGCCTCGTCAAATGCTCTCAAATATAGCGCTGGGAATATATGACTCATTTGAGCGAATTATTTAAATGAATCGGTTTGTTTGATTCAACACTCAAAATCAGAAACAGACCGAGCTTTATTGCCATGTACGGCTTGCACGCTTTTTCTGGAAGACGCTTCCTCTAAACCAACAAGACAGATAAAACTCTGAAGAAATTAAATGGAAGAAAACAAGATAAATACATGCACAGTAACATGTGAGTGTTTGTGTTTTGTTTTGTTTTTTAGAGAGAGAAATTGCTGTGACCTCATTCACCCCCTGTATATGGATGTTCGTTTCCAGACATTTGGGAATCGACTCTGATTCCGATTCCTGGTTTTGGAATCGATTCCAAGAGTCGATTCCAGACTTATTTATTCGATTTTTTTCGATTAAAAAACAAGTGAGGTAAAGTTAAATCTCATAATAAACAGCTTTCAAAGTGTTCTTTGCACTGTTTATAATAGCGTGAATGACATTTACTATTAATAGGTCCATTCTTAGGTTAAATCAAGGCCTGTTTCAAGGCATATTCCCTGATAGCAAAATCTGTCTGGCTAACATCTGGGTCGCATTCTTGCTTCAGTTCTGGCCCCGTTCTGGCTGGGTCCCCGGACCAAAACTGGCACACATCTGGGCCGCATCCTTGCTTCAGTTCTGGCCCAGTTCTGGCTGGATATCTGGCCCACACACTGAAAACAAACACATACAATTTCCTCCGGCCCAGATGCGGCCCAAATCCTGTAAAATGACTATCTATTGATGTGACTCAGATCTGGCTGAGAGTCAGGGCCTGTATGCACATACCATATCATGATGCTTCAATCCCATGAGATAAAGTTGAGGGAAGTTTGAGTAGATGCGCCTGCATTTCCAAGAACTACCAAAAATAGTCTTAAAAGCACCATTTAACCTATATTGAAATGGTCTGTTTCCACTCATGAGATCTAGTTTAGAAAGAGGTTTATATTAGAATATACAGTAACTGTCCACTACCTTTTGTGCACTGAATAAAATGTCCAAAAAATATATTTCAGTATTCAATATTTTTGTTTTGAATTATAACCATCCATCCATCCATCGTCAACCACTCATCCTGTGTACAGGGTCGCGGGGGGCTGGAGCCTATCTCAGCTAACATTGGGCAAAAGGCGGGGTACACCCTGGACAGGTCGCCAGTTCATCGCAGGGCCACACATAGACAGACACACACTCACATCCACACCTAGGGCAATTTTTTGAGACACCAATTAACCTAGCCTGCATGTCTTTGGATGGTGGGAGGAAGCCGGAGCACCCGGAGAGAACCCACGCAGACACGGGGAGAACATGCAAACTCCAAACTCCACTGTGTGGAGTTTGCATGAATTATAAACTTTTTGTATAATATATATGCAAAAAAAAATTCAAGAGCGAGTAGAGAAGCGTTAGATTCTCGCTTTTATAAGTGCAGCACATTGATCAAATAAAATTCAACATACAGATTTATTAATGTGAACTGGGAAGCTGACTCAACTCTGCATCTCCTTGTCGTAGGCTTGTGTAGCCTACTTGCCAATTTATGGTCACAAATTTGGCATGTTACTTGATTGGTTTTATCCAAAGTAAAATACCAGTAGACTATCCAGGACTGGAAAGTAGATGTGTTGAAGGGCTTGTGTGAGAACATGACACAGATGAACAAAAGAAGCAGAGTCAGATTGCTGATCGTTAAGATGCAGTCATTTTATAAATTGTATTAGTGCTGTTAGGCTTCTAAAATGTGTAGAAGTTCAGTGGTCGAGGATATAAACGGTCCGAAAATATCAACCGGTTTCCCCAAAGGAATTGACTCCAGCTTTGGCGTCGATTCCAACGTTTTGAGCCAATTCTCGATTCCCAACGACTCCGAAAAGATTCCCAGCCCTATCCCTATACTTCATCCATTTTTTGGAGTTATGCCCACACATCTTGACTATTACTCATCCTTTTTCTTCTGAGTAGTGTAAAAAAAAGAAGAAAAAAGCAAGGGGAAAAGTTGCACATAAAATTTGGTTGAATTGTTGGAACCATAAATAACACAATCTTGTATGTTTTGTTTAGCGGGTAAGAATATGTATCTGGTAAACACTTCATGATGGTTCGTTTAAATGAATTGATTCATTGGATTAATCACCAATGTGTCCAGACATTTATCATGTTCTTTGTTTTGTTCTTAGTTTGCATGGTTAAAGTGGGACTCCATTTCATCCAGTAGAGGTTAATGGGCCATGCTCACCAGCCAAACCTGTACGCCCTGGTTAAAATGCCCACAATCGCATAACTTTTCATAAATCTATGTCAGGATTGGCATTGTGCTAATGGGTGCTCTCGATTGAGCTTGGCTTGTGTTGAACCTAGAATATACCTTCAAAGATGTACTGTATATACAGTGGCATGCAAAAGTGGCCAAAATTTCTGTTGCTGTGAATATTTAAGTGAGTAGAAGCTGAATTGATCTCCAAAAGGCATTAAGGCATTTTAAGCAAGATAAGTGTATTATTTACACAATTTTAGAGTGGAAAAAAAGGAAAGGAGCACCATACAAAAGTTTGGGCACCCCAAGAGATTTGAGCTCTCAGATAACTTTTACCAAGGTCTCAGAACTTAGTTAGCTTGTTAGGGCTATGGCTTGTTCACAATCATGTTTGGAAAGGCCAAGTGATGCAAATTTCAAAGCATTACAAATACTCTGACTCCTCAAACCTTGTCCCAACAGTCAGCAGCCATGGGCTCCCCTAAGCAGCTGCCTAGCGCTCTGAAAATGTAAATAATTGATGCCCACAAAGCAGGAGAATGGTATAAGAAGATGACAAAGCATTTTCAGGAAGCCATTTCCTCAGTGTATAATGTAATTAAGAAATGGTAGTTAACAGGAACAGTTGAGGTCAAGTTGAGGTCTGGAAGACCAAGACATGTTTCAGAGAGATCTGCTCATAGGATTGCTATTAAGGCAAATCAAAACCTCTGTTTGTCTTCAATAGACCTTAAGGACTAGCAGACTGGAGTAGTGGTGCATTGTTCTACTGTGCAGCAACACCTGCACAAATATGACCTTCATGGAAGAGTCATGAAAAGAAAACCTTTCCTGCATCCTTGCCATACAATTCAGCGTCACTAGTATCACAGAACAAGAAGCCTTTTGTTAGGAAGTAAGGGCGAACATCCCCCAAACAAGAATTGAAAGACTCTTAGCTGGCCGCAAAAATGTTTACAAGCTGTGATACTTGCCATCTGGATCTTTTCATCTGGAAAGTATCACAATCTAATTAACATCTTACAAACATTCTAAATCATAAACATCTCAAAAGCATCTGCTGAATGTCTTATTGACATCTGAAGGGAAACAAATACAATACATCTACTAGATATAGTAGTAAAATAGATGTCTTCCAGATCTAAACACACACGTCAAATAGACGTCCGAGAGAAGAAAGCAAGAAAAACATACTTAACAAGTTTAATCTATTATTTAAGGAAGTAACTAAAGTAGCAACAATAGTTCAGCTTTTCTATTTGTTTCCCCATTTTATTCCTTCACTTGGCAGTGTAGAGCGAAAAAAAGTTTGATATGTTGAACATCACAAATTTTGACAATCTTTGCAATCAAGCGAACTGAAGAATGAAAGATGTACACGATTCATTAACAACATTAAAAGGAATATTCTGGGTTTAATACAAGTTAAGCTCAATCGACACCATTTGATGGTTTATGTAAATAACCAAAAAAAAATCCCTCATTCCTCGTTTTCTTTAAGCAAAAATCGAGGTTACAGTGAAGAACTTACAATAGAAGTGAATTGTGAAGTTTATCATTTTATAAATGTACTTAAATTAAATCTTCCTTTACAACTTGTGTACTATTTGAGTTGTTGAATTCGTAATTTAAAAAAAAAAAAAAAACTGACATCCTTAAGGTAGTTGGAAGTCTTTGAGCAACGACGATTCAGGGTTTCTAACTGAACAGCACCAAACTCAGCAAAAAAAAGAAACGTCCTTTCACTTCAGCTGCTTACATTTTCAGCAAACAACATGTATAAATATTTGTATGAACATAAAAACAAGTTTCACAGACATGTGACAAACAGAAATTGAATAATTTGTCCCTGAACAAAGGAGGGGTAAATGGTCTGCACTTATAGACCCTTTTTAACCTTAGTAGTATTCAAAGCACTTTACACTGCGTCGCATTCACCCTTTCACACACCAATGATGGCAGAGATGCCAAGCTAGGTGCCAGCCTGCCATTGGGAGCAACTTGGGGTTCAGGGTCTTGCCCAAGGACACTTCGGCACGTGGAGTCATGTGGGCCGGGAATCTAACCACCAACCCTGCGATTAGCAGCCAACCCGTTCTACCACCTGAGCCACAGCTGCCCGGAGGGGGCAAAAGTAACAGTCAGTATCTGGTGTGGCCACCAGCTGCATTAAGTACTACAGTGCATCTCCTCCTCATGGACTGCACCAGATTTGCCAGATCTTGCTGTGAGTTGTTACCCCACTCTTCCATCAAGGCACTTGTAAGTTCCCTGACATTTCTGGGGGAATGGCCCTAGCCCTATACCTCCGATCCAACAGGTCCCAGACGTGCTCAATGGGATTGAGATCCGGGCTCTTCGCTGGCCATGGCAGAACACTGACATTCCTGTCTTGCAGTGAATCACGCAATAACGAGCAGTATGACTGGTGTCATTGTCATGCTGGAGGGTCATGTCAGGATGAGCCTGCAGGAAGGGTACCACATTAGGGAGGATGTCTTCCCTGTAACGCACAGTGTTGAGATTTCCTGCAATGACAACAAGCTCAGTCCGATGATGCTGTGACCACCCACCTCCAAATCGATCCCGCTCCAGAGTACAGGCCTCGGTGTCACACTCCTTCAACGATAAACGTGAGTCGACCGTCACCCCTGGTGAGACAAAACACTGACTCATCAGTGAAGAGCACTTTTTGCCAGTCCTGTCTGGTCCAGCGAAGGTTGGTTTGTGCCCGTAGGTGATGTTGTTGCTGATGATGTCTGTTAAGGATCTGCCATACAACAGTCCTACAAGCCCTCAGTTCAGCCTCTCTCAGCCTATTGCAGACAGTCTGAGCACTGATGGAGGGATTATGCGTTCCTGGTGTAACTCGGGCAGTTGTTGTTGCCGTCCTGTACCTGTCCCGCAGGTGTGATATTCGGATGTACCGATCCTGTGCAGGTGTTATTACACGTAGTCTGCCACTGTGAGGATGATCAGCTGTCCTTCCTGTCTCCCTGTTGTGCCGTCTTAGGCGTCTCACAGTACCGACATTGCAATTTGGACAATGCCTCCATGCAGCATGTCTCAGACACGTTCACGCAGATGAGCAGGACCCTGAGCATCTTTCTTTTGGAGTTTTTCCAGAGTCAGTAGAAAGATCTCTTTAGTGTCCCTAAACTACGCTGTTAGTGACGACCGTTCCACAGGCGCATGTTCATTAATGGTTTATTGTTCATTGAACAAGCATGGAAAACATTGTTTAAACCCTTTACAGTAAAGATCTGTAAAGGTAATTGGAATTTATCATACTTGGACAATCCAAAATCCTTATAATTTGCATATTATCCCACCCACTGAAGCTCTAAAAATGTGTCGTCATCTAATTCACATTATATATTTCACTATAACGCATAGACACACTTTCACCAAAGGTATGTGGACACCCAAACACCACACCTGTATTTGCGTAAGCATTTTATTTCAAAACCATTGGCATTAATAGGGAGCTGGTCAAATTTTCACTATTCTGAAAAGGTTTAACACTGAAAGTCAGAGCACGTCTGCAGGGATTTGCTTGCACTCCGACACAAGAGCATCAATGAAGGCAGACACTGATGTTGGGGACATTTAGGGGACAATGATGCATCACTTGTGCTGAAGTAAAACAGTCTGCAGAGTAAATTAACATGCATATAAATTAAGAAAAGGATTGAGGACATTCCTGCATCTTAAGATGGTGCCATTTAATGTTTGAAGACTTTCCACAAACAAATGTCACCAGCCCCGGTTGGGTGTCAATAAATAAAGATGGCATTGTATTAAGATTATATGTCATATTAGAACCAAGCACAATGGAGACACGTTTCCTTAGCACTTGATTTATTCAAACAATGCCAAAGCCAGTCTCACAGAGACCACTTTGAAATACACAATATGCAATAAATAGACAAAATGATTTTTTTTACTGACAAATTTATACAAAACAATAACTATAACACTTCAATAGTGTAATATAAACAATTTATAAAATGTTGGGATGCTTGCATTGTGGTTATAAGACCTTGAGTTGAAAAGCAATGCTTCGGCATAGTGCGTGCAAATCAATCCACATTTTAATCCACTTCACAAATCAGTCCAAACCATGAATCTCTGTTTTGTTGGGCAACTGCATTATAAAATTTTAAATCCAGAGATTTAATCTGACATGCATTGATGGTGCTGCTTGGAAACTGGACACAATGAATGCTAAGAAAACAGATAGTTCAGTGTGATTCTCTTGGCAGGTCCATGCATGTTCATTCCAAACATTACGATATGCGTTCTGAATAGCTCGAGGATAAAAAAAAGAAAACCAGCAGATCAGGTCTGCCAATAAAGGACCAAGATGCCAACATGTACACACAGTGCATTGCAAACTGGAGGTTAGTCCCAGCCCTGAGCGAGATGTCTTGGAGCCATCTAATACCCCACAACAGACTGCCTTCACCATTCGCTTTACACAACATCGCTCACTCTTTTGGACAGTCTTTACACTTTAAAGTGCACTACAAATCACGCAAGCATCTACACATCTCATTCTTTTACAAGCAATCTCCTTAGACATATTGCAACATACACACGTACATAAAAAAAAATCATGCATATTTTGGACCATTTTCGTTAAAAAGGACTGAAATATCGAAATTTGTCTCATTACAAGTCCTGATTGGAAATGCTCCTTTTGGTTTATTGCAAACATGCAATAAACGGTTTTGGCTGTAAAAATGAGTCAATATACATCCGATAACAGGTCTGTTCTTATACAATACAATCTTTTTTTTCTCCTTCATTTTTTAAGTGTTTAACAGTTTGGATTAGGAAGAGACTAGCATTACGGACTACTTCGTCTTCCAAAAGCGTAAAAGACGGGAAAACAAACAAAGTTACAAAAAGTCTTTAAATACCTGATTTGAGCAATTTCTTGTGCATAGACATATACATACATTGGTAGTTAAGTAGCTCTTTTTTTTTTTTTAACACCGTGCCAAACCTGGTTCAATATCGCAACCCCAAAAGAATCAATCAAGGAAAATTTGGATGTCCGAAAGATGCGCCTACCACAGAACAAGAACTGACAAAGCAAACAAATAGTAAATTGGGTAGGGGGGGGCAATTTGTTACACTACAGTGGCTGATTTGATGGTCGTAAAAGCTCCAACACGTACAACAGTAGTGTCTAGCTTGGTCAAAATGAAACTATTAGATTCAGATCAACTATCAAAACATAAAAACCAGAAGTGTTTGGCTTCTTTGCTGATTTTTTGACACTATTCAGAAACAAACCGGTTTCTTTGGTTCTTCAGGGTGTATCGCTGTAGTGCTACTGTAAATATGACTGGCTTTATGCAAATCACAAGTGGAGACATGCCTTTGTCTCTTATCTTGAAACAAAGTCGGTCATGGTTTAGTACTGGGGAGCAAGTGAATAAGCAAATAATGTTTCTTCCCAGCATTCTCAGATAGGGGATCTTCAAGAACAAGAGAGCTAATGTTCATTCATTTTGGTAGTTTTCACAATAGCCAAACTTTTCCAAGACTTGATGGAAGAAATCTCGTCGGTGGAGTTGTGCTATGTTTCTTTGTACCTGAAAGGATGAGAGAGAACACGTTTTATGATTGAGGTTTTGGGTTGGCAAGAACATCAAGACAAAACACTTTTTGCGATTAGCAGTTTAGCACGATTTTGTGTCATAGTATTGCGTGCACAGCTTCACAATCAAGAGTGCTGGATTAAAATCTCTCTCTCTCTCTATACCTCTCTCTCTCTATACCTCTCTCTCTCTCTCTATACCTCTCTCTCTCTCTCTCTCTCTCTCTCTATACCTCTCTCTCTCTCTCTCTATACCTCTCTCTCTCTATACCTCTCTCTCTCTATACCTCTCTCTCTCTATACCTCTCTCTCTCTCTCTCTCTCTCTCTCTGTGTGCGGGCGTCTGAGCGAGTGTGGCGTGTTTGAGTTGTTACTTTTTCCCTTTTCTCTTTATTTAGTTTAGATATTTTGGTCAAGTGTTCATTTAATTGTCGCAGGGGTTTTCACCTAAGGGTGGAAAATGGGGACAAATTCAGATGGTTGTGTTTCTTTAACCGCTCAACACGGGTGCAAATGTCTACCTGATGAGTCCATAACAGTTGAAGATTGTCTAGTCGCGATCAGCAGCGAAATTGGTGCTTGTAATATTATGTCTGCATCAAGGATGAACAAGGCGGTTGTTGTCTTTTTGAAAGAAGTCTCTTTGGTTCAGCATTTAGTTGAATTTGGGTTATCCGTTAGAGATACTTTTTTATCAGTTTTGCCGTTGTCGAGTCCTTCTAAGAAGGTTATTCTTTCGAATGTGCCCCCATTCATTTCTAAAGATTCTCTCGAGCGTTTGCTAGGACGCTATGGTAAACTAGTGGGGCCGATTAAAATGATTCCTTTAGGAATAAAAAATCCAGACCTCAAACATGTGATGTCATTTAGACTTTCATGATCCTGAATTCGGAATTTAAATCATTGAATACGTCAGCGAAAACCACTGTGCTGGGTAAAGATTATATCATTTATATCAGTACTGAATCGATGAGGTGCTTTACTTGTGGGAAGTACGGTCATACAAAACTGGTATGTTCAATGAATGATGAAGCTAACACTAATGTGAATGAGCGTAATCATTCTATGGAACAATTGCCTTCTGCTACAGTAAATAATGAAAGTGACAGAATTGATCAGGTAATTGAAGCGCCTACTCTCTCTGAAGATGGAGAAGGTGCTAACGAGCCTATAATGAACGCGCATGTTGATGATTTGACACATTCTTCCGTGAATACCGTTGAAAGTGTAAATGACAGCACAGTGCGGGCTGAAGTAGAGCGCGCTGACGCAGATCCCACCGGTGCAATCGGTGAACCGGAGCGACCAGTGGAGTGGGCTGAGCTCGTGGTGCCTGGCGAAGAGTTGGTCGATTCGCAGGCATCAGGATTTAGCCTGTGCCAGGGCGATGATGGTGGGTTGATAGAAGGAAGTGAGATGGATTCTGATAGTGACACTTCTGATATAGCAGAACATCTTACTTTTGCAAATTCTCAGGGAGGGCTTACAGAGAATGGTCACAATTATAAATTAAAGCATCCTTATTATACTGTTAGTCAAATTAATAATTTTTTGGACAATACCTTTAACCAACGAAAACCCAAACTTGAGAAATACTTCCCAGATTTACAACTCTTCGTTGATTCATGTACGATGGCAATGAGAAAGGCAACACTGGTGGAGCTTGATCAGCCTAAACGCTATAGGCTTAAAAAATACCTGAGCACTGTTAAAAAAAAGATTAAAAGCTCGGTTTAAAGACTATAGGGGTCATGATTGTCAGTTTATTTTTTTGGGTTCTTGGTTGCCCTAACATTATTTTTTCCATGGCATCCCTAAATATTGGCTCTTTTAACATCAATGGATGTCGGAACACAACAAAGAGACTTGCTCTGTTTAATTATTTACAATTTAAAAAGGCAGACATTATTATGCTTCAAGAGACTCATTCTGACTCACAGAATCAGACACAGTGGAATTGTGATTGGAAGGGAAATATTTTAATGAGCCATGGGAATAATCTTAGTGCTGGTGTTGCTATACTTTTTCCTTCATGTGTCCTTAATCAACCAGATATGTTTGAGATAAAACCTGGTCGACTTTTAAGAGCAGATATTATGATTGGAGAAACAGGGTTTTCTTTTTTTAATGTGTATGCTCCAAATGTTGGACAAGATCGTAAGATATTTTTTGAAAAATTATCCGATGCCTTGTCACAGTGCCCACAGGATAATGTTGTGGTAGTTGGAGGTGATTTTAACTGCACTGTAAACCCTGATTTAGATAGGAATCACGATGAACCTCACTTAAGTTCTGCAGAAGTATTAAAAAATGTTATTGGTTATCATGATCTTGTTGACATATGGAGAGATAGTTTTCCTGGGGTTAAGCAGTATTCCTGGTTAAAAGTTAACTCAAATTCCTTGTTTGGAGCGAGACTTGACCGATTTTACGTTGCCAAGAGTAATAGTGGTAGGTTTTATAATAGCCTAATAGTACCAGCTTTTCTATCTGACCATCATTATATCTCCGTAGCTGTTTCTGTCCTGTCTTCTAAAAATCACAAATCACACTGGCACTTTAACAACAGACTATTACAGGATCACTCTTTTATTCACTCTTTTGGCCTATTTTGGCAATCTTGGAGAGAGGAGAGATGTAGTTTTCCTTTATTAAGTCAGTGGTGGGACATAGGCAAAGTGCATATTAAGTTGTTTTGCCAACAATATACTGGTCATAACACCAGAACTCTCAAGGAAAAAATGAGATCGCTTGAAGAAGACATTCTGAGACAAAGTAACCATGGTGACTCTGCTGATTCTATTGAGAGGAATAAATTCCTTCTAAAGACTTTGTTGGAGGAGCAAGGAAAAGCAGCCCTCTTAAGGACCAGATATTCTCAATTAAATGAAATGGACACTCCCTCTGCATTCTTCTTTGGTCTGGAAAAAAAAACCAAGAGAACATAAGTACTTCCATAAATTGAATTTACCACAAGGTGGTGTGACAACTGACCAGCTGGACATTCGCACTCATGCACTTTCCTTTTATGAGGACCTCTACCGTGCTGAACCATGTGACAGATCAGCAGCAGAACAACTTTTATGTGATCTACCACAGTTATCAGAGGAAGACCAGCATGTCCTTGAGAACCCTATATCCTTTGCTGAGCTTTCTCTTGCCATCCAGGAGCTGAGCCCTGGGAAGTCGCCGGGTCTGGACGGTCTTTCATCTGAGTTTTATCGTGCCTGCTGGAATTTGATTGGAGAGGACTTGTATGCAGTCTTCCTGGAAAGCTTTAATCGAGGGAAACTTCCATTAAGTTGTCGGAGGGCAATCATAACATTGATCCCAAAAAAAGGAGATCTTGGGTTCCTTAAAAACTGGAGACCAGTGTCACTGATCTGTGTTGATTTTAAAATTTTATCTAAAACACTAACTAATAGACTTAAATATATGTCCGATATAATCCATGAAGATCAGTCATTTTGTGTCCCTAAACGTACCATTTTTGATAATCTTTTTCTCGTAAGAGATATTATTTCAGTTGCACAAAGGCACAAATTGGACATCGGTTTCCTCTCCTTGGATCAGGAAAAAGCTTTCGACAGGGTGGACCATCATTATTTGTTTAAGACCCTTGAAGCTTTTGGTTTTGGTGCAAATTTAATTTCTCTTGTCAAGCTACTGTACAGTGACATTTATAGTATGTTACGAATTAATGGGTCTTTAACTAGACCTTTCTCTGTGACTAGGGGAATAAGACAAGGATGCCCCCTATCTGGTCTTCTGTACTCTATTTCCATTGAACCTCTGCTAGTTATGCTGAGGAAACAGCTGTGTGGTATTGGTGTTCCAGGTTTCCCAGAAGTGGCCCCGGTGAAACTTACAGCTTACGCAGATGACGTGACAATAATAATCAAGAGCACTAATGACGTTACTAAACTTATTTCTTGTCTGAACAAGTTCCAGAATGCTACATCTGCTCGTATTAACTGGGATAAATGTGCATCCTTCTTGTTGGGAGACTGGGTGGATATAGGACCACCTCACTTGCCACAACAGTGTAAATGGGTTCAAGATGGATTTAAAGTACTTGGTGTTTTTTTTGGGACAGCCCAATATACTGAAAAGAATTGGGAGGGATTAGCAAATCGGGTGATCGGCAGATTACAGAAGTGGCGTTGGCTTCTTCCACAGCTCTCTTTTAGAGGGAGGTGCTTGATTATTAATAATCTGGCTGCCTCAATGCTATGGCACAGAGTTACTGTTTTAAATCCTCCCAAAGAGTTGCTTATTACCATTCAAAAAGCTTTTGTGGATTTTTTTTGGAACGGTTATCATTGGCTTATTCCTGATATACTTTATCTTCCTGTGGCTGAGGGAGGTCAAGGATTAATACACAGAGTCAAAAGTACTAGCAATGAGATTACAAACATTACAGAGGCTTTTGTATTGTTCTGCTCCTTTACGATGGGTTACATTTGGGTTATCTATACTAACAGATTTAGGTGGGTTAGGCCTAGATAAACAGTTGTTTTTAATGGAAAAGCCCTTTGTGGAAAAAGCACATTGTTTTTTTCCTTAATTTTTACATGTCAGTAATTAAATCATGGAAATATTTAAACTTGACAAGAACAGAAGATGTGCATTATGGGATTTCAGAGCCTTTGTTTTTTTAATCCCCTTATAAGGCTACCATCTAATATGTCTTGTTTTGTTCCGCATTTTTTAAATGCTGGAGTTAGTAAAGTTATGGATTTAATTGATTTGACACAATGTCAGTGGCGAACTGTGTTGTCACTTGCTGCACAGGTTAAATTAAAATCTCTGAGAATTGTGGATAGGATAATTACGTGTATTAGGGATGCTTTGCCCCCTGCATTAATGTCCTGTATAAACTCAGCCCTGGTAGATGGTTTTACACCTCAGAACTTCCCTGAGCTGAAGGTGACCCCTAAAGATGGAGGAGTTGGGGGTAATTTAAACCAGAATACATTGTTGAAGGGATATGGGGATTTAGTTTTTCATAATGTGGCAAAGAAAAATCTTTATTATATTTGTGTTAAATCTGTGCATGTTGGACATTTGCAAGGAAAAACAGATACCAAATGGAGGGATAGGATCTCTATTTGTGACAAAGTACATCCATCATGGAGAGTATTGTATAAACCTCCTATCTCCAAGCGATGTGGGGATCTTCAGTGGAGAATACTCCATTGTGCTATAGCCTCAAATAGTTTGGTATCAAAGTTTAATAAGATTGTTCTGTTATGTCCCTTCTGTAATGCTAATGATACTGTTTTTCATATGTTTTTTGAATGTCCAAGACTTGGTCCCTTATTTTTGTTACTTGGCAAGTTGATCACAAAATTAGGGTTTTTATATAATAATACCTTGTTTATATTAGGATATAAATATAGAAAGTCATGGCAACAACAATGTGTTCTTGCCAATTTTTTAATTGGCCAAGTTAGCCATTTTGAAATCCCACCAGTGCAAAAATATAGGAAAAGTTGACATGGAAGCTATGTTTAAATCTTTAATAGAATCTCGAGTGACCATTGAGTATACATATTACAAATACACTGATAATGTTGCTACGTTTGAATGGAGATGGGGTGTGAGAGAGGCACTGGTGACTGTGAGTGTGTATGGAAGTTTAGTTTTTAATTGGTAAATGGTTTGTTGTTTGTAATGTATTTTGTATAAAATTGTTGTCTTAAACCCTAAATTGTTTTAAATAAAAGGGGTTAAAGTCTCTCTCTCTCTCTCTCTACACCTCTACCTCTCTCTCTCTACCTCTCTCTCTCTCTCTCTCTCTACCTCCCAATGCATATAACATCTTTGTAGCAATATACAAAATACTTTTTTGTTCCTGCAATAAATACAACTTTTCTTGTCCCATTGCTGGCATTTACAGTAAATTGATTTGTTCCTATGCTGTATTATAATATAATATAATATAATATAATACAATATATCAAATGTATTTACCTGCTTTGTAGAGTAAATTCAGGTAGGGCTCCTAATGAGGCCAGCTGTTCTTCTAAGGCCACGATTCGCAGACCGATATATCCAGAAGACAACAGGAGGAGAAACACCCTGCCAAGAACAAAAGACATGCATTTTCCCATGCAATCGCAAAAACATCGCATCATTAAACCAGTTATTGTTAAAACAGAACTGCAACAATGCATTCCAGACACATGAAACTAGTTTCTATTGACGCCACTTAAATGATAAAATAAAACCAGATCCTAGTCACACTTCTCAAAGTACCTTAAACAATTTCAACAAGAGATACGGTGACAAATCGTCATATGACAAGAGAATATAAATGCATTAATAAAGAAATTTAGGCCAATACTGCCAGCTGATAATTATGATACTTTATATAAACTACAGTGAGGAAAATAAGTATTTGAACACCCTGCTATTTTGCAAGTTCTCCCACTTGGAAATCATGGAGGGGTCTGAAATTGTCATCGTAGGTGCATGTCCACTGTGAGAGACATAATCTAAAAAAAAAAATCCAGAAATCACAATGTATGATTTTTTAACTATTTATTTGTATGATACAGCTGCAAATAAGTATTTGAACACCTGAGAAAATCAATGTTAATATTTGGTACAGTAGCCTTTGTTTGCAATTACAGAGGTCAAACGTTTCCTGTAGTTTTTCACCAGGTTTGCACACACTGCAGGAGGGATTTTGGCCCACTCCTCCACACAGATCTTCTCTAGATCAGTCAGGTTTCTGGGCTGTCGCTGAGAAACACGGAGTTTGAGCTCCCTCCAAAGATTCTCTATTGGGTTTAGGTCTGGAGACTGGCTAGGCCACGCCAGAACCTTGATATGCTTCTTACAGAGCCACTCCTTGGTTATCCTGGCTGTGTGCTTCGGGTCATTGTCATGTTGGAAGACCCAGCCTCGACCCATCTTCAATGCTCTAACTGAGGGAAGGAGGTTGTTCCCCAAAATCTCGCAATACATGGCCCCGGTCATCCTCTCCTTAATACAGTGCAGTCGCCCTGTCCCATGTGCAGAAAAACACCCCCAAAGCATGATGCTACCACCCCCATGCTTCACAGTAGGGATGGTGTTCTTGGGATGGTACTCATCATTCTTCTTCCTCCAAACACGGTTAGTGGAATTATGACCAAAAAGTTCTATTTTGGTCTCATCTGACCACATGACTTTCTCCCATGACTCCTCTGGATCATCCAAATGGTCATTGGAAAACTTAAGACGGGCCTTGACATGTGCTGGTTTAAGCAGGGGAACCTTCCGTGCCATGCATGATTTCAAACCATGACGTCTTAGTATATTACCAACAGTAACCTTGGAAACGGTGGTCCCAGCTCTTTTCAGGTCATTGACCAGCTCCTCCCGTGTAGTTCTGGGCTGATTTCTCACCTTTCTTAGGATCATTGAGACCCCACGAGGTGAGATCTTGCATGGAGCCCCTGTCCGAGGGAGATTGACAGTCATGTTTAGCTTCTTCCATTTTCTAATGATTGCTCCAACAGTGGACCTTTTTTCACCAAGCTGCTTGGCAATTTCCCCGTAGCCCTTTCCAGCCTTGTGGAGGTGTACAATTTTGTCTCTAGTATCTTTGGACAGCTCTTTGGTCTTGGCCATGTTAGTAGTTGGATTCTTACTGATTGTATGGGGTGGACAGGTGTCTTTATGCAGCTAACGACCTCAAACAGGTGCATCTAATTTAGGATAATAAATGGAGTGGAGGTGCACATTTTAAAGGCAGACTAACAGGTCTTTGAGGGTCAGAATTCTAGCTGATAGACAGGTGTTCAAATACTTATTTGCAGCTGTATCATACAAATAAATAGTTAAAAAATCATATATTGTGATTTCTGGATTTTTTTTTTTAGATTATGTGGACAGTGGACATGCACCTACGATGACAATTTCAGACCCCTCCATGATTTCCAAGTGGGAGAACTTGCAAAATAGCAGGGTGTTCAAATACTTATTTTCCTCACTGTATATTAAGGCCAATTTTATAGCAGATATTTATAATAAATGTTGTGGCCAATGACCGATAATAAGGCCAGTTTTATAGCCAATTATTATAATAAATGTAATGGCGATAAACTATATTATGGCCAATTTTATAGCAGATATATTTAATAAATGTTACAGCCAATAACCAATATAATAGCCAATTTTATTGTTGATTATTATGTTATGGATGATACTATTGCTACAGTTATAGGCAATAATTAAAATATATTTTATGACCGATAAACGATATTATGTCCAATTTTTATTACGATAATTCAAATGAATGTTTTGGCTGATAACCGATTTTAAGGCCAAATTTACAGCCGATAATTATAATAAATGGTATGGCCGATAACCAATATTATGGCCATTTTATAGCCCATACTTATAATAAATGGTTTGGCTGATAATCAACATTATAGCCAATTAACTGGTCGTGAACTGATATTATGGCCAACTGTTATAGCCAATAATACGATTTTATAGCCAATTTTATGGTCAATCATTATATTTTGGCTGATAAAATATACTAAGAGAAATTTTGGCCGATAATTAAAACTAATGTTTTGGCCGATAACTGATATTATGGCCAATTATATAACCAATAATTAAAATGAATGTTTTGGCCAATTTTATAGCCGATAATTAGATGTTATGGCCGATAACCGATATTATGGCCATTTTATAGCCCATACTTATAATAAATGGTATGGCTGATAATCAACATTATGGCCAATTTTATAGCTGATAATTAGATGTTATGGCAAATTTTATAGGCAATTATAATAAATATTGTAGCCAATAACCAATATTATAGTCGCTCATTATGTTATGGCTGATAACCGATACCATGTTTAATTTATAGCTGACAATTATAATAAATGTTTTGGCCGATAACCGATACCAATGGTTAATTTATAGCCGATAATTATAATAAATGTTTTGGCCGATAACCGATACCAATGGTTAATTTATAGCCGATAATTATAATAAATGTTTTGGCCGATAACCGATACCAATGGTTAATTTATAGCCGATAATTATAATAAATGTTATGGCTGATAAACTATATTACGGCCAATTTTATAACTAATAATTATAATAAAATGAAATGGCAAATAACCAATATTATGGCCAAATTCTAATCTAAAATTTAGATTTGTTTTTGTATATATATATACACACAGTAGAAAAGGATTAAGCCTTTACATGTTGAAAAATTAAGACTTAATAATAATCCCAAACAAGACCAAGTGTAATCCTACCAATAGCGACCTAATCAGACCGATGTGGATTTAATTTAAATGATCATCATGAAGACTTCTGGATGTCTGGTTGACTTACAGAATCAGGTAGATAAGGAGAAGTGTGTTGAGGTTGCTAACTTCTCTTTGGATGAGGAGAGATCGAGCCCTGTCCATCACATTCCAAACCCACGAACTTCCTGCGGATAGAGGAAACACAATCGGTGTTAACCTGTCATGTCGCCACCTAAATGACATTTTCGTTCATGCACGCCTAAAGAAATATTGTCGTTTAAACAAAAAGAATTTGCAGGCCACAATGATATTCTCATACCCGTGTATTCTTCGGTGGAGTATTCGTCTTGCTCTAGTAAAGCGCTCCCTGTAGTGGAATGGGCTTCGATAGGACTACTTCCTGTAACACAAGAGCGCACAGATATTTTCACAACCAGTCTTTCAACTTTGTTTCATCCTACCACGTGTAATAAAGTTTATCTATGAACATCATGAGCAAAATGTGTGGAGTCAAACCAGGATTTGCTAAAACGTTCTTAGTAGCAAAAATGACTTGTGTGTTTCGGGTTAGTACAAACCATTTGTTAGTTTAGATGCAAAAAGCTCCAACTGGGGAGTGACACGTCCTCCAGCCACCACATAAGAGTCATCAAGACTGGACTGACTGGAGTTCTGCTGAGAGAAATGGACATAAATGGTCACACACTGGTGACACACCAAGCCTGCACCCAAACAATGCGTTTTTGGAGCAAGTCAGCCGACTCGACAGCTAGTTTGTTAACGCTTGGTGCGGCGGTTTCCAATCAAGCAAGTCCAGCTCATAAACTGGAGTCACCATAACATTTTCACAAACAATAAGTACCATTGTATTACAATGTTTTTTTGGCGTTTGCTAACTTATGCCAACCGTGACCCATGACGGTCATAAATCATACAGGTCAACCGCTTATATCACTTACCACCAATTTGCCTTGATTGAAGCTGTTCTCGACCGATGAGAAGACGGGACTGCTGCTGGCACTTCCCACCTGTAAAGAATAAGATCCTCATGTCAGAGCTGAACATAATGATATATCAAGCCATCAACATTATCATGAGAGCATTGACTTTACACCAGCATTGTCAAATATTTACCTTGATGTGAGGGCAAACTGATTGGAGAAGCTTGTAGCATCCTTCTCTATTCCGTAAGGACACAAATAAATACTGCAAGCAAGAAACAGAAAGACGAGACGTTGTTTTATCATTTAAAAAAAATGCCTCAAATGCTATTCAAGGGGGCCAGGGGACTACTAATTTAAGACTTCAGCCAGGTCTCCTAAGCATCCGGTAACTGTTGATCTCCTGGGATTTTCACACACAACGGTGTCTTGAATTTACTCTGAATGGTGCCAAAACAAACATCCAGTAAGCGGCAGTTTTGTAGAAGGAAACGTGTCACAACAGTGACTCAGAGAACCGCTCGGTACAATTATGGTGTGAAGAATATAATCTCTGAATGCTATTCTAGGATGGACACACACACACACACACACACACTTTTTTGTAAATATTATATTATATTATATCTTTTCATGTGACAACACTGAAGAAATGACACTTTGCTACAACGTAAAGTAGTGAGTGTACAGCTTGTATAACAGTGTAAATTTGCAACAGACCTTTTCTCCCTCAGTGGTTCGTATAGAAATGGCGTTCGGCACGAGCAGCGCAGTGTTCTGCTTCTTCAGAATATTTACATTGGACACAGGAATAATCACCTATAGCACACACACACACACACACACACACACGTTTTATTGAACTGAAACGTTTGCACCGTTACACTGAAGGTGCGTAAAACATTTACGAAAATTTCTGCCATTTAACGAAAAAACATTGACGCATAATTAAAAAAGCTGACCATCATTTCAACAGATAACTAGAAAGAAAACAATTAAACCTAGTGCAATAATCAAACACATTACTATTACTAATTCTGAAAAACACTAAATAGAGTCAACTGTTCATGATCTTAAAGATATTTATTAACATGTAGCCAGCGTTTTACAAAGTCATTGCATACCTAAATATGGACCACGACTTGATATACGACATATCGATAATTATCAAGATGATCACCGTTATATACTTATTACCTGGGTTAAGCTGTTCTCAGATAAAATGGCTTTTAAAAATGTTAATATTGGCTATATCAAAGACAGTGTCCATTCTACATACAAATGCAATGACATACGTCTATGTAATTATCAGTGAAATTAAAACAAATATGACGCAACAAACATCATGTCCATTTAATGGACGTATAATGACTGTTTGAACCTCTACATGCATCTGCATGGCAAGTTTTATCACCTTGGTGTCCTTTAGCAGCACAGAGGAATGGAAGCAGACGTTGCTGTCGGTGATGTATAGACGACCGTGATAAGGCACCTCCTTTTGCAGGGCACAGATGTAGGCTAAAAGAGAGAGCGATAAAAAGAGTAAAGAACGAGATCAGTAATGAGGAAAATATGACATCACAACAAGGTGTACGCCAGCGATTTACATCGTGACCACACCTAAATTAGACAAAGCTACTGTCTAAAGGCCCTGCAAGGTAAGCCAAACATTAAGGGCAACTCTACACACAAAAGAATTAGCAATAATGCAAATATTTGGAAAAGGTAACCTCTTAAATGCACACATATGTTAATATTGACGGACTCAACTCACCATGTAGTAAGTCCTCACTTTCTAGGACTTCTGGGAAGAGTTTGTGGAATGTTTTGTTGTGCTTTATAAAACTCTGATAAAAGAAGTGTAGAAAATTATATTAGATGAGTGAGAAATGATAATTATGTGCAAAATTTTAAAATAGTTCAAAAGATCGACATAGCAAAAGCTTACGCTTCTAGAGTTCATGCTCTCACTTCTTTCCAAAGGTCTGGTGACATCAAGAGTATGAGACCTGCCAATATAAACACCACGAATTTAAACATGCATGCCATTTCCTTTAAAAGTAAAATTGTTTGATTAATTCAATCCATTTTGCTAGAAAAAAATATTGATTGGTCGATTATATCGGTCAATTCGATTAATCGGCCGATATTTGGCCATTTTAGAGTCTCAGTATCGGCCGATAACCATATCGGTTTGGACAATTTTCAAAACAGTTTTTACGATGTAAAATAAGTTTTTGAAGACATTGTATTATATTGCCATTACTTCAGCCACACAGATGTCTAGATATCAGTATCAGCCAACAAAATACCAGTTGGTCAACAACTAGAAAATAATAAAACACCCCGAACACTTGCAATTAAGCATTTGGTTTGGTGTAACAAATCATTATAAAATAAAATAATAAAAAAAAAGGCACTTTGTCCCTAGGCAATATGACATTATGCATTAAACGTTCTTTTAAGTGTCCTGTTGAACAATAGAGAGTTACTGTTTAAGCTTTCATATTTATAATTTTTTTTAATAAAATGAGTAGTAGAAGGAAAGTGGACAAAGAGAAGATAATGAAAGTAAGTGGTTTACCTGGGCAGGACCTGCCGGCTCAGGCTCTTGCCCTGTTGTTGAAGCTCAAGCTGGTTTTCCTCTAAACTGAAAGCTTTCCTGCTACCAAACTTTGTTTTCGTCCTTCCCTTCTTCACCTTTCCGGGAAGCTCACCTGCTTCCACTGCATAACTGTAAAAACAGTGAAACACGACTGTGAAACAGAGCTCAGAAACCAGGAGCAAAAACTCAGCCACACCAAAAAAAAAAAAAAACAAAAAAAAAAAAACAACAACTTTCTTAATCAGTTTTCCCGTCTTGCTGTCCAGTAAAAATATCAAAAAACATCCTTATAACAACATTTAATTAATGGAGAAATAAGATTATGCAAGATGTATTAGTTTTCAGAGAACCTATCTTGATTAAAGTTTTATTTACTTAACCTAATGGAAAATAGTTTATTGTTTCAAGCATAATTAGTATAAAACTTTGACGTTTATGCTTGAAGTAAAAAACGAACTGCCAGTGGGGTAATGGTTGATCATGTTCAAAGGATGTCTAGATATTTTCCAGGAAGCAAGACAAAAATACTGATTATGTAAATTATTTTTGCAGTGCAACAGATTGTCTGAAAACCAACAGCCCCCTAATCTCTACTGTGTAGGTGTGAATGCTGCAAAACACAACAGTAAGTCCTATAAAACAGAAAATCTTGTAATCCATTAGTAAAACTGTAATAGGGCTCCAAACCCAAAGCCAGTGAATTCAGTCCCAGTTTCTTAAATACCTACATCATCCATAGAAACCTTTCACTCTCCAGTTATGAGGTGATGCTTGCCTGTATGCTGTAACAGCCTATAAAAAACCCCATTGACACTGTTGCAGCACAGATGGGCAATAGGAGCAATTTCGGTTATTTAAAAGCCAATTCCCAGAATGTAATTTCATTACTTCACTTCTTAAAAATGAGTGGCCATAAAAGATACAGGTTTATAGGTTATATAGGCTTTTTTATTATTTCACGAGAGTTGCAAATGTTGTGTAATGTTTAAACAGACAAATACACACCACAAAGGCAAATCCACCATTAAAGTTTTGATGCAAGTGTAATATTAGATACAAAATATCACGCCAAGTGGAATCCACAACAAATGATGCTAGAACTTTCCTCAGAAGTAACACCACTTTCCTGCATCTTATTTTCAATGAGTTTCACATAACTGGTGTCAAAGTGATTTTTAGTGAATATATGAAGTTTGTTCCACACAAGTGTCCTAGTAGAGTACCCACAGGTGAAGCACACGAACTAGGAACATGTCCCATTAACATTTAACAACCAAAAAGGGAGTCCAAATATGTTTTGCACTAACTTTGCACAATCAAAAACTTTTTGTGAAACATTTTGCTTGAAAAATGTGCCGTTTTTATTTTATTTTATTATTTTTAATAAATGCTACTTGGTTTGATTTCTTGTTATTTGATGCCTTGACATCAAGTTTGGTTTAAGTGTCCAAATACTCTTGGGGCCACGGTCAAGTCAAATTACGTCTAAAGCATTCGGTTACCTGTACAGGTGTTCGCCATGTCTTCTAGTTAATCGTAAACTCAAAGACCTATTCATAGCAATTGTAAAATACTCCACCAAAATGAGAGAAAGGCCCACAAAACTGGCCTCAAGCCATGTTTCTTTAGTCCGACAGTTTCCAACAAGTAAAATTAAATCTGAACAAGTTCAGACAACGGAAACTAAAAACAAACACTTGAGGCAAGCATGTTCTTGTCCTCCTAGTGTCTACAGTTCAGTTCAAATGGGAGTTCTTTCCTCTCTTTAAATGCAAATCAGAGGGCGGAGACACTGACCTCAAATGGTGCGATATGTACTGGAACACATCCTGAATATAGGCTGAATACACACATCCACACACAGGTATTAACATGTTCACTAATGCACCTCCCTGTCAGACAAAAAAAAAATGCAGGCCTAGATGTTGGCACCACAGATGTTCAAAAATGTGGCTGCACATCTTTACAGCTCAAGAGAAGTGAAAGTCAAACAACCCTAATACTCATGAAAAGGCATGCAACAGGAAGTAAAAGCTAAAAAGGGACCACAAAACACTGTGTGAAGAGTCAGAAAAGGCAAGACTCTATTGTCTTGAGAGGTTTGGGCAATGGACTCTGAAGTAGAGGATTAAAAACAGGCCTACATTTCCAGAGTTCATCCATTTTGGTGCCTATATAAAGAACCACAACAGTTGTTGACTACATTCGTCCATATTGAGAACTTTTTAATGCACTAAGGGTGCTTCCCACAACCACCCCTGTCCCTAGATTCGGATAAGAAGCCAAAGTTAGCATAAGACTATTACAAGCACAAACGTGTCATGTGTTGCTTAAAGATATAGGATAAAAGACAGCACATGACCAGATATGTAATTAAATAGTCATACGAAGTCGCATGACAAGGCATGCAGAGTATGCGTAACTTCTACATGTTTTTAATGAGTTGCAGTAAAGAGCATCTGGCTATGGTGGATGTGACACGTACGCAAGTATTCCATATGTCATTAGCAGTGAGAAAATTTATGGTATGAAAGGAAAGAAAAAGAGAGTGATTAGTTCCTGAAAACAACCCAAATAAATTTCACATGCAATTACAACTGATAAGCCGAGATAACATTTTCGTTCAAGAATTTTGAAATGCCAAGGAGTGGCAGGTATCGGATTAGAAACAATGTCGCTCCTACGTGTTCAAAGGACAAATCAGACGACATCCGTGTAAAGGAGATGTGGAGCCTTTTTTGGACCATGCAAAAATTCATGCTATAAAATGAAACGATATAGAATTAAACTATTAAATAAAAGCAAAGGCAACGCTAAGTGTACCACCAATACCCCCTACATACCCAAAAATACAGAATACAGAGCTATTCCTTTAAGAATGCAATTGTAAAATACATTAGAAACACTGTTGAATCAAATTGGGATTGAAGTTAGAAACAAATTCACCAACACCCTGTTCGTCCTCTCATTTTCCAGCAGTGGTCAACTTTCTCTACCCACAAGTAATTCCAGTTAAGTGAGAATTGTCAAGCCATCAGTGAGTCGTTTCTGCATTTCTGAGGTTGGGTTGTGGTACATTTGGGCTTGGTGATATTTAGGGAAACTACTGCCTCATTGTGGGTGTTTAGGGGAAACACACGTAGGTAAAGCAGTCTATTCTGCAGAAAGGTGGCACATGCTGGTAAATAAGACCATGGAAATTCGCTAAACTTCGAGGGTAAATTTTATGAAATTTTTCGAGAACATTTCCGTATTTTACACCAGATTCAAAAGGATTGAGAAACTGTATGGCAACACTTCAAAATAAGGTTGTATTCGTTGGCATCAGTAAAAGCATTCAATATTTTAAATCTTGGTTCATGCTAATTTTTATACATACCAAAACATTCTTTAACACTAAAAGCTGCATTTGAACTAACATGAACAATATTATTTAGATAAATAAACATGAATCAAAATGAATAAATGCTAAAACATTATTCATGATACCTAATTCATTACCTAATGTTAACAAATATAGGCCTAACCTCATTGTAAAGTGTAACCAATTACATTTTGACTATTAAAGCCTGTAGACTGATTTTCACATGAAGGGAGCGGGTCGCTTTTGCCGGGAAAATCAAAGGACGTGACATTTATGTACGCTCCCGAGAGCCTAGCCTCGGTGCTTCCGCTAGTCAACACCGACAACAAACTGCAACACTAGGTAACGTTATACCGACCCTGAATTGGCGTTATTATTATTGGACATGTAAGCTTACATAACTGCAAAGCATGTGAAATATAGTGCCATAAGGATTGATCTGTGTAATTACAGCTAACTTGATCTTGCATGCACAGTAACTGTCATAAACAATGTTAACTTGTAATTATTCAACAAGGTAAAATACATTAACACATGAAATGAATACTAGACAATGTTCAAGATAATGCAAAAAGCTCCATTCATTAGTGTAACGTAACTTGGTTATACAGAAAATATATACAATTATTATAAAACAATAGCGCATTGATAAATCAAAATGACTGAATTGTGTCAACATATTTATATTGTACAGTCTATTTTATAAACCACTACTGTCATCATCCACCAGATTTAGCTAACAGCTATTGATAAAGCTGGCTAGCTAACTAATGGTGACATAGGCTATCGTATAAATTAAGTCAATGTATCATACAAAGGAAAGAGATTACTTCAAACTACAGTTTTGCATAGTCAGACCAATATCCACACTTTGTTTTAGCCCAACAGGCAGCTGGCTGCAGTTCACTTAATGGCCACAGGTGTCACTAATAACAAGGGTTTCTGAATCTTACATACTGCGCCTTTAAGAGAATCACAAAATTTGTACTGTGACTACTTCCTTGACAATTTTCTTGACCTGGTCCCAAATTCTCATGATCGTAAAATAAATACATTTTAGAATTTGTACATTATAATAGTATTAGTATGTAAAAAAAAAAAATATATATATATATAAAAAAAATAAAATGTTTTTTAGTGTAATACAATGAAAAATAATGTTACACGCAAACAATGAATATATAGGCTTTTTTTTTTTTTTATAGGCTGATTTTGGGATGAATATTGGCCAGGACACATTTTTTTTTTGTCCAATTCAGCCTTGAATTAAATGTGTAGAGTTTGACCATTTGCATGTGGTATGCAATTTAAAATCACCCAATCCTAACAACATGAAAAACATGAAGAACCTATTTAGACACTACAGGTTCTGTTTACAGATGTATTTGTACCCATTTACACTGAGCGTAACTTCTATTAAATCACAGTGATTCACAACGGCACAAGAGAATCTAATACCCCCCTGTTGATTCATTGGAATACCCCAGATAAATGCAAGGCCCACCCAAGATTAAAAATAACCATCAAAACCGGACATCTAAATCAGCATTTTGCTAGTGTTGAACACAATGGCTTGAGGCGCTTCAGTAATATGCCAAACAAGCAAATATGCTTAATGTTTATCAGTGAGAAAAAGCCTTGAACTTTCTCTCACTTCACTTTGTACAGGGATAGTTCTTCTAAATGACTACATGTTTGTTCTTAAGAACGAAACTAAATTCTGTTGCTTAACTGGTTTCCTTTTAAGAAATTAACAGAAGTACATATTTCACACACTCGTCAATTTATTTTGATAAGATATTTCTTGGAATTACATCACAAATATGTTCCCATAAGAGAAGCAACAGTCATTTTTGTTCTATCCAAAAACAACAGCAGCTTACTTGAATTATTTTGAATCCTTTTCTGGTGACTTCACAAGAACAATTACAAATACTGTAAATGAGAATCAGGATAAGCTTTATTGCCTAGTATGCTGACACATACAACGAATTTGACTTGGTGACAGAAGCTTCCAGTGCACAGACAAAACAAAAAAAAAATGTTTTATAATTATTTTAAAGTAAACCTCCCTTTAGGCCAGGGGTGCCCACACTTTTTTGCGTGATGATCTACTTTTAAATGACCAACTCCATAAGACCTACTCAACTAAAAAAAAAAAAAAAAAACATTTCATTTTAATAAAATGCTTGTTGGGACTACTGCATGTATCCCTATGAATTCATCTTCTAATTAATAAAACATATATAATAATGTTCAATGTTGATATCATTCAGTTTTAACACTAAGCTCAACACACCTACAGCACAATAGATCACAATATCAGGGCATTTGCCTTATTCTGATGACTTGCACTGAATGGAATCGGACAGTTTTGCATAACCCGAGCATTAGCTGCTGGTCGCTAGCCTCAAACACTGCTAGCTTCGCAATTTCGCGTCTATTCTCAGAAGCCCTTTGAAGGCGCAAACCTAGTTATCATGGCAACTGAATAAACAAAAATCTCACCAGGTCAAAATGTACTCGTCGAGTGCAAGTCAGACAGAAACTAAAATAAGGAAAGACACTATAATTTTTTTAATAAAATTTTTACGAAAGCACATTTAAATTTTATGCGATCTACCAGCGTTGCCTTTGCGATCGACGTATTGGGCACCCCTGCTTTAGGCCCTTTAGAGTGAATGTTGTTTTAAAAAATACAGTACAATTGAAACAATGTAGAATAATAATATTGCGCATAACAGTAATTGAACAACATAACAAATTGGAAACGGATCATCAAAATTTCTGTATTGGTGCGTCACTAAATGGAACATTCTTATAGCACCGATAGTAGGGCTGGTATCATTCAAAAAAATTTGATACCGATATCTTGACTTCGATACCAGTTCCTAAACGATACTTAACATTATCTCAAAATAACTTTGGTTTTATTTTTTCAGTTTGTTGACTTTTTTTTTTTTTTTTTTACAGACTCAAAAACTCATCTCCTGAGCCTTCTGGTCTACTCATGCCAGGGGTGGCAGGGGCAGAGGCTATAACATTAATGTGAAGAGGGGAAAAAACTCAGCCAACCCTAAGGATAAGTACGGTTTAACAAGATAACTAGTTTAATGAGATAAACTTGATCAGTTACGGTCAACCTTAAAGCATTTTTAGCATCGATTTACCTAGCTATATATAGCCATACATCCAAACAATATCTAACTTATCTTAATCTAGGTCCCAGTTTATAGGACTATGTCACTGCACACAGAAACGTTAATTTAACAAGTACACAAGCATGTACCAGTATAAGTTGGCTGATTTTGTTTGTTGGTTTGCTAAACGTTAACCTTACATGTCGGTGTCCCAGTCATAGCTTTGCTGCATTCATCAGTAGTTTTGGAGGACTCGTGGTGGGCATGTTCAAGGAAGCTCGGTGGCAGGATGACTGCACCGGCTCGGGCTTCTTGGAGTCGAAGACGGAGCAACTTTCTGCTCTTAAAATTGATTCCATGCACCATCAAAGTGCTTCATCAGATTTGTCATGTTGCCGGTCTTGGCAAATATTGCATCGCGCACAGTCGAAATCGAGCCTGGTGAAATGTAGACACACTTTTGATCTTTTCCACATCTTTCACATGTATGGGGTTTGAGACGCATACACACTACAGCCTCACGTGTGAGTCGCGTCTCCGGGCGTAACCGGCATAAATTTGTGATTTTCCTTGATACCTAAACACCGATAAATACCGGCACTTTTACATTTGGGCACATCTAGCATGCTATATGATTATCAATGACATTGACGAGATTAAATGGTATCGAAATTTGGTACCGAACGACAGAGGCAATTCGGTCGGTGCCTAAAATGTATCGAACTCGATACCCATCCCTAACTGCTAGTACACAATAATACAATATAGAATTACTAAACACACGACAAACAAACAAAAGAACTGGAGAGCTCCACATCTTGATAGCTTCCCGTAAGACCTAACTTAAAAACAACAATTTCTACAAAACAATCCCGCAAAAAATGTGATATCAAATGTTCTCTGCAGCTGTTCTATGACGTACTCCCAGCTGCCGTAACACCAGTCATGGATATACATCACCCAGACGGAAGCACATGGCTAACATGCAAATCCAGCTTACCTTTCTACATCTTCACACACCATTGTGCCCATTTGGTTTGGGTCCTTTTCACAATCCATAACAAAGCCAGAGCTCTCCAAAAAACTTCAAGCACTTGGACTTACTCAACTTTTCTCGAGTAGCCAAACAAGATTTCAAGCAACTGGGTCTAAAGGTTTCCCTTTACAGCTACTCCATTACACAATCAGTGCTCAGTCAGGCAGTTGGAAAAATTAGATAATGAGGGCAATGAAGCCAAGGGGGTGACTGAGGGAGTAAAAAAAGCCTTTGCTGGCCCACTCCGCTCACCTCCAACCATGGAAAATAGTGCTTCCATGGAAATGAGCGGAGTGGCGGGTGATGGTGTAGTACTACAATGGCCCATTTAAAAGCCATTGAAGGATTGCAGAGGAATGCAATGCAAGAATGGCTGAAGACAATACAAAGCCAGTGGTCCACCAATTCTCTTTGAGATAGCGCAGAAGGTAAACATCGTAAAGCACATGGGAAAGCTACAAAACAAGGACTTTCAGATGCTTAATGATGCACAATATACAGTGTAGTAGCCAACTCATATATTTTTGTTCTGATAAACAATATTAGAAGCAGGTTGAGTAGAAACTTGAGGGTAAGTAAATTACCATATTCATTTTGCAGTAAATTTTACCCATTTACTTTGAAGCCCAAACCTGGCATTAAAGGAGACCAATACGGCATGGGTCAAATTTTAAGACCAAACTCGAAATAGTTCTCCAACAGCTTGCTAAGCTCTAATGTGAAATTTTGTGCCAAAGCGCTCCGAGTCATGTTGAGATTAAAATATAAACGCACAATTAAACTCGTTAATCGATGTACATGAATACCTGACCTAAAAAACAACAGTTTGTTGGGTCATGTCGGACCTTTAGGTTTCAAACATGCCCTGTTTTACCTAAAGTATTATACAAATTCTAGTTAGGCTCTTTAGTGTGAACATTGTTTTAAAAAAATACAGTAAAATTTAAACAATTGTGCATAATGGCAATTGAGCATAAAAATTGGAAACTGATCACCAAAATGTGGAACATTCTTATTGCACATAGTTATGAAAGTAACAAAACAGCCACGTGACCAAGATATGGGCCACAGCAAGTTACAGTTCAATCACCATCTCACCCCTGACCTCCTCATAACACGTTAAATCATGATAAGTCATCCCCAGCCTAACATACAAAGACTCATTTTCGTCAATGATCATGTATTGGCTAATGTACGAATAGAAACAAATCTAGGCTTGCACTACACCTTTGTCAATGCCAAATTGGTGCACAAATCTGTCAAAGTCTTGTTAGAAGGCAAGGGAGTTCACTCGGTAATGCCCCGGGGAAGCAACTTTCTATTTAGATAACAGGCAAACAATTTCCAATCTACTTGACTGTCTCCATTTTAGTAGAACTTAACTTATTTATATCTGAACTTCTCAGTTCATTCTGTACTCTAGTTTAAAAAACAAGACAGCAAGTTCTAAGGGAGAAGATTAAATAGACCATACAGAATGTTTACTTGATTACAGGACATACCGCTTCTTGGACCGCACCAGCACAACATGATATAGACAATATCAGCTCAGTTTTCATTACATAAGCATATGGACAGACAAGAAACGTTCAAGGTGGCCACACTATCTGTTGACCATCTACACAGATGCGTAATTAAGTTGCCAGCGCTGCACTACAGGAAGCAGATAATTTTCAAGAAAAGTTTCTGATAGAATCTACCAATTTTGCAAGACTTGGGTTTCACTGCTTACAGAATTAGTGGACTTGAATGGAAGTGAGAGTTTGGTCAAAAGCATGTGGGAAATAGACAGTCAAACATCACAGTGTGTACTAAATGAGACAAGTGGGTATTTCCAGAGAAATGAATGTAGCAAGTAAAACCACACGCTGACTTCTGTAGAGCCATGCCATTTAAATGACATTAAACAGAACCACACAAGATCCCGAATTGCCTACCTCTAAAAACCAAAGATAAACGCAGAAAATACCAAACATTGAGGGTGTGTTCAAGCTAAAATTAGTACAATGTACAAATCCAACTCCCAAAATAGACCAGGAATTTGTCTTTATGACTAGATTATCTCAAACAAGGTTTGTGTGTCTTTGGCGGGTTTCTCACCCTGGTCAAGCTGGTCTGTTTGCTTGTTTTAGATGGGTTTTGTCCCCTTGTCTAGGACAAAAGACAGTCCAGCATAATCCAGCTAATCCCAAATTGTCCGGGGTGAGTAAACCAGCAAAGGCCAGCCAGGGACCTCATCTTAAACTAGCTAGGCCTAACTAAGACACCAAAACTGCCTAAACCAGCAAACCATCTTATGGCTAGGGTACAACTATGTTTGAACAACGCTGAGCCTTCCCAAGTACATTCTTTTGACCGCAAACCCATATGAATGTGTTTGACTCATGCGTATTAAGACTGCAGTACTGTAGTACTTTGGGATAAAAATAGTGGTAAAAGATAACATGCCCAGCATGTGTAAGGATCTTATTACACAACTATGTGATCATCACTTTATCTGGAGAAATACTGGTCAATCTAAACCACTTAACAGGATTTGTGATGTCATGTCAACACTTGGCAAATGGCGTAATTTGATTACGACACGTTTTTGTCGACAGGGACATCCATTAAACCATCAATGAAGTAAAAAAAAAAAAAAAAAAATGTAGCCAAGAAAGGAGGTCCATTCCAACTGCCCTAGTGACTGCAAGTGAACTTAAGTCATGTGAACATTCGCACCTTGAAGACAGCTAGGAATTTGGAGCATAATGATGTTCATTAGTTTGTTTTTGTCCCAACCAGTGAGGGCATTGATAGGTACAATTCTAACATCCATTCAAAAATGTTTACACCAAGAACTGCTGGCCTGAAATGGTATATCATTTAGTGTTTTTCCATTTGATGGACTAAAATCCATTTGCTAAGAGTATGGATGTAAATTTCAAACAGAAATAATGTCTAAACACATCCCATGGTGAGGCATCGCACACTCATTGGAAAATGTGATAAGGAAATAAGCCCTTGTCTAAAATTAACCAAGTAATTCCTTTACAACAGCATGCGTGCCGTGATACAGGTACAATAATAGGCTTTTAAACTCTACCCTGATTGCACACTGATCACACAGATGCCTACGGGTCTACGTGCATTTATATCTGAAATAAGTCATTTTTGTTAGTTTTTTTTGCCCATCTGCAATACGTCTATAAAGACAATTCCTCTTGGATGTCTTTGAGATGTCTATGATTTACAATGTTTGCAAAACAGATCTTTTTAAGACGTTTAGCAGATGTTAATGAGATTGCAATGCTATCCAGATGAAACGCTCATAAATAGACATCTAAGAGATGTGCTATCTGGGAACAAAGACATTATTTCATTTGAAAGGATTATTATAATGCACCTGAATACCAATTTTAAGGAGGTTTTGGAGCATTAAGGTGGTTGACATGATCTTATTGAAGACAAAATGGAAATTGGCGAACTTACCATGTGTTCAGAGGTTCAAAATTCGCTCTGGCTGCCCTGCCAACAACGCTATGGAAGATTCGTGGACGCTCTGATGTAGTTGAAATAGGCTGCGATGTTTGTTGAGAACGCTTGGTTTTGTCAACTATATTTAAAGGGGCCGCAAAACATCCAGACATGTTGACCTATCACAAGTAGCTTATATCCTCGGGAAATCTTTTAAATGTGAAAGTAAGAAATCGATCGATGGCAGAAAGTAATTCATATTATGCTTGTTTGTTACCAAAATAAACTCCATATTTGTCCCTGTAAGCAAACAGGGACAGACCGTATATTACGGGAAAACCCGCCATGGCAATAATTAGTTTCTCCTCCATTTTGCCTTTGGAAATATTGTTTGTTGGGAACCAAAGTTTACACAGTTGTGGTCTCAAGACTTCGCTAGAGCGGAGCACTTCCATAGTCCAATGGGTTGCCACCGAACCACGTCAAAGCTTGTTACCATAATGCTGCCGGCGTTGAGACGGGACCATTCATCCCGTTCACACTGCCAGTGACACGCAGCGACAAAACGACCTCATCTCATTCATTTTCAATGAGAGCTGGCGACTTCCGGCAACTGAGCGATGGCGACTGTTGGCGTCCGGATGTGCGACAAAAGCCCTATTCGCACGGGATTAGTATTACCTGGTGACCTCTAGTCATTTGTAATAATTGCGGAGTTTGTCTGTGATCTTAATCCCGTGCGAATCGGCCATGTCTGTAATTTGTAAAGTAAAAATTCCCCCGCAAATGACCTACCATATTTCTCCGAAAACGTAGGTCCTGTGATAATATTAGTCCCGTGCGAATCGGCATCTCTGTGATTTGGCAAGGATTTGGCGGGGATTTTTTTTCTCAAGGTATTTTTTTCTTTTGCGCCCATTATCTTTCGCGAAGAATGGAGGGTGCGTTGGAGTGTTTTGACAGTGTTTTGGGAGCTGGGTCATATCGCTATACAATTTGCAGAAAGAAAAAACTGAAAACCACCACAAGTGCGAAGACAAAAAGGGGGTTCACATCATAATTAGAGGTTAATGTTACAAATAAATAAAGCAAGCTTGAGCTAATAGATTTTAACCTGGTGAAATGTTTTTCTTTTATCCATCTAACCGGACGCTCAACCATACGGACAGTGTACAGTGCCATATAGTCGCCCATTGAAAACATATTTCCACTGGGCTACAAGAAATATAATATGGGTTTAAACTATTTTTATATGGTTATAGTTTATTTTTATTAATAGTATCTTTGTTTATTTGTCATTGCTATCAATAGCCTACATGGCACATTTAAATAACAGCCTATGAATAATTATTTAAAAAAAACTACGGGTTCCAGGAGAGCGCGAAGTCAGTAATTTTGAGTAAAATCACAGGCTTCGCTTATCCCGTGCGAATGCGCCACACGAAATTCAGATGTGGTGGGGTAATTTCTGAATCACACGAGGTCCCCAGATAGTACTAATCCCGTGCGAATAGGGCTATAGTTGAGAAATGTTTAACTTTATGCAAATGAAGAGCGACTTTTGGGAGCGACAACCAATATGAGAGAAGATGCTAGAGCTCATGTGACTCTAATATTTGAATAATTGTATTAATTGTAAAGAAACAGTGCCGTTTAGACTCTCCATACACACCACTAGCTACCTAACCGCCAGCCACTAGCGACATGCAACGACAAAGTAGCTGGCAGTGTGAACACAGCTTTAGATCGAGCAATGCGACAAACTCTCCCATTACAATGACAGCTGTCACTCACTGCAGGTCTACGCTGTTTGAGACCTGCATTTCAACACAAGCTCAATGATGAAACAAAGTTTTACAGCTACTTCTACAGCTTCTGTTCGAGTGACAGGTGATGTTTCTAAAGTATTAATTTTCGTGTGCTACCGCAAACAGACATACAGCAAGCATTTGGGCATTCAGACACATTAGTATCAGTTGTCATTACTGATAGGACGGAGAACTGATTTAAGTGTCTCTGATTGGCCATTGCCATTTCAGCCTTTAAATACCTTGGACTACCAAGAAAATACAATGGTAAATGACCATAATAATCATTCAGCATCAGTACATTGGAGTATACCAATGTACGCTGGTATTACCATATGATATCATGAATATACCCCAGTAAAAAAACATTATAATAATAATATTATAAAAAAAAAATAGTATTTTCGTAAGGTACAGTCAAAGATAAAAAAAGCATTAATGATATTTCATGCAACACATTTGCCAAACACAATATACTGAGAATTAACTCATTAAATTGAGTATTAGTGTATGTATATAGGCCTAGACACTTATTGCAAGTATCTAATTGACAAAATCTGCCCACACACACACACACACACACACACACACACACACACACACACACACACACACACACTCACACTCACACTCACACTCACACTCTTCTCTCTCTCTCTCACACGCACGCAAAAACAAAACAACCTCTCTCTCGCTCGCACGGGCGGGCGGGCGCGCACGCACGCACGCACGCACGCGCACACACGCACGCACACACACACACACACACACACACACACACACACGGTTGATTAAACCTTCAAAAAGCAACAAATCTGTTCTATATCTGTGTAAAACGTATACATCGCATAATATAATCAAAACTGACACACTAGTACCTTGTAATCATAATATTAATACAACATTAACATATGTTAATGAGCTCCTGCGTATATGGGATTATCGGATGTGCACAGTTGATGACGGTTAGGCTCACCTCTCCTTCATTAAATGCTTGATTCGCGATATTGCGCTTTCGTCGATCTTCCTCAGAAATGTTTTCAGTCTCTCCCTCTTGTTTTCCAGCATTCTTCTTCCACTCACACCGACAAAAACGCGCCGTTAACCGAGGATGCGACTATCCGCTTCCTCTCCGGCGTCCCATGAGCGCTGCCTCATTAACAAAGTGAGACAAAATCGGACCAAGTGCTGTTGGCCAATCAGAGCTTGTCTGATCAGGCGCGTTGTCCAATCGCAGCGGGGCGCTCGAATGCCAACTCCGCCCATGCCCTTGTATGGTCAAGACGCGTGTTCGCATGCAACGTGGTGATAGGAGGAGGAAGTCAGGATGAAGAAGTGACACACTGGTAGCCTATATTACAGACTGGCCTTCTGTTGTGCCCCTTTCTCACATGTTTTCATATGACCAGTCTCATGATGAACACATTATGTGTTTATAAATGTTCAATAATCACACCTATATTCCATAGCCATATACCTATATTCCATAGCCATTTCACAATCTGAATGACCTTTCCCCATTTGTACACAGATGAAATACTTTAGTCCTCAAGCTACACAATTTAGTAATCAATTCATGCCCTGCAACCCAAAATTCCATCTTGACACAATCATGCTCTGCTTAGGATAGTCTAATTCCTTTCTTTTGGCCACATGACTGTATCACATTATACCTCATGACCGCACACGCCCTTTCACGCAGACAAAAAAAACAAAACAAAAAAACACATTTTCTGTGTATACTCACTCAGTATATCGTGGCAAGGAGTTGAGACAGCTGCTCGTATTACATTGCCCTCTGACTGAACAGAAGAGGAACTGTACCAACTGCAGGGCAAATATCAAATCCACAACCAGTGCCTGATATCAGGTTGCAGTTGATCTGACCTCAGAATGTTCCTTCTGAAGCATCCTAACATTTAATGAGGCCAACCCCCCCACAAGGCAACCCCCCCCCCCCCCCCCCCCCCCCCCCCATTGCATACCCTAAAGGCCAAATTGCCCCCCAAAGATCAATAGTACTAGCCCTGGTTAGAATTGACAAGAGGGTGAGTACAAAATGACAGATTTGTCATTTTTTTAGGTGAACATTTCCATTAGGCATATCCAGATTTAAGTTATTCTACACACATTTACACTCACAACCCCCAACCAAATTCACAAACACAGTTTACACAAGTTTCACATCTTAAGTATTTAGCGTGAAGATCTGCCCCATTGCCAGCTCGGCCAGATGGCCTCCGCTTCACTTCAGCTGCCTGGCTGTCTGTTCTTTGAAGAACTCAGTACTGGTCTCCAATGTCACCCATAAGATCTCTAGCTCAGGTGGTTTTGGGTTTCCACTAAGCAGGGTCAAAAATCACTCACCTGTTAAGAGTTACCTAGCAACTCTCATCATTAATTTATCACGCCAGCCCCAACACCCGGCAGTTGCACATGCTGCAGTCCAAAATGCAGCAAAACTCTGACAAGACAACGTGCAGCCAGGAGCTGATTCCCAGCAGAGAAGTCATGAGTCCAGATGTACAGGACTCCAAAGGTTCATTGGGAGACGAGGAGAACCAGGGAGTGGTTCCATCAGCACCACCACTGCCCCAAGAAGCTCCACAATCCGGGACTCCTCCTTGTCTCAGTCCGAGGTTAGTGTTCCACTCCCAACTGGCTCACGGAAGTCCGACTGGCCGCATTCATGGGTTCACCAATGTGAGGGAACTCTACGGCAAGATCGCAGAGGTCTTCAACATCTCAGCTTCTGAGGTACAGTGAGCGGTTGGGCCGGTCTCATCTAATTATCATTTTGGGACATGCGGCGTGTCAAAGGAGACATGTTGCTTATCTGAAAAGTGTTGGATGATTTAAACAAACTCTCTTGGGATGTGCTGTATGTAAGTGGAAGTTTGTTCTTGAGATCATATCCCAGATAGCACACGTACATCTCAGAGATGTCTGTTTTACATCATAAACGTCTCAAAGACATCTGCTGAACATCTTAAAAAGATCAGATTTACAAACATTCTAAATCATAAACATCTCAAAGACATCTGCTGAACATCTCAAAAAGATCTGATTTACAAACATTCTTAATCATAAACATCTCAAAGACATCTGCTGAACGTCTTAAAAAGATCTGATTTACAAACATTCTAAAACATAAAACGTCTCAAAGACATCTGATGAACATCTTAAAAAGATCAGATTTACAAACATTCTTAATCATAAACATCTCAAAGACATCTGCTGAACATCTTAAAAAGATCAGATTTACAAACATTCTAAATCATAAACATCTCAAAGACATCTGCTGAACATCTTAAAAAGATCTGATTTACAAACATTCTAAATCATAAACGTCTCAAAGACATCTGCTGAACATCTTACAAAGATCAGATTTACAAACATTCTAAATCATAAACGTCTCAAAGACATCTGCTGAACATCTTACAAAGATCAGATTTACAAACATTCTAAATCATAAACGTCTCAAAGACATCTGCTGAACATCTTACAAAGATCAGATTTACAAACATTTTTAATCATAAACGTCTCAAAGACATCTGCTGAACATCTTACAAAGATCTGATTTACAAGCATTCTTAATCATAAACATCTCAAAGACATCTGCTGAACGTCTTAAAAAGATCAGATTTACAAACATTCTTAATCATAAACGTCTCAAAGACATCTGCTGAACGTCTTAAAAAGATCAGATTTACAAACATTCTTAATCATAAACGTCTCAAAGACATCTGCTGAACGTCTTAAAAAGATCAGATTTACAAACATTCTTAATCAAAAACATCTCAAAGACATCTGCTGAACATCTTAAAAAGATCTGATTTACAAACATTCTTAATCATATACGTCTCAAAGACATCTGCTGAACATCTTACAAAGATCAGATTTACAAACATTCTAAATCATAAACGTCTCAAAGACATCTGCTGAACATCTTAAAAAGATCTGATTTACAAACATTCTTAATCATATACGTCTCAAAGACATCTGCTGAACATCTTACAAAGATCAGATTTACAAACATTCTTAATCATATACGTCTCAAAGACATCTGCTGAACATCTTACAAAGATCAGATTTACAAACATTCTAAATCATAAACGTCTCAAAGACATCTGCTGAACATCTAAAAAGATCAGATTTACAAACATTCTAAATCATAAACGTCTCAAAGACATCTGCTGAACATCTTACAAAGATCAGATTTACAAACATTCTAAATCATAAACGTCTCAAAGACATCTGCTGAACATCTTACAAAGATCAGATTTACAAACATTCTTAATCATAAACATCTCAAATACATCTGCTGAACATCTTAAAAAGATCAGATTTACAAACATTCTTAATCATAAACATCTCAAAGACATCTGCTGAACATCTTAAAAAGATCAGATTTACAAACATTCTTAATCATATACGTCTCAAATACATCTGCTGAATGTTTTACTGACATCCAAGAAGAACCGTCTTATAGACGTATTGCAGACGAACAAAAAACAATTAAAAAACATCTTGCAGATGTAAACACACACATCAAATAGATGTCTGGCCGATCAGGGTTACTTCTAGTTAACATGGCCTATATTTAGGACTTGCTGGAATTATTGATAAAGTTTACCCATCATGAGAAACCAAAAAAAGAGGGCAAATCAGAGCACTTAAAGAAATAAATTCAATAAAATAATAATAAAAAAACACAAGAAATGAACCCCGCGACCCTGTATGCAGGATAAGCGGTTGACGATGGATGGATGGATGGATGGAAGAAATGAACCGTAGCCTTTTAACATTATACAGTAAATTATTAATATAATATAAATTATTACATTTGAAATAAATTGATGTATATAATATTTTGCAATATTATATATATATATATATATATATATATATATATATATATATATATATATATATATATATATATATATATACATTTGAATGCAATGAAATGTTAACTAACTGGCCTCTTCCATATAAGACTTATTATTTTTTCCCCAATTACTGAATATCAGCAGATCAATTTACATAACGGATCATTACCAGCTTTTTCATCGAGAAAAATCCCAAAGCCTTAGCGGGAAAATGTCCCTTGAGAAACTGAAAGAGTTGTCAAATGTTCAAGGCTGAACACTGGAACACAAAGTGTTTATCTCATTGGGTGCTTCAGTTTGGGACACACTTGAGTGGATATGTTAGAGTTTGGATTATGTAAGAATCTATGCGCTCATATAACAGCGGCACTCATATGATAACATGCATTTTACTCACTTTCATTTGTGAAGTTGATCATATTTCTGTTCAGACTTAGTATAGATTTGCTGCGGCTCAATACAAATAATTTGACAAGAGTAATAATGAATTGTAATGTCAAAAATCATGAACATTTTTCAGCTTAGTCTGCTCAGGTTCTTCCATCAATGGATATAGACTCAACAAAATAACAAAAAATGCTTCTATTTGCAATATTTGGCCATCATCCTCAAACCCATAATCATTAACAGACAGGTGATGAAGAACAATATCACTATAATTCTGTGATCTGTTGTTCAAGTTTCTGTCATTTTTAATGCTGCATTAGTACATAACATAACGATTGTTTACACTTAACAGGAAGTTCCGGCGGAAAACACTGGTAAAGTTTTGGAGTCTATTTTTCCCATAGTCTGACACATGTACCTCCCCAGATCCTTTTCTGCACGCTGAATTCCCACAAAGTGGACATGCAGAAACTTCTAGGAGGTCAGATCGGACTAGATGACTTTATCTTCGCCCATGTGAGGGGAGAGGCCAAAGAGGTGGAAGTCATTAAAACAGAAGATGCCCTTGGTCTGACCATCACAGATAATGGAGCCGGATATGCCTTCATTAAAGTAGGTGTCAGTCAAAAGTTAATGGTGACTGATTAAAATGCTCAAAAGCTGCAATATCTGCTGAAACAAGTTTGGAGGCTTTAACTTCTTAGAATCTAATCTATTTTAGGTGGCTACATACATTACTGGTCTGAGTGATGATTAGAAAAAAAAAGTGTAAAAAAAATATTTGAAAATCATATTTTATTGTATTGGTCTGGGTATTTCATCGGGCAGAGGGGACATTTTTTTTGACGCACTCACCGTAAAAAACTTGCTTTGTCCGCATGAATGTTCGCTCTAGGTGTGAATGGCTTCATAACAATCCATTGTTTCGATTCAAAATATTAATCATACCGAGAAATTGCTACAAAAAAATTGCTTGGTGTGCAAAGTCCTTTAGAATCTTAGACTCATAGAATCTTATAAACATTCAAATCTTATCATCTTTAGAATCATAGACTCTTAGAATATTAAGAATCATATAAACTTTGAATCTTAGAAACTGTAGACACTTTGAATCTTTAGAATCATAGACTCTTAGAATCTTAAGAATCATATAATCTTTAGACTCTTAGAAACTGTAGACTCTTTGAATCTTTAGAATCATAGACTCTAAGAATCTTAAGAATCATATAAGAATCTTTTGAATCTTATAAACATTAGAATCTTAGAATCTTTTGAATCATAGACTCTTAGAATCTTAAGAATCATATAATCTTTAGAATCTTAAGAATCATATAATCTTTAGAATCTTAGAAACTGTAGACTCTTTGAATCTTTAGAATCATAGACTCTAAGAATCTTAAGAATCATAAGAATCATTTAATCTTTAGAATCTTAGAACTGTAGACTCTTTGAATCTTTAGAATTTTTGATCATTACAATCTTTTGAATCTTATAAACATTAGAATCTTAGAATCTTCTGAATCATAAGCTCTTAGAATCTTAAGAATCGTATAATCTTTAGAATCTTAGAAACTGCAGACTCTTTGAATCTTTAGAATCATAGACACTTAGAATCTTAAGAATCATATAATCTTTAGAATCTTATAAACTGCAGACTCTTTGAATCTTTAGAATCATAGACTCTTAGAATCTTAAGAATCATATAATCTTTAGAATCTTATAAACTGCAGACTCTTTGAATCTTTAGAATCATAGACTCTTTGAATCTTTAGAATCATATAATCTTTAGAATCTTAGAAACTGCAGACTCTTTGAATCTTTAGAATCATATAATCTTAATCATCAGAATTTTTGATCATTCTAAACTTTTGAATCTTTAGAATCCTCGAAGAATATGAAGGTAAATCTGTAGCAAAACTTGAAGATTTGATTTTGAGATCTTGTACAATAAATATTTACAATAATAGCCATTTGCTCTGTTCTATTGTTTTACATTTTGCTTCTGAATGGAGGTGAATAGGTTGGTCATCAGGTAAGATGACGTATATATATTTCTTTCTTTCAGAGGATAAAGGAAGACAGCACCATTGACCGAATAAAAACAGTGTGTGTTGGAGATCATATCGAGGCCATTAATGACCAGAGCATTGTGGGATGTCGACATTATGAAGTTGCTAAAATGCTGAGGGAGCAGCTGAGGGGAACACCCTTCACCCTGCGCCTGGTGGAGCCCAAGAAAGCATTTGGTGAGTCAGAAATGACAGATTTCATTTAGTTTTTTGAATGAACTCTTTCAGAGTTCAATACATGAATCTACACGTTGAGTGTCAGCATAAAGAATGTCTTTTAAAGAGTGTATTTATACTTCTATTTATTATACATGATTGCAAATGTCTTGCTGCTTTTTTGGCACATTTGATATTGTTGCTTGGGTTAGAAGCCGTGTATTGCAGAGGTGGAGTGCCAATGTGCTGTCAAACAGTGGAATAACACGCCTCGATATTGCAAATTCAGCAGTCATAGCTACACTTGATGTTACTTAGAAAAAGTAGAATGATATCTAACATTACATTGAGCTTTGGCAGAACACAGCCATCTAGGAATTAGGAGTTAACTCAGGAAGACATAAGAGGACAATTCCTGAAATTGTACTTTAAATATGCATGAATTCAGTCACAAGGACAGACTGAAACGGAAAGCCACACTTTCCACAGTAATGTTCCCAGGTTACAAATTGAGGTGATGAATTCTGTCCCTTGTTCCCTCCTTAATTAAAATCCCTGCGCTGATAAGAAGTTAGGGAAGTTTAAGCTCTGATATCTGGCGAGTCATTCAATTTGATTGACTGTTTAACACGCTCTTGGTTAATAAAGTATGTCATTTAGTACATAATACCAAATAATGCATAAATACATAATACATGCCGTAATTAACTCCCACTGTTGTCGTTCCAAACCCGTATGTTTTCCTTTCTTCCATTGCACAAAAGGAGTCTTGTAGTATAGCAGAAATGTTTAACAGAATGTCCAAGCTACTCTTTTCCACACAATGAATGTGAATGGGTGACTGAGGCTGTCGAGCGCCAAAATTGACAAAAAACAAAACAACCGGTCCATACAACCTGTGCATCACCTTCAGAATTAAGAATCAGAATTAAATGGTTATTTGCTGAAAATCTGGACCTACGGCATCGATTTCAAATCTCATTTGCGCTCACGCGCATTTAAATATGGTGAGTCAAGTGGCATTTTCAGAAGTTGCATTTAAAGGGACGGTTCACCCAAAAATTCTCTCATCGTTTACTCACCCTCATGTGTTACTTTCGTTCTACAGCAGAACACAAATTAAGATTTTTAGAAGAATATTTCAGCACTGTAGGTCCTCACTGACAAGTGAATGGTGACCAGATATTTGAAGCTCCAAAAGGCACATAAAGTCAGCGTAAAAGTAATCTTTAAAAATACTGAAATCTCTTTTTACTATACATTTTCCTCCCTGCCCAGTAGGTGGCAATATGCATGAAGAATGGGTCTCGCCAAAAACACACTTTAATAGTAAAAAAGGACTGAAATATTGATTTGTTTCTCACCCACGCCTATCTTATCACTTCTGAAGACATGGATTAAACCACTGGAGTCTTACAGATTACTTTTATGCTGCCTTTATGCGCTTTTGGAGCTTCAAAGTCCTGGTCACCACTCACTTGCATTGTATGGACCTACCGAGCTGAGATATTTTTCCGAAAAATGTTCATTTGTCGGCAGTGAAATAAAGTCATACACAAGAATTGATGAGAGAATTTTCATTTTTGGGTGAACTGTCCCTTTAAATTACACTTGGATCAAAAATATGAGGAGCCATAAAACCCAATGATGTTTGATGATGTGAAACCTGGCGCAACTTGTTTTGTCATATTTGAATGTACGCAAATGAGTCTTGACTCCTGCAGTTGGAGTCTGATCTGTATTCCTTTTAAAACACTACATGCGCTACTGCTTCTTAAATTAGCTTGTAATTGCTCCACAGACAGGTCTAATTTCTTTTGCCATAATTACAGCTCTAAGTGGTAAATGCTAATAATTAGATGTCTGTTTTGCTCCCACAGGTCCCTGCAGTTGAAAAACAAACAAGTTCTATTCTAGTCTACACGTTCACTCTCTCGTTCTATTGTGTGATCACCCCGACATGCTTGATAGCCTAAGCAAATTCGGAATTAGCCTTAATATGCACTAGCCGAAATGAGCATACCAAACTCTCCTTTCTGTGACAGCCAATTACTACTGTTAATAATTGAAAGGCCTTTGATTATCATTATAGCATTAGCTAATTGGACGTTTTAGGATGATGGATTAGCATTTGTGAGAGAATTGGGGTAATTACACTCCCGAATGCACACAGAATATTCCCGCTGTGTCTGTGTATGGGAGAGGATGATGTGTAGAAGATTAAAGCCGTATGGAGGAAAATGGCTGATGGAGAATGACACTTAGATCATGAAAAGCTACTTTTTCTAACAAGTTAATAATTTAAAAGATTTTTCCATTTTAGCTTTAGTGTGGTTAGCCCCTTTTTGTTTGTAACTAGCTAGCATGTAGTGTAGCTAACTGCTTTTTCCAAAGAGTAGTTTGACTTGAGTTTAACTATTTTAATTATGAGTTAAAATCAAAGTCGATTTTTAAATATAACTTTCTGATTATTCTATGCTGTTAATTTAACTTGAGCTGTATTTTGGAGGGTTTTGAATGAAAGAATTAACAATCCAAATTAGGGTGACCTCAGTAAAGCCAAACAGATATTTTTACCCTAAATAGTCACATTGCTACTTGTTATATTAGAGATAATGTACAGTCAACTTGTTATTATTTAAAATTAATTATGCGGAGCACTTATTACATGGCAACTAAGAAAATAAATATATAAATAAACATAAAATATGGATTTGCATTGAAATTATGCAATTATGTGAGAAGAAATAAACATCTAAAAAGCTAAATCTCACCTCCGGTTTGCGTCAGAGTTCTGTTGGTGTTTAGTTTGTGAAAATGACCGTCTGACTCCTCATTATCCATCCTATTACAAGATGACTTGCCAAATAAATGGGCATGAAACATTGATTTGAGTTGAAAATTATTTTATCAGCTTACTTGTAGAGATCACACAGTGATCCGGGAAGCCGGAAAGATGACTCGCACTAACTGGATAAGTGGCTTCATATGTCTCAGTCAATCCCCAAATGTGCGGTTGTCACTCAGAAATCTCAGACCACTAGATGGCGCCATTGACCAATCAGAATTGGGAATAGGGAATGTTAAAAGCCAGGGAAAATAAATAAGAGAAGATTCAAATGCAGAGATGGATGGAGCATGACTGATATAAAGAGGAAGGCTATTCCAACGTTTCGGACCAGCGGTAACGAAGGCACTATCACCTTGATTTTTAAGTTTGGCTCTAGAGACAGCGAATAAGCCATGGTCACACCATCTTAGGGTTTGAGAAGGAGTGTACGGGAGCATAAATCAGTTGAGTATTGAGGAGCCAGATTATTGAGGGCTTTGTAAACAAATACGATTTTAAAATCAATCCTATACTTGACAGGGAGCCAGTGCAAATTAATTTGAATAAGTGTAATATGGTCATGTTTGCGCTTCCCTTTGAGAAGCCTAGCAGCTGCATTTTGCACCAGCTGCAGGCGAGAAATAGAAGACTGAGAGACGCTGTAATACAGTGAGTTACAGTAGTCTAGCCGAGATGTTACAAAGGCATGGTTTACGCTATCAAAATTACTTGTGGGTAAAAAGAGCTTAACTTTAGAAAGAAGGCAAAGATGAAAAATACAAGACTTGACAACAGCAGCGATCTGTTTGTCAAACTTTAGGTTGCTGTCAAATAGGACGCCCAGGTTTCTGGCACACTGCGTATTATATGAGGCAAGAGAGCCGAGATCATAATCAAAAACACTGTTTTCCTTAGGGACAAACAAACTATTTCAGACTTTTCGTTAAGGTTTAAAAAATTACTTGAAAGCCATAGTTTAAGTTTGATTAGGCAGTTTAACAACGGCTGAAGTGAGTTTTTATTTTTATGGTGTAAGGGAAGATAGATTTGGGTGTCGTCGGCGTATAAATGAAAAGACACTCCACATTTTTCAAAAATAGAGACCAGAGGGAACAAATAGAGGGAAAACAACACCGGACCAAGAATTGATCCCTGCGGAACACCACAACCAAGAGGTTTGTTGGAAGAAGATTGATGCCCCAAATGGACAGTAAACCAACTATTTGACAAATAAGAGTGAAACCATTTTATTACAGTACCACGAAGACCCACATGTCTCCAGGCGAGACAGGAGTATGTCATGGTCAACCAATCCAAATGCAGCGCTTGGATCTAATAGGACTAGAGCCATGGATTTCCCTGAATCAGTCGTGAGAAGGATGTCATTTGAGACTCTTAAAAGAGCAGATTCAGTGCTATGTAACGCTTTAAAACCTGATTGGAAAACTTCATGGATAGACTTATTTGACAAGAAAGATTGTAATTGAAACAGCACAATTTTCTCCATGATTTTTTTAAATAAAAGGCAGGTTTGAGATGGTACAAGGTCCACTAACATCACCTTGTGACATCACCAAAATAAACAACCACACTGCAGATGTGGTCATAAACCAAGTTAGAGTTACAATTTGTGATTAAAAAAGAAATAAACGAAAAGATAGCAAATGGCAGCAGACGGCAAGTCACAAACCCAGGCGCCGTCTTGTCTCAATGGAGGAGATATTTGGAATAATGTTTTAATTTGCTCTACCATTTACCATTAGGATTCCTAATCCCTAATGGACCTGAACAAGAGTTGTGTTTTCTCACAACTGTTCTAGCCATAAACAAGCAATTAAGCGCACCTGAATTCATTGGAATATCAACTGCTTTTTCTTGTATATTGATGTTACCAATTAAAATGATGACAATCAGTAGAGGACTGATCTGATTAAATTGGAATGTTAAGTGGTCTGTTTTTTCATGTAATTCTGTGACTATTAGACATGGTTGGCCAGAGAACACGAGCACCCAAGTCCAGCGAGGGCAAAATGGTCAGCGGGAAAGAAACTCTTCGTCTGCGTTCCAATGGAGCAGCGACAGTCCAGGAAATGGTGAGTTCAAGGGAAGAAATGTGGAGTTGGAACCCAACCTCAATGCTGTTAAATGGTAAATGGTCTGCACTTATATAGCACATTTTTCTAACCTCAGATGTTATCAAAGCGCTTTACACTGTGTCCCAATCACCCATTCACACACACACACTCATACACCAATGGCGGCAGAGCTGCCATGCAAGGCGCTAGCCTGCCATCAGGAGCAACTTGGGGTTCAGTGTCTTGCCCAAGGACACTTCGGCACGTGGAGTCATATGGGCCGGGATTCGAACCACCAACCCTGCGATTAGTGGCCAACCCGGTCTACCACCTGAGCCACAGCCGCCCCTCGTAAACATATTTTTATGTTAAAAATAATCAATGCTAGACTTTTCATTTTTGGATGCACTATGCGTTTATATACAATGTTGCCTGCAAACGCTCCATTCATTTGTCTTCCACCAGCCCAGTGAGTCTGAAGACAAGACTATAAGGAAGGTTGATGACCTTTTAGAGAGCTACATGGGGATCCGGGACCAAGAACTCGGTGAGATATGTCTGTAGAGTGCATCATTTCACAATGACAGTTGGTGTCAGAGGGTGTTGAACATTCACCGTAAAAGGCCTGTGTGAAAGCGGGGGAACTCAAGGATAATGTTCCCACAATTCCCATGCATTCATTGCCTGATGCGTTTTTGGGAAAGTATTTCTTGGCTCCAGGATTTGACTTTGAAAGAATTGTCTAAAATAAAAAAAGTCTAATGAAGTAAAAGACCAGATTTGCATTCTTGGTGATGTGTATATTAATCCATCTCTGTCAGATAATCTATGATAACACTGAAGGGACACTTTCCTTTACAGTGTTACCATATTTAGTTGCACTTGTTTACTTAATGCACTTAAAATATCAGTTCACACAAAAAGGAAAAATCTGTCATTATTTACTTCAAAACCATTATGCTGTTTTTTTATTTGTGACATAAAAGTATTTTATGCAGCTCTTTTCTATACAATGAAATTTAAAAGTGACTATGTCTGTCAAGCTCAACCAATCAACCAAACAATCAAAATAAATATAGCCAAAGTGTTTCACAATCTATATTCACTAATAATCTTTACCTCAGCCAGAACTCACATCCAGAAAATAATACAATAAAAAAACAATGGCGGCAAAATGGCATTAGTTTGCGCATGTATAGTAACCGAACGTAACTCTGCATTGTTTGATTCTGGTCGCTAACGTTGGACGCAAGCTTCGGTGAAGATTACCAGTGAATAACGATGTGTTCATTGAACAAAGCTATTATAAGACTTGAGAAGACTTGGAATATAGTGTACGAGTTCAATGTACCATTTTTGGTGCTTTTGGGTTTGACAGCTGTGAACACCATGAATTGTTATCAAAAGCTGCATAAAGATTTGTCAAAGATTTCTACCTGTTTGGAAGAAAATGATTAGATATCTCAACTGTGCTCTACAGCGAGCACTATAGCTGAAGCTGGGAAGGACAAAAAGAACCCGGACGATTTTGCAGAAGCGCTCGACTCCGTACTGGGAGACTTCGGCTTTCCTGACGTCTTTCTGTTTGAAGTTTGGGGCGCTCTTGGAAATGTCAAGAATGGCAGAATTTAGAGGTAAGTTTTGACAAAGTTTGTCATATATGCTTAAATGTTTTAATTGGTCTCGCTGGTAACATTAGTTTTCCTCCCTAATGTTTAAAGCAACCCCCTCAGCTTTAACCAGCATAAGTTTGGTAGTTTTAACAGTTTTTTTAGCTGGTCATGTTACTACAATGTATACTACTTGAGCAGTTTCATGTAGGACTATATTAGCGATGATTTTACAGTACAGATTTCAAATACACAATTACGAAACAAAACTGTGAATCTTGCAATTATTTAAAGAAAACTATTATTAGTATTTTATTAGTTTTTTTTTTATTTGACTCACAAGTATGAGAGTGTAAAGGCAGAGATGTGTTAGTTGCATCTTTGATTTAAACTTCAGCACAATGGTTCAGTTCTGTGAATCAGTTCAGTTACAGTTTGTATCAATGAATCAGTTCAGTTTCAGTGATTCAGTTTCAGTTTGTTTCAATGAATCAGTTCAGTTTCAATTAATCTCAGTGAATCGGTTCAGTTTCAGTTTGTTTCAATGAATCAGTTCAGTTTCAATTAATCTCAGTGAATCTGTTCAGTTTCAGTTCGTTTCAATTAATCAGTTCAGTTTCAATTAATCTCAGTGAATCGGTTCAGTTTCAGTTCGTTTCAATGAATCAGTTCAGTTTCAATTAATCTCAGTGAATCAGTTCAGTTTCAGTTCGTTTCAATGAATCAGTTCAGTTTCTATTAATCTCAGTGTATCAGTTCAGTTTCAATTAATCTCAGTGTATCAGTTCAGTTTCAATTAATCTCAGTGTATCAGTTCAGTTTCAATTAATCTCAGTGTATCAGTTCAGTTTCTATTAATCTCAGTGTATCAGTTCAGTTTCAATTAATCTCAGTGTATCAGTTCAGTTTCAATTAATCTCAGTGTATCAGTTCAGTTTCTATTAATCTCAGTGTATCAGTTCAGTTTCAATTAATCTCAGTGTATCAGTTCAGTTTCTATTAATCTCAGTGTATCAGTTCAGTTTCAATTAATCTCAGTGTATCAGTTCAGTTTCAATTCATTTCAGTGAATCAGTTCAAAATGCCAGTTCAGATCTTTGGCTTGCAAGACTCACCCTTTTTCCACCAAACATAACGATGGTCATTATGGCCAAACAGTTCAATTATTGTTTCATTAGACCTGAGGACATTCTCCAAAAAGTAAGATCTTTGTCCCCATGTGCACTTACAAACTGTAGTCTGGGTTTTTAATGGCAGTTTTGGAGCAGTGGCTTCTTCCTTGCTGAGCAGCCTTTCAGGTTATGTCGATATAGGACTTGTTTTGCTGTGGATATAGATACTCGTCTATCTGTTTCCTGCAGCATCTTCACAAGGTCCTTTGCTGTTGTTCTGGGATTCATTTGCACTTTTTGCACCAAACTACATTCATCTCTAGGAGACAGAATGTCTCCTCCATGAGCGGTATGATGGCTGTGTGGTCTCATGGTGTTTATACTTGCGTACAATTGTTTGTACAGATGAACGTGGTACCTTCAGTTGTTTGGAAATTGCTCCCAAGGATGAACCAGACTTGTGGCGGTCCACATTTTTTTTTCTGAGGTCTTGGCTGATTTCTTTTGATTTTCCATGATGTCAAGCAAAGAGGCACTGAGTTTCAAGGTAGACCTTAAAATACATCCACATGTACACCTCCTGTCAGAAGCTAATTGTCTAAAGGCTAGACATAATTTTCTTAAAGCTGCTTAAAGGCACAGTTAACTCAGTGTATGTAAACTTCTGACCCAGTGGAATTATGATATAGTCAATTAAAAGTGAAACAATCGGTCTGTAAACAATTGTTACTCATGTCATGCACTAAGTAGATGTCCTAAACAACTTGCCAAAATTATAGTTTGCTAATATGAAATAATGAGTGGTTAAAAAAGTGTATGTAAACTTCTGACTTCAACTGTAAATATTTAGAAGTATATTGCATAATGCAAAAAAGGCTGCAAAATGTCTATATAAAGATAATGATATTGTAACATTCATACGCCTGTCATAGGGTATGTTCATCTTTTTCTCTTGGTGTTGTATTCATCCCTGCCACCAGGAGTCACTGTTACTACCCTGGGTGAGTTTTATATATATATATAGAGAGAGAGAGAGAGAGAGAAAGAGAGAGAGAAAGTACAAGAGGAGGGTCAGATCAGGTTGTATTCCTCATGGTGTATAATGGTACCAAAGCTAAATCCTTGATTGCAAAACTCTTTGTGGTTTACTGCTCAAATGATTTATTTTCTGAGAATGATGCTACAACTGAGAAAGCTGTTACCTTTGTTCAACACCGTGATCCTCTGTGCATCTTTGCAACTGCTAAGAGACTTTTCAGGAGTTACTACAACTAACTAGTCATCTAGACCATCTTTGCCATATTATGTTTCTCTCTTTGAATGTTTTATTCCAAGAAATGGTGTGGTTGATTTACTTCATTGAGTCTTTGTGTTATAAGTATACTTCATCAATTTGAATACATGCATGGAAAGAATTAAGTTGTTGCTCTCGTGTATTCACTGTCATACACTACATATCCTTTGTATAAAAGCAGTGATGGGTCCCCCCCTCGTCTCTTTTGTTCAAAGTAGCTGAGGCATGTTGTAATACTTGTGAACTTAGTAGAGAAACGCGCACAGATAATAACCAGCTCATCTCAGGAAGCCTTTATTTATAGGTAGTTCTCAACTGAAATTCCTCCTCCACAACAGTTCATGCAGAAACAGACACAAACACTTGCAAGAAGCAAGAAGCGGTTATTTTTACTTGACATTTGACACGTTATTTGATTCTCAGGGTCAAGTTCTGCATTCAGTCTGTGGTTTACGAGCTAACAATATCTCACTAAAGCACATTCTTTTCTTGTCTGTTTTTCAGTTGTGGTTGATTTGTGACGTCTGCCGGGCGTTTTATATACAAGCCTCCCGATTCTTGCGTTGATCCAGAGGAGTGGAGAATGTCACGGTGTTACTGATGAAACAGCGGACTTAAACATTCCAGTGTGTAGAGAAATAAGAAGTATGATGAACCTCATTTCCCAACAATATGTATGGCTAACTAATGATATAAACCAATTATTTAAATGGTTTCCACATTACAGGGATAGTTCACCCAAAAATTACAATTCCATCATAATTGATTCCCTCTCATGTTATTCTATATGACTTATAGATATCATATTTTGAAGTATATAACAGTGCTGAAATGCTTTGATAAGTCTTGCATTTATTTGTCTTTTTTTTGCTTTAAAACTATTTTTTTTGAGTTGAGTATAAATACACCATGTTACAAGGGAAATGAATGATCTTTTAAGATTAATGATAGTTCTTGTGACATAAATTGTGTAAATAAGTTAATCAGTTTTGTATGTTGAATGTAATAACCACAAGTGTTGTATTTAACTCACAAATCTACTTAAAATATGGGAACAGTAGCGTTTGTGTATTATGTTTTATGTTTTACAATGTATGTACTCCTTTTGCATGATCTGGTGGGACATATTTCAATATCTGTTATATAAAAATGATCTAGCATTCCAAACAAATTGTTTCCAATGAAATTTGTACATCTCCAAATCTAATAAAACAAAGCTACTTTAAATTCATCACACTGGAGACCAGCCAAGACCAGCATCTTAGGCTGGGTTTTTTTCAACAATCTACACAATGTGCTTATTTCACCAGGCAACTTTATTTAAAGCTGGTGATACGTTAGCGGTTATGCTAATGCTAAGGGTAATTGGCTGTGCCCACTGACAACAATCTTGTGAAAATTTGTACATAATTTACGAGTTGGCTATTTCGTACGGTCTCGCACGATTTTGTTCACATAAACTCTTACAACTTCATCACGTGCAAATTCCAGGATGTCTAATGTGGAAGTACGCCCGTGTTTCACACACGAGGCGTTAAAGACATACTAATTAATATTATGCCCTTACCCAAACCCTTATCTAAACTTAACCGATCAGTTGAGTGTGTAAACATGATCGGAAGCTGTTGTGTGTGGCAGAAGCAAGTAATTGTCACTTATTAAATGGAAACGATGTCCAGCGACGTCATTGGCTGTTGTGAAAGTTGTAGAAATTCAAACAAGTGCAGTCGCACGATATCATATGAATTAGCCAAATGTAGAAATTTGTACGAATTCTGACGATATCATATGAATTTGCCAAATTTAGAAACTCGTACGAATTCAGACGTTATCCTACGAATTTGCCAAATTTAGAAAGTCGTACAGATTCTGACGATATCATATGAATTAGCGTGATTTAGAAAATCGTATGAATTCTGATGATATCCTACGAATTAGCCAAATTTAGAAAGTCGTACAGATTCTGACGATATCATATGAATTAGCGTGATTTAGAAAATCGTATGAATTCTGATGATATCCTACGAATTAGCCAAATTTAGAAAGTCGTACAAATTCTGACGATATCCTACGAATTAGCCAAATTTAGGAAGTTGTACGAATTCTGACGATATCATTCAAATTAGCCAAATTTAGGAAGTCGTACAAATTCTGACGATATCCTACGAATTAGCCAAATTTAGAAAGTCGGATGAATTCTGACAATATCATACGAATTAGACAAATTTAGAAAGTCGTACAAATTCTGACGATATCCTACGAATTAGCCAAATTTAGGAAGTTGTATGAATTCTGACGATATCCTACAAATTAGACAAATTTAGAAAGTCAGATGAATTCTGACGATATCCTACGAATTAGTCAAATTTAGAAAGTCTTACGAATTCTGACGATATCCTACGAATTAGCCAAATTTAGAAAGTCTTACGAATTTTGACGATATCCTACGAATTAGGCAAATTTAGGAAAATGCACGAATTTTGACATTATCCTACGAATTAGACAAATTTAGAAAGTCTTACAAATTCTGACGATATCATACGAATTAGCCAAATTTAGAAAGTCGGATGAATTCTGACGATATCATTCAAATTAGCCAAATTTAGGAAGTCGTACAAATTCTGACGATATCCTACGAATTAGACAAATTTAGAAAGTCGGAGGAATTTTGACGATATCATACAAATTAGCCAAATTTAGAAAAGTCCTACGATTCCTGACGATTTTGCCTTGAGAGTGTGTTTGCGTGACACCAGTATAGACAATAGAGTAGCTTTTCCAGTGATGAGCTATTTTCAGCGAGTTGCGCTGCTGCGTCTCAAAATGTTACAATTGTCATATTGATAGTGCATTCAAGTCATGTCCGAATAAACAGATTTACGAGTTGAACGCACATTAATAACATAAAGTCGTAAATAGGAGTGGGAAAAAGGATTTTCTTTAAACCCTGACTTTTCGAGTTGGCGTGTTGATTTATGAATGGCGGAATCAAGTTTTTATTGGTAATAATTTAGTATTATTTGAGTATTTTGACTGTGCAGTTTAGTTTATATGCATTTTTTTGTACTGTTAATGAAGACTAACTATAAAACTTGAAAATAATGCTGAAAATAAGACCCATATAGCTGTTTTATGCAGTGATGAGCATTTACAACAAAATTATGTTTCCCATCATTACATTTGGCTTCACTAGTTTGATTTAATTGATCTATGAAGCATTAATTACACACCTCATGCCTGATGCTTTGCCTTGCTTTTTAAGTGAAAAAGAGAAATAAATATGAAATTGCAAAACGGGCCAGTTCTTACTAAAACCAATTTATGGACTTCCCAGGATGACTTGAAAGCACCATAAATTGCGAACTCAGCAATAGATTCGAGTGAACAATCAAACACGATCACCTGAACCGCCCGCTCTCTCTTGTGTGGTGCTGGGACATCAAAATAATTAAAGTGAAACGGTTCTTTCGGAAAGTTCATGTAAACGAACCGGTTAAAATAAACTGTTCCCATTTTAATAGCGTCGGGAGATTCGATTAATTTTGATCAGTCAGTTATTTTGGATGCTTCCTGTAAATGAACTAGTTCACATAAATGATTCATTGAGTCACTTGATCCCATGTAGCCTTTAAGTGACTGTCCCTTCTTTTTTTTTTTTAAAGCGAAATATTTTGTTATTTGCCGAATCACTATAGTTTGATTCAGTTATATAAAATAGGTTGTTTTGGAGTTTTATAAGTGCATATTAAGTGTACATTTATGTTCAATTTAATGTCGTCACCCAATTTGTTTAATCCTTACGAAAATTAAACATGGTTTCAATATTTTAGTAACAATGACTGTAGGTCGTTTTTGTGATTATGATGGTTACAAATAGTAAACCACTGGTTACATTGTTAATTTTACACACTGTTAATATTCACAAGGGAATCCCACCCTAATTAAATCGATAATTATCATGAGAATTATTTAATCCAATTCTTATATTTAAAAATATTTTCTACTCTAAATAGCTTCAATGTAGTTGGTCCAAATAACATGCAATTTTAATTTGACAATCAGTTTTCTTACCGCTACAAATGAACATCAGTGCTCCTTAATGAACTAAGCGCCGATCCACACTAATCTGTTTGCCGAATTTCAAAAACATTTTTGAACGTTTCAATTTTTGGTGGAGGGAAACGTAATAGTGTGGATGTTGCCTTAGTTGTGTTGCTGAACATGTCCACATCACAGTGCTAACAGTTGCTAATGTCGCCTCAAATGATCATTAAAAATTCATGACTTTCCGGTCACTTTTGTGCTGCAAATCTCTAGCTGTGTGAACGCCCCTTAAGTGGCTGTGAAAAGGGGGCCCTCAGGGGCCAGTAATTGGTCGGGATGATGATGATGCAGATATAAATCTAGACATTTCCCTCTCTGTTTCCTTGTTATCCTTCTACTACCCTGCTTGCAACATTGCTACCCAAAAATCTGTCACGACAACACAAATGCTTTTCAGACCAATGCAATTCATAAAAAGTGGGCTGAATCATGAGTTTGACCATTGTGATGCAACATATGGTTTGACACATAATAAATAATAGCCAATCAACATAAATATGACATCATAGAATGAAAGAAAAAAAACTGCCATTTTTTAAATAACATTCTAAAACAGAATATTAGTAAGCTGACCTCATGCAATGGCTAGATTAGAAGTCAGATGCCTTTGACCTTACCGGGGACCCACTTAAACCAGCAAACCACCTTAGGCTGGTTTAAGTTGTTGTTGTTGTTTCTCAGCAGGGTGTAGGCAGTAGAGAGCAAGCTCATAGGTTTTTGGAACAGAGCTAAGGTTTAATGTTTACGCTAAATGTCGATTTGTTTTTAAGAGACCTTGTTTTTTCACTAAAAGACAAGATCCTTCCATGACAAAAGTGAGCTTTTAGACTAGAAATAAACCAGACCTGACTTCACAGTTGCATTCAAAAGCAGACGATTTTGAAAAAGTGTGTGGTCTCATTGTTTTAGCGACAAGCAAAGGGAGCGTATGTCTGGGAAGCAAGCCAGTACTGGGCAGTATTCCTGAAACGAGCCACAGTTTGTGAGCTTCCACAAAAGCATTAAGTCACTCCAAGAATTCTGGTAGGTAGCCATGTTAAGACAGCTCAAACATGGCCTTCTTGAAAATGTCCCTTTCAAAAGTCTTTAGGACAGACTGACCATCAGCGCCTCTCCGAAAATGATGCATCTCGATCCAAGTCCACCACAAGCCGAGCTCATTACTCAGAGGAGCGTGAGGAGAGAGAGTGTGATCCACAGCAGATGTCAACATCAACATCTGATATCTTTCCTTTATACTCTGGTGGACGTGTTTACTCGGGCATTAGGCCAGTGGAAACCAACTCTTCACGTACTTGGGAGCGAATTTAGAGCTGCACCACTTTTATGCACGGTGCAAACACTTGTTTCTTATTCACTATCCATCCCAATCCAGTTTAACCAGTTTATCTGTGTTGGAATAACTCACCACACATATTTAAAAAAGTCATTGGGCCAAATTCTTAAAAACATGAATAGAACGAATTTCAGTGTAAATCGTATGTAAATCCATTCATACATAAACTGTCCCGTTGAACTGAATTTTACGGTCAAATTAGGGCTATCAATCGATTAAGGTAGTATAAGGTAATTCAATATAACTAATATCCCATAATAATTCAATATATATGAAATATATTCAGGTAATTATTTTGAACGTTATGATGCTTCGATTAAACGATACAAAAAGTGGCTTTAGAAGTCAAAATATTGACAGCAATCCATTTGAGTTTTTTTGAATGCGTCATTTTTAACCAAATGAATCACACAAAATTAACAAGTTAAATCAGCAGCCCTAGAACGAATTGATACGATTTTCACCGAAATTTGCTCTGCTCTTGTTTTTTATGGACAAGGCCCATTTTGAATTATTTTTCAGTGCAAACACGCCTCATTTCAATGTAAATGATAAGTTACTATATAACATGCCTTACTCACAAAAAATTAGTGCTACATCATTTGCCTGCCGAAATAAACGTAGGAATATTACCACCTGCAGAATGCAAGCGGTAAATGGAATTTGGTTTATAAGAGACATTTGCGTACACTTACAGCAATCATTGCACAATAATTCATCCAATGATGATCAAACGATTCAGAAGAGCATTATAGCCAGGCATGTATCTGTGGCAGTGGGGGGCGTGGTCAAGACATAATTTAGCTCAGGTGCAAGCGCCCTTACCACTTTCCCTCTCCGGACGGGCGCTTGACCACGCCCCCACTGCCACAGTATCTAATCGCACAATGTAGCTGGACTGAAGTGAAGTAATGCAGTACAGTCCCAGCAGGGCTGGACTGGGAAGAGAAATCAGCCCGTGATTTTACATGGCCCAATAGTTGTTATGTGTGGGGGGGTAAGGGGTTGATTCAAAAGTTGTTGAGAGGGGGGAGGGGGTCGCTGTCCTTTTCTGCATATCGTGGCACCATTTTGTGGTCCGTTCTGCATAACGTGATGGGTCATTTTGGCTTATCGCGGCCCATTCGGCACGTTTCGCGGCACGTCTCCCGCTGTCCAGTCCGTCCATGATCGGCTCCAAAGTCCGGTCCGGGCCCAGTATACCAGATTGCCAGTCCAGCCCTGAGTCCCAGTAATGTTTACCAAATTGTGATAATCTGTTGCATTGTCCACAACCTAGGATTCGCATCCGAACCACAAGATGAGGAATCGCGATGTGCGAATTGCATTCTGAAGAAATTTTGGGGTGTGTTTGCGTTGTTATCCTGATTTGCATAATTGCTTTATCAAGTTGAGTGCTAAAACAACACAGACAGTGCATGCAAATAAACAACGCTATCAGCGCACTTCGTTCTTTGCAGATTCTCCCCATAGAGAGGTACAAATGATGTCACAAGTTCAAAAAAAGGCAAAATGGTTGGTTATGCTTTGCGTTTGATGCCAACACAGACCTTTCTGTGACAAAATAGGTTTCATAGTTACAGTAATGGTAAATGGTCTGCGCTTATATAGCACCTTTTTAACCTTAACGGTATTCAAAGTGCTTTCACTGTGACACATTCACCCATTCACACACTCATACACCAATGGCGGCAGATCTGCCACGCAAGGCACTAGCCTGCCATTGGGAGCAACTTGGGGTTCAGTGTCTTGCCCAAGGACACTTCGGCATGTGGAGTCGTGTGGGCCGGGAATCAAACCACCAACCCTGCGATTAGCGGCCGACCCGCTCTACCACCTGAGCCACAGCCGCCCCCAAGTACATGTTTTAATTTGTTAAATTGCTAAAGGATTGAGAAGAGGCAGAGGTGTTTTGTACTGATAAGGGAGTATCCTCCTGTTTGGATCTGTCTGGAATTTGTCGGACATGTTCCAAATGGCCAAGCGTTCCTCCCAAAGAAACACGAGTGAGCTTCCTAATAGAGGCTGAGAACGATGGGTAAAGGCTGACAATTGAGCCACGGGACCAGTCCATCCTGGGGTAAATCCGTTTTAGTACGGAACGTCGGAATAGGATGTAGACCCAGGGATCCAAGACCTGGTTCCCCGTCGCAAAACGAAGCCAGAGAAGCAGGTAACGAACTTCGAGCCGGCTGCCCGACAACACAGTCTGCGCAATAAACACCTGCAAAGAGCAGAAAACTAGTATGTGAGACAGAAATGGATAAAACAAAACAGAGAAACAGAACAGAGAAACAGAACTGGCCATGTGTACGCTGAGCATGAGCCAACGCTTGAATTCCACTTGAGTCAGACGTTAAAAATAAACAATCTTTGCGGTGCAAACACTGGGTCGCTAGGGGCGTTTCATTACAAAATGTTTACAAGATAACTTGAAAAACAAATTGATTTTTTTTTTTTTTTCAATAGAAGAAGCAAAACCAGAATATGTCCTGCGAGGGTGTCAGACAAACAATTTCCAGACCCAAAATGACATCATGCTGATAATAAATATTTCTTATAAATAAAAAGTCTCTGAAAACATTATTTAGTAAATCTCACGTAAACTTTCAAGTACATTATAGATAAATAAAGGCTTTATTTACTTCATGCGAAATGTAATTTATATTTAGATTTTTTTAGTAAAATGACAGTAGAGATAATGGACATAAAATGTGTTCTCAACTGCAGTGCGTTTTCTCATGAAACTCTCCGTCTGACACATGTTTTAATTATTCTTAAACTCCTGCAAGACACCAAAGAGGTTTGTTGTTACTATGAACAGTTGGGAATAAAAAAACAGTCATAAAAATCCTGAGCTAGACATCACAGATCTTAGCAGTGTTCACTCCACAAAATATACACATGCTCAAGCACAGAGAAACCCACACCGTGCATTTGATGCAACAACATTCTCTTACAAACATTTTCCAACTTTTCCACCAAAACAATGTTGTTCCTGCAGTTATTTATAATTGATAATAATCCTATAATAAATTATGTTTATTACCAAAACAATATAGTACAACTGTACTACAACTGTAACTTTATTAACTTAGTCTTAGCTACTGCAGTCATTCAAGTAAACAATAAACAAATAAATAAATAATTAGGTAAATCAATCAATCAATCAATCAATCAATCAATTAATCAACCAGTCAATCAATCAATAAACCAATCAATCAATCAATCAATAAACCAATTAATCAATCAGTCACTCAATCAATAAACCAATTAATCAATCAGGCAATCAATCAATAAACAAATTAGTCAATCAATTAATCAATCACTCAATAAACCAATTAATCAATCAGTCATTCAATCAATAAACCAATTAATCAAACAGTCAATCAAGCAATCAATAAACCAATTAATCAACCAGTCAATCAATCAATAATCCAATTAATCAATCAGCCAGTCAATCAATCAATCAATAAACTGATTAATCAATCAATCAATCAATCAATAAACCAATTAATCAATCAATTAATCAATCGACAAACCAACCAATCAATCAATCAATCAATCAATCAATAAACCAAGTAATCAATCAATCATATTTTACAAAATAGGTTATTTATATTATATGTATTTATATATTTATATTATATAATTTGGTTTATATTTTTAAAAAATGCTATAATAATTAATGTTTATTTCCAAAACATTGTAGTTGCTACGGTTACTACTGTAACTTTTTAAACTTGGTATTAGCTACTGCAGTCATTCAAATAAACAAACAAACAAACAAACAAACGAATTAATATATATATGTTGGTAAATAAATAAATAAATGTATTTTTAGATTATGTAAATGTGTACATTTATTTATAAATAATAATAATTCTATAATAATTTGTTTATTACAAAATAATACAGTTGTTACAGTTATTCTGTATTATATAATTGCATCAAATAATTTATAATAATCCTATTAATTAATTAATTATTCCCAATACAGTTACTACTGCAACTTTTTTATGTTGTTAATGACGCTATTCAAATAAATAAGCAAATAAATAGAATTAAACAAAATGTATTATATTTATATATCAAATTATATAAATGTAAAAAACTATTTATATTTCATAATAATCCCATAATTATGTTTTTCACAGTTGTAACAGTACTTTATATTTTCTATAGATAAATTACTTTTTGAACTTGATATTAGTCACTGTAGTCATTCAAATAAGTAATCTGAACATAATTTATTATATTTATATATTACGGTAAATAATATATACATTTATAATGTACAATAATCCTATAATAATTGATGTTTTTACAGTAGTAAAAGTAACTGGAGTAAATAAGGTATTTTGGTGGAAATGTTGGTTACCACGGTAATCATAGTCAGATGTCAGGTGGATGATGATGCCAGTGCGCAGCAGCCATTCTTACACAGTAGCTGCAATGCATGAGCAAATGGCAGAAGCAGTTTAAAGAAATCTTATGTCACAATTGATGAGTGAGTGTGAATGGTGGTCACTGTTAATTCGGATTGCAAACTGGATCAGCCAACCGGATTGGTCAGTCTACTCGCCTCAGTCTAGACTCCTGGCATAGGATGTAAATCCAGGGGTCACATATCTGATTGCAGGTGGCCAATCGCAGAAAGAACAGAACGTTATAAAAGTTCACAGGTATGGAGGACACAACGGTCTTCAAAATGTATATCTGTCCAGGAGAAACAAGGTTAGGTAGTGTCATTGAAACCATAAAAACTTCTGGTGTGCAAAAAGCTTCAATTTTTCGTCAAAATGCTGGATTGTATGTCTGTGTGTTTTGAGGATGACTTCTTGTTCTTTCCTTCAGCAGGAAATTACACTTTCGATTAGGCTTATCATGTTATTGCGTGTCCCACACGATTCCATCATGTTCCTCAACATACAGAATCCTTCCTGCACCTTAAAATATTATTTGTATATATACCTCAATACATCTGCCCTAATGACCTCAATACTGTACCTGTATTGAATTAAACTAAAACACAAACACCATTTGTTAGATCAATGTGATGAGAAGGCAGTGGTGGTTCTAGCTTGTATGGCAACCTGGGCGAACCCCCACTTCAGCACCACCACCAACAAAATTTGGGGGTTGGCTCTGGGAGCTGAAGTGGGGATGTGTTGGGGGTTGCTGAAGGGGGGGCCATGCCATCCCCAGCAAGATGCCGCCCTGAAAAAGTCAAACCATCAGCGTCACAGATATTTACATCTGACGTGGACAGTTACAGTATAAGAAGCAGTTCTCGTAAAGTCATGTCACATGTTTGTACCAGATGCTGCTGACATCTGGACTTAAAATTGGTGAGTCATATTTAGGGAACAATGTGTTATGAACAGTGCATAAACAGACTGTTTGAAATCAGTTGTGAACAAATAACTAATATCAATGCCATGTTTGCAGATAAAACCTATTTATATCTGTGAAGTCTGAACAAGGCAACGAGCGGTAGGCAGCTCCCTAGGTTTTGAAAAATAGGCTATTTATGCAATAATGGCAGCTAATTCCTGGTCATTTTGGTCAATTAAGCAATGACAGGACACAGGATACAGGATGCCGGCAGAATAACCCATCTTAAACCAGTCTAAGGAGGTTTGCCGTTCTTAATTGGTTTGGCTAGTCCTGGCCAAGGTTACTTGGTCTGCAATGCCTGCCAGGTGCTCAAAACCCATCTAAATCCAGCTAAATAGACCATCCTAACCAGCTTAGCCAGTCTGGCTGAGGAGCAGCTGAAGATCAGCTTGGCCAGGATGGGAGACCAGTCAAACCAATTAAGACCAGCAAACCTCTTTAGGCTGGTTTAACCTTTTTTTATCAGCAGTGATAGCATCAACAATTACCAGTAGAGGACACCAGCAGATAGATGCGATGACCATGATCAAGATCAACTGTATCATCATCTCCACTTCATAGTCTCGTCTCCTTTGACTTCTGTCTTGCCCGCAACACACCCTCAGAAGGGTGATCACGCTCACCGTGTTGAGCAAGAACGACACGACCAGCGACAGCAGACCAACCAGGGAGAAGATCAAACTGAAGGTCATGTCCAGAGGTTTGGAGCTGATGTTGAGGAAACACCATGATCCAGGCATCTGCAGATGGTAACTTCCAAGCCCCCCCAGAGGCAACAGACTTATACAACCTGCCGTGACCCACACCATGGCCACTGTTGACAAGGCTCTGCTCTTGGACATGTTGGTAGTACGAGCGAAGGGTCGGTTGATCCCCACAAAACGCTCTACGGCCATGGCGGCCCCCAACAACAGTGGACAAAGGCCATAGAAGACCATGGACATGCCCATGAAGTTGCAAAAGTGGCAATGGGGGTCCAGCTCACGCCAGTTGAAGTGCGTAACATGGAAGGAAACCACAATGGAACCGGTGACCAGGAGTCCCATGAAGTCAGTAAACACCAGGCCACCGAGAAACAGCAGGAAGGAGGAACGGGACCGGCTCCTGGTGTGATGAAACGTCTTGGCTAGCACCACCAAGGCGAAGAGGTTTGAGCTCAGCCCGAGTCCGCTAAACACAACTGAGAAGTAGGCGGAGGCAATGGTGTAGTTGTATTCGAAAGGAGGGCTGTTGATCGAGAAGCACAGAGGAGTTTCATTGGCTGATCCCTGTTTAGAGAAGAATGATGAAAACATGATGGCAGCAGATAAAGTGTCTTCTCCAGAGGGAACTTCTTCTGATTATTTCATCTTGTGAACTTCACACTTAAGGATCTACAGGCCTAGTGGACATAAACACAAAAAAATTAATGTCAGTCAAAAGATTACCAACGATTGCTAAGCAGTACTATAATTGCTAACAAAAACTGAAACAATAGGATTACACAGGAAATCAACATATTGCTTCCGAAAGTTAATGTACCCTGAAATTAACCCCATTCAGCAGAAATACTCACAAGCGGCATCCCCCATCAGACACTTATGCATCAATTTGAGCATTAACACATTAACCTTTAGCACAACTAATAGCTCAAAAACATTTTTACTCCACTGTTATGTTTAGGGTTGGGGTATGGATTAGGGGGTAGTGTTAATAAAATATGCATTCCTGTAGACTGTATTACATCACTTGAAATTAAAAATAGAACTTTTTATAGAAGTTTATGCCTCTCATCCACACTGGAATGGCATTTGTCTCCACCGAAAATGGAGACTTTTGAAAACGCACTCCACAACCGCAAAACTTGGAAAAACGATGATGTTAGGAAACTGAAAATGGAGGTTTCTAACGTAAAACAGATTAGCATGGTTGTGTGTTCAATGGTTCAGGCATCTTTGGCTCTATAAGGTTCTTTGTAGTTTAAAAATATGATCTTGATATGACATTATATGTTCTTCAGACCAGGACATGATGGGTTCTGAAGATCAAGAGAACTAGAACTAGTAAACGTGGTAAAAAAAATGGTTGTCAAAAACGTAAGAACTTTCTAAGAAATGTAAGTGCAGCGTAGTTCTAGCGGGAAGACTAGCAGTTGTACATCATCGCACCATTAGCGGGGTAACTCCTAGCCAATCACATGTAAGCCGTTGCTTTATAAGTCTGCTCACAATCTAGCACATTGCTGTTTCAGTGTGCCAACCTCCTCCACCCCACCACCACCTGTTGAGTCCTGTCGACTCATGCTGAGTTTAAACTAGCTATTAAGGTTAGTGCTTCATAAGGTTGACCCCAAATCTTGATCATTTTGCTTGGGCTGGTGTTTCAGCATTGGTTCGGGAGGTGTCAGAAGTTTCAGGTGGGGGCACAAGGATCTTAAGGTTGGGGCTAGGCTCCTCGCCCCTGCCTCCTATCTCCGGTAGGATATGACGGTTCCGAATACAACTCCTTCGGACCGCCAGACGGGGCTTACGCCAAAGAGAGACATTACCTTTCTGTTTTATATTCATCAAATAAATGTCATCTTAAATTCCACTCAAGTCTGCGAGTCTTCCTGATAGAACTGTATATACGGATGTGTATGCGTGTTGTGTATTAAGCTAAATAATCAAGTTTGATGCATTGTTTCGTCATTCCACAGCTTTCTAACACTGATTTGGAGAAAAAAAAACAAATAAACTCTCATCCCATGGGTGTTTTTTTCCAGTCTTGTGCAGCATTTCAGAACTCAAGATTCCAAACAGATGTTCAACTGACCACGAAACATGAACTGCGATTGATAAAATGCATGCTTAGCATTTTCCAACTCTTGAACGTGTGAAACAGGCGTAAAGTGGGAATGCAAGACATTTGATGAATTTGATCACAACCCCCAATAGCTTAAATAACCCTACTGGACTAAGCTGGTCTCCAAGCCTGAAGACCAGAACACCTTAGGCTGGTTTAAGATGGGGTTCCCATTTTCAAAGAAATGGGAAGGGTCAATTTGCATTAAACTTCAGTGGCTTCATCGTAATTCTTGCTTTCCACATTTAGATCAATACCTTAAGTGCTATTATCTCTGTCCATCTCTCAGTCATTATTTTTCCTCAGCCAAATGGCTAAATACCCAAATACACGAGGGGAACACAGGATGCTCGCTGGATGATGGATCACAATGCTGTTTCCAATGCTTGGTTACTGTAATCCCGGCTAATGAGGATACAGTATACAGAAACCTGAAGCTCTTGATGCTGTTTATGTGTCTCTCTTAGCAGCATAATTCCAAACGCAACTGCATTAGCCAAACACAGATCTTTCCACAGCACACGCTTGTAATCTAATTCTATAATAACAGGCATAAAAATAAGTTGGGCAAATGTCAGAGCCAGACAGTGGACTGGCTAGTGATCCCACAGTGAAATTGGAAACAGTAGGTTGACCTTTCTTTAGCTAAAATCGCACTGTGCATACCGAAATCTGAAACACTGCCCCCAGTGGCCAAAGCATTAAGTGTTGTTGGGCGTATTGGTGGGTGCAAGCTTCATTTCCCACGCGTAATGTGCACAGAGGGGTGCCAAAAGACAGTTTTGAAATGAGTTGTTTTCAGGCTGTAATGCATTGAAGAGGAATGTACATTTTATTAACTGTACCCCCCAACCCAAACGTAAACCTAACCATCAGTGTTGCATTATGAGATTCAGCTTTTCAATGTACAGGACAATAAAACACCAACAAAAACATGCGACATGCGGCATTGTTCCTCCATTATGATATGACTGTGTTATGACTGTGTTAACAGTGACATCCTTCTATCTGTCCTACTATCCTTTGTTTAAATTCATACCATTTACAAGATGTCCCACAAATATCACTCATATCTATTCCACTAGGTTTAATTACTGTATATATATTCTAATGATGTCATTCTGATTCAAGTGGTTCAAATTCAGCTTTGAAAAATCATTAAATGATTTTATCTTAAATTGATGCCATTTACAAGATGTTAAACAAATATACCAATATCCATTCAATTAAAATATAACTGGGTTATACTATGTTTTATAATGTATTATTTAGGCTAATAATATCATTCTGATTCTGTATGTGGTTCAAATTTAAGGTTGAAAAATCTTCATATCTTAAAGTTATACGGTTTAAGACAGATGTTCCGCATATATGAATCATACAAGCTACGTAGTGTATATCTTAATTATGATGTCACTGTTAGGCTATAGCCTATTATACATTCAACATGTTTTTTTTACGCATTTAAAATTACAAAACAAAATTCCAGAAACGTTAAATGCGTAAACTTTAATAAAGCAAAATAATAGAGAATCTAAAATGTAACATTTGAAGATTTATTAATTATTCGATGGAATTTTGCCCCGCAACTGAAATGCGTAAATGTTCAAATAAGATACAAAAATGGAGTGTACAATGACATTCTGATTCTGTATTATCTACATTATCTGATTATATGAAAACACACACACACAAAAACCCGCTAATAATATTATTAATAATAATAAAAATAAATGTATATATTAAACCGATTCACAAGGTGTTTCACAACAATTAATCGTAGCCTAATAAATAAACAATTATGATATATAATGACATCATTCAAATTATTATATAGACATGGTTCAAATTCAAAATTATATATATATATATATATATATATATATATATATATATATATATATATATATATATATATATATATATATATATATATAATACGATAACTCGTACTTACTTTTTTTTTTTAATTATTAGTAGGCCTAATTCATAAATGCCGATTGATAAAGTCAAAACTTTGTATCTCTTATGCAATGTGATCGTTTCCAGTTTGACCAGTGCCAGTGTGTTTTGGTCGAAACAAAAATGATACACAAACCAGAAATGTGATTTTACACAGAAAAGCATTTATCCATATCATGGATTTCTTGGATGGGCGATTAAAATCCTACAATTAGCAAACTGCGGGTTGGCTTGTCTAAAAACGCCATTAAAATCACTCAAACCCCCCCAAAATATTAAAGCAGCCTACTAATACCTGTCAAAGCGTGTAAAGTTCATTTCATGCATTCCTCCGGTGACGCGCGTCTCTCCAAAGACCCTCTAGATGTGCGTTTTATCAGCCCCATCCCGCCAGCGCACTCATGCACACTCCTCTGATGTGGAGCTCAAACACACGCATGTGATGGTCATCCACAGATTATTCACAGTACCATGTTTCCTCATTCCTGTTGCATCAGTGCTGCAGACGGTTACAGGAAGAGCCGCTGGATGATACTGAGAGAATATCTGGATTGGGGCCAAAGGAAAAACCTCTAAAATTAAAAACCCGTATCAGAATCTTCCAGAAACCGTAATTAAGGTTAACATGATCTGAGACGATAAAAAAAACATGTTAGGACAAATGTTTTGTCTCTGAAGTCTCTGAAGTGTGTGCGTTGTGTAACTAGTATCTATTTGCAGGTCAGTTGGTTTGAATTTTGCATGAGCAGTAATTGGCTCTGGGAAAATGGTTTTCCATCTTTTCTTTTAAATAATGCAGGACAGTAGGAAAACTCCAGAGAGCATTTTAGAAACCTGACGTCAGTGAATAATGACCGGAATTGTACTTGTGATCATGACAAACAGCCCATATTTACAGAACTGGCTATATTTAAATTACAAAAAAATGGTCAGATCAGATCAGGTGGGGGGGTGTTATGGCCCAACCTAAAGATTCTTGTACCCCCCCCCCCCCCCCCCCCCCCCCCAGACCAATGCTGAAACACCAGCCCAAGCAAAATGATCAAGAAGTGGGGTCAACCTTATGAAGCACTACTAGGCTATTTTAAACTCAGTTGTCTGAATGTTTGATCATTTAATTTCCATAAATGTTTAGAGCAACATCTGTAGGGCATCAACATCATGCGTTCAGAAGACTGAAATTTCCTCCGAGCGTCTTCAAAGAGCAAGTCCTTCTGCAAAGTATTACCACTTGTTTAGATACTTGTGCTTTGGGCAAAGCTGAAAGCCCCATGAGTGATAATGACCGCAATAAATAGCTCGGTCTGTTAGCTGGAGAGTCATTTACTGTTGGAACTTCAGAAGAGTTAATGTCTGTTTCTCCTTAGCAGAGGATTACATCCATCAACCATTAAAAAACGACATTTAAAGGGATAGTTTATGCAAAAATGTAAATTCTGTACTCATTTACTCACACTAATTTCTTTCCAAACTGAAAAGACGTCCTTCCTTGTGTGGAACACAAAATAATACATTTTGAACAATGCACTGGCCGCTCTTTTCCAGGTAATTACAGTGAATGGGGACTGATGCTTTAAAGCTTAAAAAGGATGTAAAAGCATCCTAAAAGTATTATAAAAAAAGCCCAATATGATATTTGTGCTTTATTTCAAGACTTCTGAACCAATGCAATAGATTTGAGAGAGAAACATTTTGAAATGTAAGTTGTTATTCACTGATAACTTTACCCAGCTGTGAGCCGATAACAGAAAACATGCTGAAACCGGATCCTTGAGCAAGTGAGTGAGTTTGAGAATTAATTATTTTTTTGAACCAGATTCACTTCTAATGGATTCGTCCTTGACACTGAGAAGATGAAACTCAAAAGAACGATTTATTTGTGGTTCAGACATCGCTTCTTTTCTCGTTAGATTTTTACGACTGCGGCAAGGAAAGCTAGAGAGCGGATGTCAAGATTTTCAGTGAATAATGACTTAAGATAGATAGATAGATAGATAGATAGATAGATAGATAGATAGATACATAGATAGATAAATACATAGATTAATATTATGCATGGTTTAATTATAAATAGAGGACATTTTTTTTCCCCGAATTTCATCATGAAGAAAAGCATCAGTCACAAAAAAATAAATGCATACGTTTGGCTATTTTGGAAGCATTTGCAGAAAAACATATCCTTCCATAGATTTGGTTTGCAAATAAACATTTTTTTACCAGTGATTAATGTTCTTTTCTGCCTCACTGTATTTAGATGTAGATGAATCACACCTGCGCACACACACTTACAGACATTCTTTGCAAAGACTGCCAAGTTTTACTGATTACTCCCCTCTCGGAGAATCTGAAGTACAACAAAAACCATATGACTGAGACTATATAATCCAAACACATACAGCTGACCCCCAAAGCTGAACTCCTGACCCAGTTTACTTCATGCTTACAGACTTTTATGACATGTCAGACCTTAGAGTTTCATAATTCATCGACACTTTCTCTCAAACTGGTGATTCTGCAATAGCGTTTGGGCAGTTTGACATTATGAGCATTACTATCTGCCTTATAAGACTGCAGTGAACTTTGTCCCTATGTCACAGTTTCTAATAATCCTTCAGGTTACATCGAGTATGCTGCTTTGGAATAGCTTCTTATTGGCCTAAAGCCATTTGTACACTGAAAGAACCAGTGGTGCCGCTAGACTCTTTTTACTGGGACATGAGCGCTAGTAAACTTCTGCTACATAAATCTGATATATGGCTTATATGCAACATAACTGAAATATACATGTTCTTATATGGGATTCAATGATTACATACTTGTACATACTGTATATGCAACATATATTTCATCAAATATTGCAGTTTTAATATATGTATTTAACCCAAATACTAGTGGAATTTCTATATATATGTTAAAATATATAAACTATATACAGTATTTTTTGTTCATATGGCCATATATCAGATTTCATCACACGTTTGTTTTTACAATTTTACATTGTTTGCTCATCTGCAATATGTCTATTAGACGTTTTGTGTCTGTTTCCTCTCAGATGTCTATTAGACATTCAGCAGATGGCTTTGAGATGTTTATGAATAAGAATGTTTGTAAATCTGATATTTTTAAGATGTTTAGCAGATGCTAATTCGATTTTGATGCTATCCAGATCAAAGGATCTAAAACAGACATCTCGGCGACGTATTTGTTCTATCTGGGCCGACATGTCTTTTTAATATCTTTTCATCTTGAAAGCATCACAATCATATTAACATCTGTTGAACATCTTAAAAAGATCCGATTTAAAAAAACATTCTTAATCATAAACGTCTCAAAGACTTCTGCTGAACATCTTACAAAGATCCGATTTACAAACATTCTTAATCATAAACGTCTCAAAGACATCTGCTGAACATCTTAAAAAGATCAGATTTACAAACATTCTTAATCATAAACGTCTCAAAGACATCTATTTAACATCTTAAACAGATCTGTCTCAAAGACTTCTGCTGAACATCTTACAAAGATCAGATTTACAAACATTCTAATCCATAAACGTCTCAAAGACATCTGCTGAACATCTTAAAAAGATCAGATTTACAAACATTCTAAATCATATACGTCTCAAAGACATCTGCTGAACATCTTACAAAGATCCGATTTACAAACATTCTTAATCATAAACGTCTCAAAGACATCTGCTGAACATCTTAAAAAGATCAGATTTACAAACATTCTTAATCATAAACGTCTCAAAGACATCTATTTAACATCTTAAACAGATCTGTCTCAAAGACTTCTGCTGAACATCTTACAAAGATCAGATTTACAAACATTCTAATCCATAAACGTCTCAAAGACATCTGCTGAACATCTTGCAAAGATCTGATTTACAAACATTCTTAATCATAAACGTCTCAAAGACATCTATTTAACATCTTAAACAGATTTGTCTCAAAGACTTCTGCTGAACATCTTACAAAGATCAGATTTACAAACATTCTAATCCATAAACGTCTCAAAGACATCTGCTGAACATCTTAAAAAGATCAGATTTACAAACATTCTAAATCATATACGTCTCAAAGACATCTGCTGAACATCTTACAAAGATCCGATTTACAAACATTCTTAATCATAAACGTCTCAAAGACATCTGCTGAACATCTTAAAAAGATCAGATTTACAAACATTCTTAATCATAAACGTCTCAAAGACATCTATTTAACATCTTAAACAGATCTGTCTCAAAGACTTCTGCTGAACATCTTACAAAGATCAGATTTACAAACATTCTAATCCATAAACGTCTCAAAGACTTCTGCTGAACATCTTACAAAGATCAGATTTACAAACATTCTAATCCATAAACGTCTCAAAGACATCTGCTGAACATCTTACAAAGATCAGATTTACAAACATTCTAATCCATAAACGTCTCAAAGACATCTGCTGAACATCTTACAAAGATCTGATTTACAAATATTCTAATCCATAAACGTCTCCAAGACATCTGCTGAACATCTAAAAAAGATCTGATTTACAAACAATCTAAATCATAAACGTCTCCAAGACATCTGCTGAACGTCTTAAAAAGATCTGATTTACAAACATTCTTAATCATAAACGTCTCAAAGACATCTGCTGAACATCTTAAAAAGATCAGATTTACAAACATTCTAAATCATAAACGTCTCAAAGACATCTGCTGAACATCTTATAAAGATCTGATTTACAAACATTCTTAATCATAAACGTCTCAAAGACATCTGCTGAACATCTTAAACAGATCAGATTTACAAACATTCTAAATCATAAACGTCTCAAAGACATCTGCTGAACATCTTATAAAGATCTGATTTACAAACATTCTTAATCATAAACGTCTCAAAGACATCTGCTGAACATCTTATAAAGATCTGATTTACAAACATTCTTAATCATAAACGTCTCAAAGACATCTGCTGAACATCTTACAAAGATCAGATTTACAAACATTCTAAATCATAAACGTCTCAAAGACATCTGATGAATGTCTTATTGACATCAGAGAAGAAACGTCTTGTAGACGTATTGCAGATGATCAAACAATGTAAAAAAACATCTTCCAGATGTAAACACACGCATCAAATAGACGTCTGGGTGATATACATGCCGATTTAAGAAACATTTTCCCTGTATTTCTGTTGACTGTTTACAATCGGACCTAGCGATGCCCGATTTGTGACTGAATTCACACTTTGAGTGAATTGATCAAACTGGTGTGTGAAGCGTTCTGATTCGGTTCGCGATTCAGTCTGAATCAGTCATTTCACTCATGCGATACATAGATTGGAACAGTTTCTCATTCTCTAAAAAAACATCAACTGAATACTCTTCAACTCAGGGAACAAACAGAGAGCCGGATACAGTGAATATTTACCTAGAGTACAATCAACTGAAACAAAACCAGCAAAGTCATTCTGTCGTCTGATCTTTGTGATGAAAGATGTACGTTGTCAATTTCAACATGTGCAACTCATAAATGACTCACTGGGGGTAATTTCCCACCCAAAACAGACTCACAACGCTATATTACTACACGAAAGCACTTTAGGTTTTTGGAAATGTACACTGGAGTTCTAAAGGGTATAAATATATCATGTAGCTAATCGTTTTGTACCATGGTGTACATCACTGTATGCTAATACCGCAACGTGCTAATTCTTTAGAAAGGTACTTTTTAAAAACTTCAACTAATGCTTTGTCATGCAAATAAGCCTTTTAGCCCAGTCTTTTGCTTTTTAGCTCATAGTTACTTTAAATTGACGTAAAAATGTCTAATTCCATTTTTACGCTATTAATGCTACTGCATTAATATACACAATAAATTCAAGGAAATGTAAGTATTTAACTGCTTTATACTTTTTGCTGTTGTTGCAAAAAATAAACAAATAAATAAAATAATATCTACGAGGGTGCATGCTCTCGGACCCCATTGAAAATAAGGGTACACTTAAAGTTTTTTACTTGATGGGGAGGGCTCCAGTAGGGTGCAATGGGTAATTTTTAGTAAAGTTTTTGGAAGAATTAGCCTAGAAATGACTAACCTAACTATGATAAAGTATTTTAACGTTGAAAAAATTACCAAGGTACACTTTAATATTTGTCTTTTCCAATTCCTTATAATGCTCTTCTCCAAATTCCAAAGTCATTTTATACAATAAAATTCAACGTTTGTATTGGCTTTAAGCTCCCATTAGCATGAATGATCCATGCAACGCTGTGATAGGTCATCTAGAGCGGTGAACCCGTGTTAATTAGCACAAAAAAGTCATTCAGCCAGCACACCTGAATCCAACCGCTCTGTCTGTCAAGTGCCAGTCAAATGCAGCTAACAAACCAACCAACAGGTTCTGCTTCATTTCACCCCGAATCAGTGCATTTCCATGTAATTAAATTAAAGGCCTGCTGCCATGCCCACTGGGCAGCTTGTCAAACCGCCACTGTAATTGGGCCCAGGCACCTGCAGTGCATATGCCAACACCTGATGCCCTTGATACCACCCTGGCACATGGGTACAGATGAAGGTCACGGTCGTTCTACTGTTTTAGAGTGCACACACACACACACACACACACACACACACACACACACACACACACACACACACACACACACACACCTACCTGACAAGAAAAAGCGCAGCATCAATCGCATGCTGGTGCATTTATAGTTGAAGTCAGAAGTTTACATACATCTTAGCCAAATACATTTAAACTCCTGACATTTAATCATAGAAATCATTCCCAGTCTTTGGTCAGTTCGGATCCCTACTTTATTTTAAGAATGTGAAATGTCAGAATAATAGTAGAGAGAATGATTTATTTCAGCTTTTATTTCTTTCATCACATTCCCAGTGGGTCAGAAGTTTACATACACTTTGTTAGTATTTTGTAGCATTGCCTTTAAATGGTTTAACACAAACGTTTTGGGTTGCCTTCCAAATGTTTGTCACAATAAGTTGCTGGAATTTTGTCCCATTCCTCCAGACAGAACTGGTGTAACTGAGTCAGGTTTGTGGGCCTCCTTGCTTGCACACGATTTTCAGTTATGCCCATGTAAAGAATTTAAAGGAAAGGAGGAGGCGAGAACCGGCTTGTCAACATAAATAACTTTTTAATGATAAACTTAAAAGGACAAACACACACATGACGAACATGTCCGTAAATGGTCTCTCTCTCGTCGCACCACCGTCTGCCATCGGCCTTTATCCCTCTCGGAGGCTTGATTAGCCTGATACGGGACCGGGTGTGTATCGTCACGACCCGACCCCACCCTCCGCCCTGCCACAGCTCACAAATGTCTTTGTTGTCGTTAAGCCATTTTGACCACAACTTTGGAGGTATGATTGGGGTCATTGTCCATTAGGAAGACCCAGGAACTTCCTGGCTTATATCTTGAGATGTTGCTTCAATATATCCACATCATTTTCCTTCTTCATGATATCATCTATTTTGTGAAGTGCACCAGTCCCTCCTGCAGCAAAACACCCCCACAACATGATGCTGCCACCCGCATGCTTCACGGTTGGGATGGTGTTCTTCAGCTTGCAAGCCTCACCCTTGTTCCTCCAAACATAACAATGGTCATTATGACCAAACTGTTCAATTTTTGTTTCATTAGACCAGAGGACATTTCTCCAAAACGTAAGATCTTTGCCCCCATGTGCACTTGCAAACTGTAGTCTGACATTTTTATGGCAGTTTTGGAGCAGCGGCTACTTCCTTGCTGAGCAGCCTTTCAGGTTATGTCCATATAGGACTCGTTTTACTGTGGATATAGATACTCGTCTACCTGTTTCCTCCAGCATCTTCACAAGGTCCTTTGTTGTTGTTCTGGGATTGATTTGCACTTTACGCACTAAACTACGTTCCTCTCTAGGAGACCGAATGTGTCTCCTCCCTGAGCGGTATGATGGCTGTGTGGTCTCATGGTGTTTATACTTGCGTACTATTGTTTATACAAATGAACGTGGTACCTTCAGTTGTTTGGAAATTGCTCCCAAGAATGAACCAGACTTGTGGAGGTCTGAGGTCTTGGCTAATTTCTTTAGATTTTCCCATGATGTCAAGCAAAGAGGCGCTGAGTTTCAAGGTAGCGTTTAAAATACATCCACATGTTCACCTCCAATTCAGTACACCTCCTATCAGAAGCTAATTGGCTAATTGCCTAAAGGCTAGACATAATTTTCTGGAATTTTCCAAGCTGCATAAAGACACAGTTAACTTAGTGTTTGTAAACATCTGACCCACTGGAATTGTGATATAGTCAATTTAAAGTGAAACAATCGGTCTGTAAACAAGTGTTGGAATAATTACTCGTGTCATGCACGACTTGCCAAAACTATAGTTTGCTGAGTAGTTAAAAAAATAGTTTTAATGACTTCAACCTAAATGTATGTGAACTTCTGACTTCAACTATAAGAGCCAACAATCTCATATTTTAATGCAGATTGGATGCGTTACATGCCCAATTTAAGAATCTGTGCCCTCTGATTGAACTTCTATGGTAAATTGCTGTCGAACCATTAAAGATTCCAAGACATAGCACAAGAACTGCATCCAAATCAACTTTGATTTAAAGAGATAATAGTTGATATGAAAAATTGGCATTGATTTCCAAGATGAGTGTTTACCATACAAACAACCCCAGACATGTTCAAACAAACTCTTCTAAGTGATTAATTAATCATTGTGGAGCCTCAAGGACTAAATCTGACACAACGGGAAAATAAATCTACCAAATAAGGCTGCTGGCGGTACAATCTGACCTTTGACCTGCGGGAGGAAATTATTGCTTTTAAAAACAAACCAATTGGACTGGAATCTGAATTGCCTAACTGTGTAGAGGTCTTCTGTACATCGTGCAAAGATCTGAGCTCTTCGTAACATGTTATTTAGGAACATCTTATCGAGAGGGAGACGTGACGTACTTCTCATGGTACAACTTACAAAAAATCATGCTGTTTTGGACATGATTGGTTCCATGTTAATACCATGGAAATGGTGATTGTTCAGATCTATAGTATCAAAGTAGCATGTACCATTCGATATCTAATGTAATATGGTAATGCATGATATGGTTTTCTTAGAAGTGCCTTGGAGTACCATAAAAATACCTTGAACTGTACAAAATCTAGGATGAAATTAATCCAATAAACCATTATGGGAAGGTTATTGTGTTAGATGGCAATAACATGATATTTAATACCATTGTTCCACCACAATACTAAGGGCTGGTTCACTTATGTAATTATTTTGGATCACTTTTTTAAAAGTATATAAAGATACTACGTTAATTTCACGGTTAGGTCATCTTAAGTCTTCAACCGGTTATCCATGAAGATGAAGCTGTTGCACTGTAATGCATAATGAAGACATTTATTCCAAATCGCCATTAAAATATGTACTTAATTAAATGATGCGTGGCCGTTAGGAACATTTCGATTTTTGAAAGCATTTTAACATTTAAAAAACCTTTGATAAACCTATCAAACGGCTCTAAAACTCACCTAAACCTTCAACTAAACCACATCTATGCTGGCTGTGTACATTGCCTATGTTAAAGCAAATTACGTTTATAAAAGGAGACAAAAATGGTTTGCATTTCAGCTATTTTCACAGAATTTGTTTATATATGGCACATTCCCAATAACTGACTCGTATCTTCAAATTGTGTTATCTTTAATTAGTTTAAAAGGTTTTGTTATGAGGACGATATTGAGAGCCAAAGACCAATATTGCCCTTTACGGACAGGAAGGATTGGCTTCCTTATTCCTGTTTGTGTTGAACTGTAATGCAGTGAAATGATTGTAGAGTTTATCACAAGAGGGCAGCATAGTTTCAAGCTTGAGAGAGAGAAAGACAATCATATTTCAGAATATACAGGAATAGATATGCCCTTTAGCAATGGTTATTTTTCACTGCAGTTGGTGAAAAAGAAAACGTTTAGTTATTTTCCACAGTAATGTAGAGTATTATTACAAACTTCATGAATGCCATAATCTCAATTCTGTTTTCACTTTACCCTTGTAACACACAATGACCAAAAATATGCCTTACACGATAAAAAAGTCATTAATTGCTTGCACAATACAAAGTCAATTAAATATCTATATTTTTTAAATGAATTAACATATACAATTGTAAAATGCACAGTTAATGTTTAGTTGTCTTTTTAACTTTAAAACATAATGCATGCAGTAAATTAACCTAATAAACATTGAAATAATATATATAAATAATGAAAGTTATAGTTACATTCTATAAAAAAAATATGTAAATTAAATTATATAGATAATATACTGCGTTTGATATAAATAATATAAATAAATACAAAATTGTGTGTAAATAAATATAGTAAATATACAGTATATATATATATATATATATATATATATATATATATATATATATATATATATATATATATATGAATAAATTATTCAATTAAATAAAACATTCCATTTTTAATTTACATTTTTTATTAATTAACGTTTTTTTGTCCTTTAAACCCATGTTTTAACTGTTTTTCCATGTGCATTTTGTTTTAATGCACATAATATGAACAATTCTAATATAATAAAGTGTAGTGAACTATAGAGATCTACTGTATGCACAAAAATTAAATAAAACTATGAATTAATTAATGTGCAATTATAAACTGCTCATTAAGTTGTCCTTTTAATTTTTAAATGAACTTTAAACCTAATGTACATATGAACATATTGCACATAAAGAAAATAAAATGTATAATATAGTATATAATCAAATATACAGTGGTTTATATTTAACATACAGCTCTAGATTAGGCCATCGTAATGATCTGTTCTGTTAACTTAGAATTTGATGCAACTTTTAACGAAAGTTATGCACTTGTAATATAATATACAGCGCTACATAGATCTACTGTATATAACAAGAACCACAGGGCAGCTAGGCCTGCTTGTTACAAGCTCCTGTCTTATTGGATTAATCAAGGTCATAGAGACAGTACAGATGTATTACTCTTTGAAGAAAGTGCTTTTGAGAACATATGTAGACATAACACATGTAAAGAATGCAGAAGGGGTCTCCTCCATATAAACATGCCTACCGCCCAGTGAAGTGACACACCATGCAGAAACCAGCCGCCCGTGAACAGAGATTATGAAAGGTTGCGTGCAATCTGTCAAATGGTCTCATTTGCATAATAAACTCTGAGAGCAACCACTCTCCTCTGGCGCAGATAAACCGCAAGCGCATTGAAGCAAATGTTCTGAAAGAAGTGATCTGAACACTTAGAACAGAATTCTAATGTATTATAGTGTGCAATATAGATTGTGTATATCTAAAGCCATTTAGATCAAACAACCTTAGAATAAGTGTTAGGCTAGTGTTATTATTATACAATTAAAGAATGCATAATAAATGTTTAATTGTCATTTTAACATATAACTTATATTTTTAAACTTAATGTATTATGAACTTAATTCAAGCTAAGAAACGTGTAAAATAAATGTAGTATATAAACAAATATGTCTGCCGTCTCCCGTTGGCCCTTATCCCTCTCGAGCTAATCAGCCTGATTAGGGGCCGGGTGTGCGGAATCATGACCCGAGTGACTCCAGACAGGTCTCCTTAGCAACCAAATTGGCCCAGTTGCTAGGGAGGGTAGTCACATGCTGAAACCTCCTTGTGGTCACGATTAGTGGTTTTCGCTCTCAATGGGGCGTGTGGTGAGTTGTGCGTGGATCGTGGAGAGTAGCATGAGTCTCCACATGCTGTGAGTCTCCTAAGCAACCAAATTGGCCCGGTTGCTAGGGAGGGTAGAGTCACATGGGGTAACCTCCTCGTGGTGGTGATTAGTGGTTCTCTCAATGGGGCGTGTGGTGAGTTGTGTGTGGATTGTGGAGAGTAGCATGAGTCTCCACATGCTGTGAGTCTCCGCGGTGTCATGCACAACGAGTCACATGATCAGATGCGCGGATTGACGGTCTCAGATACAGAGGCAACTGAGACTTCTCATCTGCCACCAGGATTGAGGTGAGTAACCGTGCCACCACGAGGACCTACTAAGTACTGGGAATTGGCCATTCCAAATTTTCTTATTTTGGGTTAATGCTAATTTCAACATATACATAACATACCTATTTAAAATGAAAAGTTCTGTTGATATATGAATACATGAGTATGAACTAACAATTTTACTTATATTAATAAACATCAACCAAAGATTAATAAGTGCTTTTGGTACTATACTATAGTCTATATAGGGTACTATAATGCAAACATCTCATTCCACTTTGTTACCGTATAAAACATGTGAAAATATATTTGTATGCGCTTCAACGGCACTTCAGAAATGCTTTGAAACATCTGTAATGAGACCTGTTGGAACTTCGGGGACTGAAACCGTTCTATCGTTTTTTAGTATTTCGCTTCTAGGCTTATACTAATGAACTCCCTTCTTTGCCAGCATCTGCTTTAGTGCTTTTACAAACCGGCAAACAAACAAATAAAACAAATCTATATTGAACAATTAGCCAGTACAAACGCAAGGAACCATACGGTAGCCTATAACCAAACTGTTGTTGTATCAAATCTTGTTTAAAGTGACACTAACAATATCTGTGCCACTAGGGTCAGGAAACCCAATTGCTAAATTCAGTGATCTGTGATCTGGTATTAGCCCCGCCCCAAACTCACGCCATTGGTTGAGCTAAACAAACAGAATGATATTTGGATAGCGCCACCGAGTTGAGTGGGCGATTTCACTTTTGGCTTACTCACAGTTGTCTCAGCATATTTAGCTGGGACGAGAGAACGTATTGAATAAAATACAAACATCATCTCTAAGGAATTCCACCTTGATTGAATACGAAAACACGTATCAGTCAAAAATACTCCAGGGGGTTAGCGTGTCTTTGGCTGATGAGCAAAACATTGCTATTTTGTTCATCTTCCTCCATAAAAGATTCTTGGCTCCTTCTCTAGTTTTAGTTTGCTACACCTTCATTCAATTTATGTGCCATTTGTAGCAGAGCTCTGCCACGGGCAGCGGATGGTCCAATTTATTTCTTTCTCGTTTATTACAAATTTCCATGGCTTTTGGCTGCTCTGATGCAAATAGCGCTTTGATGGGCTCCTGAGGAAAAGTGCTAATGAGTTAGTGTCTGACGAGGAAAGCAGTTAGGCCCAGATCTCCTTTGCTGTTTCTTTGTTTCACAATATCTGTATGAATTAATATTTTTAAAGGTGAAGTCCGATGGCAGCGGCAGTGGTATGTTTATCTTTAGAGTGGCAGGAGTTATGGACAGAGCAGACGGCAAATAGCATCAGGTGAAAGGTTCAACCCTCCAGACAAACCCAATGGCATTTGTTGAGATTCATGTTGAGCTGCCTGCGAGGGGATATTATCATACAGCAGATGAGACCGCGAGAGAAGAATTAATGAAGGAGAGTATAAAAGGAACAAGAGGGGTCTGGGTATCTCAGCGAGTACTGGCGCTGACTATCACCCCTGGAGTCATGAGTTCGAACCCAGGGTGTGCTGAGTGACTCCAGTCAGGTCTCCTAAGCAACCAAATTTGGCCAGTTGCTAGGGAGGTTAGAGTCACATGGGGTAACCTCCTCGTGGTGGTGATTAGTGGTTCTCTCAATGGGGCGTGTGGTGAGTTGTGAGTGGATCGTGGAGAGTAGCATGAGTCTCCACATGCTGTGAGTCTCCGTGGTGTCATGCACAACGAGTCACGTGATAAGATGCGCGGATTGACGGTCTCAGAAGCGCCGGCAACTGAGATTCGTCCTCCGCCACACGGATTGCGGTGAGTAACTGCACCACCACGAGGAGAAAAAGGAGCTAATTTTTTTTAAAGAAAAATAAATAAATAAAGGAACAAGAGCACAGGCAAGCGACAGTCCCCAAAACACAAGACTCGCCTCTTAATCAGTAAATTTTGTCTTGTTTTCCATTGAAAAGTTTTATTAACACCCTTAAAACAAGGGTACATGTGCATGTAGGCCAATATATTTTATCAGTTTGTGCATTCCCCAGGAATCAAACCTATGATGTTGTTGTTGCTAGCCTTGTGCTCTGCCAGCACGGGAACTCACAGGAACTTCTCTGAGTTTTTGTTACAGCAGATTGCTCTGAAATCAGTGTATCTTGTTTAGGATGTTGAGACATTTTTACTGTAAAATAAGACGAAAATACTGATTAAGAAACTGCTCATTTTTTGGCGGTTTCTCTCGATTATCACACCAACATCTCTCTCTTCTTTCTATGTGATTATTTTGATGTATTTATGATTAACTGGGTACAAATAAAAGCACTCTCACAGATTGTAGTAAATGCATCTGTACCATTTTTGCCAGCGTTGGAGATTTTGAATCTTTGAAGCTTCCCAAGTCACAATTACTTACGATGACGATAGCCAAGCTACTCTTTATAAAAAAAAAGTAGTTTAAGGAATATTCTAATTTCAATACAAGTTAAGCTCAATCGACAGCATTTGTGTCATAATGTTGACTGCCAAAACATTTTATTTCATCCTTCCTTGTCTTTAAAAATGCAAAACTACATTACAATGAGTCACTTACAATGGATGTGAATGGGGGTCAATCTGTACATGTTAAAATACTCACTGTTTCAAAAGTATAGACACAAGACGCCAACAATATGTTTGTTAACATGATTTCAGTGTGATAAAATGGCTTATTAACCTCTTCTGTGTAAAGTTATTTACCTTATTCTGTCCCACCCCTTTTCCGTGCTCCACTCTTCAGAATTTTGTCATCTAACTTCCTGTTTGTATTCCCGTCTGGCACCAACAATCATCCCATGGTCCAAATCACTGAGATCAAATTTATACCCTCCATTCTGATGGTTGATGTGAACATTAACTGAAGCTCCTGACCCGTATCTGCATGATTTTATGCACTGCACTTCTGCCACACGATTGGCTGATTAGATAATCACATGGATGATTGTTGGTGCCAGACGGGCTGGTTTGAGTATATCTGGGATTTTCACACACAACAGTCTCTTCAATTTACTCGAATGGTGCCAAAAACAAAAAACATCCAGTGAGTGGCAGTTCCGCGGATGGAAACGACTTGTTGATGAGAGAGGTCAACAGAGAATGGACAGACTGGTTCGAACTGATAAAGTCTACAGTAACTCAAAGATAAACCGCTCTGTACAATTGAATATCATCTCAGAATGCTGTTCTGTGATTCAGGTTGGCACTGTTTTGGCGGCACGAGGGAGACCTACACAATATAAGATGGGTGATGTTAATGTTGTGGCTGATCGGTATATATATATATATATATATATATATATATATATATATATATATATGTTTAGCCTTTATAGTAATCCCGTTGTAGTAAATAGTGTAGTACTTGTGTAGGGAACATGCTAAATTTGCAGGCTAGTTGTAGCCTATGCTATGCTATGCTAGTAGGCTAACCAGTTAGATTGCATGCTAACTGAAAAGGCAAGCTCAGAATGGCAGACGATTACTACGTCTGTACAGATACTCGTATATAGATATGGCAGAAATGGTTGCAGCATGAGTGAGTGGCATCTTCTTTCCTTTACACTTATTGTAAATAACTTCTGTCTAAAGATTGAGAGCAGTGGGTGGCAATACATATCAATATGAGATGAGATGTTGGCTTATGAAGTGACGCGCGCACGTTGAGCTTTTAGGTATGATTACAATTCGGGTACAAGGCCAGATTGTGAAATAATTGATTGTGTAGAGACGCCATGCATGATGACAGCTGATTGGTCTTTGAATATGCGAGTGATAAGCAATTTCATTCTGCCATCTGTCTTGTCAAACTGAGCTTATCACATTTTGATGATCCTGTTCAATGTACTACAGATTCGTTGCTTGTGATTTTCTGGCTTCCGACATCAATGACTTGTTTTTTATTCCCAGAATAATACAGATACAATGTTGCAAAGTGGAGGAAAGTGGTGCTCACTTTTGTTTAGCCTGTCAATCATTTTAGGTGTTTGGCATTGGTGACATTCTATTGGCTGATTTGTGTTTGGTAGGTGGGGTTAAAGTTAGCTGAAATTGCTTGCAATGCATTCGACACATCCTCATGTATTGGCACACAAAACCAACCAAACAGTGTTTTCAGACAACATTTCTTTAATACAAAGTCAACATATCTACATACACAGTGGTTTCAAACCAATTATTGTGTCCGTCAGAAGTAACAGTTTGAAAGCGATATCACTTGGCCTTCGTACAAAGAAAAACTATTTTCACATTTGGCTTTTTTCTCTTCTTTTTTTTTGTTGGCCGTTGTGTTAATACGTTTAATTTTTGTATATTGGTTCTTCATCTTATGTACCCTAATACGTTAACCCCAATGTTTTGTTAGTTTGGCTCCTTTTTGTCCGAGGTCCTTACGTTCCTTCCCTACGTTAGGACAAAACGTCCTAACGTTGACGTTGTTGAAACTTCCAAGCACCTCTGCCATCGTAGATTTTTGTGACCAGTCCATAAAGTCCAATTGCACAAGTGTCCGTTGCTTTCCCAAGGAAAAGTTAGTTAGAAACACACAAAACTCCCAACAGTTTAAAAGGCAGCGCTGGAATGTCCAGATTCCAAGTTCTCTCGGCTCTCGTACTTCGTCCCTCAACAAAATATCCCCGGAGTAAAAAATTCAAAATAATAGTAGAAACTAAACATGGCATGCATCTGTAAACATCTAGAGCTTTGTAATGACCTACTGATTATGACTTAAAAAGAATAATGAGATAAAATATGGAACACGGGCAGTGGTGAGAGAGGAGCCTGTTTTATGGTGTTTCTATGCTAGCTATGATGTAGTAAAGCCAATCACCAAACACACAACCATTCAAGGCAATTTGTTCTCATGGTTCATATGGCATTTTATAGGCACTGGGCATGCAAGCCCTTGTTTGATCATCCAAATAAAACAACAAAATCACTCGGAATGAGATAAAATGCTAAATCAACTAGCAAAGCAAGGGGTTGTCTGCTCTAGTCTTGGTAGGGGTAAAAAAGAGGGTTATGTTTTGGGTGAAGCCAGTCATAATTTATGAAAAATCATATTTTATATGAATGAAATGATGCATATGTTTTGTACTGTTAAGAATGTTTTTATCGTGACATTGTTTTTATGCCACTTACGCACATTTTCACTCCGTTTCTCGTTAGCGTAATGCTAAAAACCTCATGACTGTAATGTCAAAACATATCTATTCAAATTGTTAAGTATTTATATGCTCCTTTTAAGCTGATTTAAACCAAAAAACAAATAGTAATTTTACCGTAACACAGTAAAAAGTGCTGCATTACAATGATGAATGACAAAGATGGCTTTCAGTGATGAGAATTAGGTGGTAAATCTGCTTTACTTTAATGAAAACAATGTCACAATACAAAAAATCTTAATGCTCTTCATTTTCTTGATTCAAAATATCTATATGTTTTTCTTTGGGGTTTGGGGTGAAATGTGACCTGGACATGTTTTCGTGAGATTAACCCTTTTAGATTAGATCGCTCCATCCTTTAAATTACAACCAGGGCTGGACTGGTAATCTGGCATACCGGGCATTTTCCCATTGGGCCAACGCACTTTGGGGTGGATCAGGGGCGGACTGGCCATCGGGAGAACCGAGCGGGCCGGTGGGTCGGCCGCGAAATGTGCCGCGGTAAGATAAACAGATGCATAATGGACAACAAAACGGCGCCGCGATGTGCAGAACCCCCCGCTCAACAAGTTTTGGGCCAGTTGCCATGTAAAATCCCGGGCCGATTTATCTTCCCAGTCCAGCCCCGATTACAACAATGTCAAATAAAATTGACACCCAAAGTCTCGTGGCAATAGGAGAACTCTAGTTACTCCTCCAACCACTGGTCTTTGGGCTTTGAGAGCTAAGATAAGAAAAAAGTTAAGATGTGGGGAAAAAACTAAATCAAGAGATATAAATATGGTAGTGTGAGACAAAGCTTCTTTCAAAACTGTGGAAGGTTTTTCCATTAACAATAACATTTTTTTTTTTTTTAAATCTCAGTTATGTTCAAAGACAGAAATCTCGTGGGTCAGTTTATACAAATACATATAATATATATATTTGTTTATTTACAGGCCTTATATTCAGGATCGTATCTGATATCTAACAAACAACCGAACATTCTGTGGTTTGAAAAATGTTTTTTTTTTTTTCCCAAAAGACATAAAAAAGTCAATGAAAATGCTATAAAGATGGGCGAAAATTATCAAAAAATGTAGATAATTGTATTTTGTGCATTTCCAATTTGACACATTTGAAAAAAGTAATACTTTAGTTAAAACTAGCACTACCGCTGGATAACAATGGTAATGGAAATCATAATTTGTTGTGGGGCGACAGGAAGTCGAAGGCTTTTTGACCCTTTGCCTGAAAATTTCTGAATTTCTTAAAATGCATTTCCTCGACTTAAAATAAATGCATGACTTCATTCAAGCAATTCATCGTTTCATGGTGGTATAAACAAAGAAAAGCCCATTTAAAAAAACAAACAAACAAAAAAGGCTATTCATATTACGATTTGGATACATCTTTATATTCTGCATTTAAATATACTGTATATGTGAGCGTGTATGTATACATTCACGTCCCATTCTTTTATGTGTACATACACACAAACACATCTCATGTAACATTTATACAGTGAAAAAATAGAATGTCTTTTAACATAATATGAGCAAAATGAGCATAATTTTTTTTTGCAGATTAAAAAAATGAGTACAATATCTTTGTGTAAAAAAACAAAAAAAAAACTAAGCCAAGAAATCAAATGTCTAAGATCATCAAAATAATACAACATCAATGTATATATTTTTTTTCATATGATGTTACAAGAATAAGGCTTTTTTGGAAATAAGGTTACACACGACTCCTTTCATCCTCTCACCAGTCAGAATCTATAGTTCAAACACACTCAAGCATAGCTAATCAGTGGCGAGGAGACTCCTCCCCCTCACATGCATATGCATGAGCGTGTAGAATAGTCCCACCCACAACAACACATCTGAAGATTCAAGTTAGTTGTATAGAAATGTTCATGTCGCAAATATATCACGATTGCCCGTTTCTTGCCTGTTAGCCAAAATCCGCTGATCTCCCCAAAACAAACCAATCATAAAATATCCAAGGGATGGGTTGATAGCCATTTTGAGAATATTTAACCATTGGATTTTAACTGTGCAACTAAGGGCAGTAACAGGGTATCATTCTTTAGAAGATCGTTGGGGATGTCAAGAAATGGATGGAAAGGTGGGACCAATACACAGGCTAACACTTTCATTCACTCAAGTCATATCCTTTCTGTTAGATTGAAATCTTCACATGTACACATACAGCATAATGGAGCGAAAGCAGCATGTTTGGTTTAGAGAGTGAAACAAAATGAAAAAAACAGTTGTGAGACAAAAAAATAAATCACTTGAAAAGATGGCAATGAACATTGGTCACTGGGGATGCCAAAGTACCAAAAGAAAGAAGTACCCACATATCCTTAATCTGGTGGCAATTGTCCCAAATCCACGGTGCATGCCAACGGAGAAACGAGTCCAAATGTAACAGTTGAAGTCGCCAAAGAAACTCAAGAGTTTGTTGGTGGTTCCTCTGGTCCAAATCTGCAGGTAACAACAGATGTTTCTTGCCTAAGGTCATCCTCCCATTGGCCAACAGGAGGATGGCGCTATTCTGCCAGAAACATTTAGGTTGCTAGGGTGTCTTCAAAAGCACCTGCAAGGGAAACTGATGCGGTAAGTGGTCCAATTTAAATGGTATGCAACCATTTCCTTGAATGCCCCAACGCCTTGTTTGGTTCTCTCTCATTGGGGATTCTTGTCAGCTCCAGTGGTTTCGAGAGGAGAGTTACTTCTTCAAGTGGATGAACGGTTTGCCTTGAATGGCTTCTTAAGTGGCTCCCAATTTTGTCTGGATAGCAACATATCACTAGGAGAGGCTTAGGAAATAACCCAAGACATGAGCAGCACAAGAAGTCTTTTACAACTTGTTTCTACCCATGCCCCAACTTCTCCAAAGATGGCTGCTTGAGTAGACTCTCCAAGACGTCAAAGAGGTCCACAGTTAGACTTACAGATATCCTGTCGTTGGAAACGTTGGTGAAGATTTGGAAACTGCGCATCTGCTTATTTCCATCCTGGTAAACGAGGAAGGATTAGCAATTCAACCAACCAACCGGAAGGTCAACCAATTATCTAACCAGCTTCAGCTGCTAACATCTATACATTTAGTTTAATTTTGGACAAGTTTTAACTCCTGCATTTGGCCAATGAGTTTACCTCCATTTTACGGTTTGTTTTGTAATTTTCATAAAGTAAGTTTGGAAAGAAACAACATATGTCCTCAACATCAGAACACTTGAGGTAAGATTAGTGGTCCGACACCTAGATCATTCCCACACCCTGCAGCCAGAGCCAATATGTTTGTTTCCTCCTCACGAATTTGGGATGTAGAGGGATTTGTTTCTAGTGGGATCCTTTTGCGTGCTTTTCTAGTGTTGCTGTCCAATTGGGATTACTCACAATGCCATTTTGATTGGTTCCAAAAAGATGATTTTTTTTAATAGGTCCTGTTGTTAAACTTGTCTTTATTTGAATTTTGAATAGTTGTCATTGTTTCATTTTTTTCAAGCAAGTTTCTATGGCTCAGGAGGCTGTGGGGGGATGAGGGTTGTGGGGTAAGGGCAACAAAATGGCTTTTTACGTTGCATAGTGATCAAAACTTCCAAGGTACTCCAGAGCCGCCTGGTAGCAAAACTGATACTCATCCTGTTGAAGTAAAAACAAAGGACTGTAAATGTACTCGCACATTATTTTAGGGAGATTTCAGATAACAATGTAATTTAGAATACTAACACTTGGTACCACTGAATATGAAGTTGGCATTCAATCACTATCATGGTAAATAACAGTACCTAATACCATCTCAACAACAGGGTACCACAACAGAACTTTTTGGATGGTGATGCCAATATATTGGTACTGTGAATCAGACAGGGATGGATTACCGACCGAGCCAATGGGGCAAGTGCCCAGGGGGCCTTGACTACCAGGGGGCCCTTGAATGCCCGGGGGTGCCCTGGGCTTTGAGGCTGTGTGATCTAGTTTGGTAATCCCCTTTGCAAGTCATAATCCATCCCTGGATTCAGACTATTCTCAAAAAAGGTTTCCAAAATGGACATTTCCAATGTTGACCACCAGAAATCGTTTCAATCAAATCATCAACCAGGCAGACATTAAAAACCGTTCTCGCTTTATCAAGCAGTTAAAAGAATTGACTCAGACTCTCACCTCTGTTTGAACCATTGCTGGTCGTTGTGTTCGCAGCATTTTGACCGTCTGAAAGATGTCTACCACTCCTTCGTAGCGCATCCTCTCTAGCACGATGCTTAGCGTGATGAAGACGCCAGTTCGCCCCACACCAGCACTACAATGAGGAAGATAGCAGCTTAGAATCAAAGAGCACTCTATATAATGGACCCAAGAATGGGCAATATAAGCGACTGTGAATTCACGGTACAGTGAAACAGGTGGCAATTATGTTAGCATAACAGCTAAAATCTTTCTGACAGCTGCTAATATATAGCTATGTTTGGAATGGAATAATAGTGTACAGCAGTCTGTGCAACAATACAATATTCAATGAGGAACAGTTGTATGCTACATTGTTGTCACATTTGATTGCATTTTTAATTCCGTGAGAGGAACCAATTAAATAAGTTTATTTGCATTATTAAATGGATGGTCAAGCTGACCACATGACATTGTGGGATACTGTATACATATTGGCTACTACTTCTTTCAAAAATAGTAGGTAGTATTCCATTCCAAAAATACCCCACACACAAAGGCACACATGCTAAGCTTGTCTCGCTTTGACAGTGCCTGAAATAGGAGGAATTTTAAGTATGATTCTTCAAGGCTCCCTTCATAAGCTGCTTTGGTGCTGAGCGATTTCACCAACTGAACAATAATTGAAATGACAACAAGCTTATTTTTTCCTTTTGCCTCGCAAGATTGAAAGAGACGAAATGGCTCAGAAACGTAGGGAGGGAGGTGACACTAAAATGTATTAATGGTCTTGGGTCAACTACTGAGGTCTCTGATTGATTCAAGCACCGTTACAATGATGCAACTTTGCCAAAGTAGTTCAAACCCTTATCCAATGAATAACCAGTTTGTGCCCCCAAGTCAGTGAATGTCAGAAGACTAAACGTTTTTGACAGTTCTGTTTTTCATGTTGCCAAAATCCCCCATTTGCTAGAGAAAAAGAGGGGAAGAAAGAAAGAAGTGCTTTTTCATGGCAGCTGGTTGCAGCCCGTCGCTTGGCTTTTAGACTACACTGAAGTGCTGGTTTAATAGATAGACTTTCAAATCTGACAGGCATGAAGATGCATTGAATGAGCAGATTTACACTTCCATTCAGTGTACTTCATCATGAAATTAATGACAAAACCATGTGGCTTTATTAGTTAGCATATCTGGAGGAGAGATTGATAGGAGAGGCAGAAGATCAAAAGAATAGTTCACACAAAAATTAAAATTCTGCCATTACTTGAACACCTTAGCCATATGGGGCACACCATCTTTCTTATGTGGAACACCGGAGGAGCATTTTTGAAGATTCTTTACAGCACTTGCTGTGTCTATCTGTCTGTCTGCCTATCTGTCTGTCTATCCATCCATCCATCCATCCATCCATCCAATGAATTTATATTATGTTAACAATTTATTTGATCTTAATAATGACCTGAAAGGACAATATAATATCCACCCATCCACCAGTCCATCCACCAGTCCATCCATCCATCCATCCATTGATCCATCCATCCACCAGTCCATCCATCCATTGATCCATCCATTGATCCATCCATTCATCCATCCATCCATCCATCCACCAGTCCATCCATCCATCAGTCCATCCATCCATCCATTCATCCACCAGTCCATCCATCCATCCATCCATCCATCCATCCATCCATCCATCCACCAGTCCATCCATCCATCCATCCATCCATCCATCCATCCATCCACCAGTCCATCCATCCATCAGTCCATCCATCCATCCATCCATCCATCCATCCATCCATCCATCCATCCATCCATCCATCCATCCATCCACCAGTCCATCCATCCATCAGTCCATCCATCCATCCATCCATCCATCCATCCATCCATCCATCCATCCACCAGTCCATCCATCCATCCATCCATCCACCAGTCCATCCATCCAATTAATTTATATTATGTTAACAATTTATTTGATCTTAATAATGACCTGAAAGGACAATATAGTATCCATCCTTCCATCCATCCATCCATCCACCCATCTATCCATCCATCCATCCATCCATCCAATTAATTTATATTATGTTAACAATTTATTTGATCTTAATAATGACCTGAAAGGACAATATAGTATCCACCCATCCATCCATCCATCCATCCACCCATCGAATTTATATTATGAAAATAAATAAAATAATCTAGAAAATAACAATCTAGAAAACGTCATTGACAATGATAATTATTGGAGTACATATTTCCTCATACAGCAGTCCAGAAACATTTGACTTGTGTTCTTTTTAACAACACGACACTCTGTATGCCAGTATTGGCTGAGGCAGGAAACAGACGATCTGTAGCCATTAAGCAAACGGGATCCAGTGCTCGGCGCTCTCTCTGATTATTTATGTGGGGCTGGAGGACGTCTTCTTTAGAAGAGTAACGATTTGCTTGTTAAATGGTGGCCATGCTGGAGAAGGACACTTTAGTTGCTGGTCATAATTGTTAATGAGGAATGGCGTCCCATCGCGACGTAATGGAGCCGCATGTATCATTTCTGATGATCGTAAGATAAGGCGAGGAGAAAGTGCGTGTGTGTGTGTGTGTGTGTGTGTCTGTGTTCTAGTTTGTGTATTTATGATAAAAGGAGCTCTGTCCCACTTGTCTGGCCGCCATATGTCATTTGTGGTGTGCACTAGCTTGAATTTAAATGGATAGTTTACCCCAAAATATTTTTTTTTACCATCATCTACTTCATGATATTTGGCAAGACAAAAGCAGTGTTGGGGAGTAAGAAGAAGCTGAAAGAAGCAATGCTACCAACTTAATTACAATGTTAATGTAGCGTGACAGTAGCTCAGATAAAGTCACAATATTGTAGCTTTTGCCGTAAAAACGACTAATGCTGTAGCTTCACAAAATGCTACATATATTGCTAACGCAGCACGCAAGCCAAGGGAATTATCAAACGCGCTTTACCTAAACCGTCCTTTCTCTAATACTTAGGTAACTGCTGTTGTTTAGCACTCTATTTCGACTAAAATAGTGTTTTCTGGTTTTATTAGCTCTTATTTAGTCTTTATATTAGCGGTCGATCAATAGTGGATTTTGACGATACAGATAACTAAGGTGGTGGGAAAGTCAGATAACTTTCTAGCCAATCATTTTCTAAAATTATAGAAATTATAATTTTTTTCCTTACTGTGACACGCACCGACGAAGAGTCATAAATGAATAAAATCCCAGATAGAGTGTATTTTTCAACCAAAACCCCCAAAATAACCAGAAAAATTACAATTGGCTGCTTTCTTGTCCTTACCTGCAGTGGACAGAAATTGGCCCATCCTGCCCAAACTGCTCCTTGGTTTTATGCACCTGCCCAATAAAATCTATGAAGCCCTCTCCAGACTTGGGCACACCTTGTTCCGGCCAATCGGTGAACTGGAATTGGCGTACAGTCCTGGATTGGCCATCCTGTGAGCGAGAAGACAAACACAAACTAAGATAAACATCAACAGGACCTTATATCAATCACCCTCTATCAGAGCTTCAATTGGTTCTTTTATTCCGACACAATCCCTTATTTCACAGAACAAGATCTTCGCTCGGATCAGCCTATAAATGACTTTATCCAGACGGAACGCTGACAACCACAACAGAGCCCTGCCATCTTGATAGTGGATTTCTCGAGGGAGACTACAGCAAACATCTTCTGCTCAAATCTGAGAAAACTCTAAACCCTTATATCTTTTGTCATTGTTTATTTCCAGCTCTTTTTTTCCACTGGAATAACTCTCGGTTAAGAGAAATCGATGGTGCATCTGCCGTGACGAGCGTCGTCTTGTGCTAAATGGAGTGATCCGGGCAGGTGATCGATGGCTTGACTCAGGGTTTGGAGAACCCTGTGGCTTTGGCACTGATGGATGAGTGGAGACTACACTCCTCCACCACGCCCCCCCCCGTCGTAGGACAGGATAAGAGAGAGAAAGGCTGAAGAAGCAAAGACGCCCAACCAAGGCTGATGCCCATTTTGAGAGCGAGAGAAAGAAAATAATCAAAGGAAAGCTCAGGCAGATGGAGGCACAATTAAATCTTGTTGGGTTTGCGTAAGGGGGTCGGAAATATTCGCTCAGGCCTGCAGTTTGAATCTATAAGTCAGGGGTCGGGAACCGTTTTTCACTAAGGAGCCAATTTTGAAATTTTTAGTTCACTATTCACTATTTTCAAAAACAATGTTTATATTGCCCATAGACTATAATAAAACAAACAAATATGCAAATATTAACAGATAACATGTTACAATATGGAATTGAGCACACGTGTTTGTGCGGGTCTCCATAAAATTACTTCAATTTACTTTATGAAAAATGTTTCTTCCCCTTTGTGCTGGGCCATATGTAAAAAACATTTGAAATATAAATATCCGATTATTTGGCCAATCCCAAAGGTTGATGAATATTTTTGCTTTATAGATTTAAGCTGGTCACCCAACTTTTGGAGGTAGATGAGTAAAATGACTCTTTCATGAAATGCATTTGCAGAGGAGTTCGCAAACTGGACTGAGTCTCGTCGCATTTTGGGGGTGCTATATCACACCCTGGTTGCTCATAAAAAATAACGAACGTGCATAAAATCGCTCGTAGAAAATGCTCTTAACAGCTAAGATCAATAGTTATTGGGAAATGAGTCCCAGAACTCTATGAATCGTTGTGTGTTTTGGAGAAGCGCTTTCATTGCCCTCAGAGTTCACTGCGCACACATCAAATCAGACGCACAACGGCGGCCTTTCTTTCATTTGTTCTTCAAAATATAATCACGTTCCGTCAAATGCGCATCTTTGTGTCTAATTTCTAGTAATATATCTCTCTGACAAGTCTTTCAGGCCACCTTCCACAGTGGCTGGTATGCCAGCAAAATATTCAGCATAAAAAAATCTGCATTTGGCGGGAGTATCACCAGAAGTAGGCTGTAAAATTCGTGAGAAAGGAAACCAAAACAGTGTCATTGACTTCAAGCTTTGCAATCGCACAAACGCTTTCTGTTGGAAAAGTATCTCAAAGTTTTAAATGATCATGTGTTGGTGAACGTTGAGAGACCCGGCGAGCCACCTGATTTTTAACAAAGAGCCACTTGTGGCTCGCGAGCCATAGATTCTATCAGAGATGCAGGTGGATCAAACCTAATCACACTCAAACTAATGGCTTTTTGGATCACACACACTACAAGTGTAGTCAAAATCTTGCTCATCTTATTTAGGGTGGGGCAATATATTGAAAGATTTATTTTGCAATGATTTTGCTGGCGATATTAAGCAATATCACTAGGTGATAGTTGCTTTCAGGTGTTTTTCATTTCCTAAAGACTATGTAATTAGGCTTATTCTTCAATCTCTCCTTGTTTTGCGAGCTTTAAGATCATTAAGATGATTTCAAAGCATTTTCCGTAGAAAGTTACGTTTCAACTCTATCGACGTTAAAGTCTGCATAAATAGTTGCATTTTTTTATGTATTCAAATGTTTAAGTAAAAATATATCTAGGTAAATATTTGACTTTCCAACTAGTATTGTTATATTGGTGCATATAAAAACAATACAGTGAAAGAACAGTGTGGGAAACATGCCTTAATTATTTTAACAAGGTTTTAGTCTATTTTAACTCTCACGTTAAACATTATTATTATTATTATTTTTTATTTTCTCCACAATTTGGAATGCCCAATTCCTCCTGGTGGTGGAGGACGAATATCAGTTGCCTCCACATCTGAGACCGTCAATCTGTGCATCTTATCACGTGGCTTGTTGAGCGCTTTACTTTGACGCTATTCTCCACGGCATCCACACACAACTCACCACACGCCCCACCAAGAGCGAGAATCACATTATAGTGACCACGAGGAGGTTACCCCATGTGACTCTACCTTCCCTAGCAACCGGGCCAATTTGGTTGCTTAGGAGACCTGGCAGGATTCACTTAGCACACCCTGGGATTCAAACTAGCGACTCCAGGTGCCCCCCAAACATGACTATTATTAACATATTTTGAACGTTAGCGGTATATCTGCGATGAATTAGCAGGTGATTTAAAATTAAGCAACACTGAATATTGCAATGATTTTAATGCATTTTTATTACCTAAAGACCGTGATTAAAATCAAGGTGCAATATCTCATGTTTTTCGAGTTCAGTATCTTAACTTCAGCAGCAAAAACAAGGTCAGTAGTTAATGCTGTAAGTTCGATTAGTTTGCGTGAATGATTTCAAATGATTTGTTTCAATAAATGCTGGTTCATCTATTAGTTTGTGGCATATTAATTGCAAAATTGCTATTTGTTGCTATGTATTGGTGCATATAAATACATTACATTAAACATATTAATATTGTATATTTGTGATATTTCCATGATGATTCAGCTGGCTTTATAACATTAAGCAGCACCTTTTTATCTCCTAAAGACCGCATAATTCGACAAATTTTCCGATCTTTCCCTGTCTTGCGATTTATCTGAGTTATAGTTGGTGAATTCGATTTTGTTTCCGTGAATCAGTTGCAATAATTTGTTTCAACAAATTGGTTCACTCTAATTCAACGAGTAGTCTGCGGCATAATTGGTACCATTTATTATGTATTAAAAAGAACATCATGGTAAATATTGCTGTTTATTACTCTGTACGTTTATATTGGTGCATATAAATATGCTTAAATCCATTAAGAATGTAGGAAAATGTGACTTGATAATTTTTACATTATTTTACTTTTTGAATTAAACATTTGAAAAAATAAATGGTTTCTCTGATTAAAAGAAATCAGCCTTTAACCATTTTAGAGCAAATACATAAACAAAGAGGTGAATATCAAATAAAAATAAGACTTACTTGCCATATCGTGCAGGTTTAACCCTTTTTATGAAAGTGCTAGTTTTCAATCGTGCAACATCATTACTCTGCTTTAAATGAGATGCTTTTGCCATCGAATAGGAAGGGTGAAATAAAGGCGAGAAAGAAACGCAAAGAGGCGGCAAAAAGACCGAAAGGAATTGCGCACACACCTTAAAGGCCGAGCGATGAGTGTTGAATTGTGTGATTAAATAGGTGACTTGATCGCTGCCAAACTAAACTCTGCTTTGCAGCTAGCCTCCTCTTTTTCTCCTCCCTCAGCTCCCATCCATCCATTCAAGCCCTGCCTCCTCCAGTCCTCTCTGATTAAAGTTATCTTTGATTCGGCGGGCTGCATGCTACAGTCTGATTACTGGAGAGCCCTGCCTGGATGATTCAATCACAATTAAAGTGCTTGGCTGAAGTGAGCGAGGCTCAGGATGCTCAAACGTTCGCCGGGCTGTCCGTTTGCGTTTGTGCATACGGTGACAGTCAGAGGGCAGAAGAGGTGTTGCGCTTTAACAGTTTCTGGAAGGGCCACTTGACTGATGAGAGTTTGAGTCATTAAATAAGACGTTCTTCTAACCATTTGCTCATTTGATGGAGTGATCAACCATTTCTAGAAGAAGACCTACTGCTGAGATGCAAGGGTAGGCCAAGACAGAATCTAGAAAGACTTATACATATGGTAATCATTAAGTACCATTGTAGAGTATATATATATTAATGTACCTTGGTATTACCATTTCTTTGGACCTGTATAATGGTTTGATGATATTCTTTGAAGTACCTGTGAGTACACCATGTAAAGATCATATCAAAGTAATACTAGCATGGTTATCATATGGTGCACTGGTATACTGTATATAAAAGTATACCACCTAATACCATCACTAGACCGGAGTACTCATTTCTAAGGGTTTCAGGACTCACCCGAGCATCTGTCACTTTAAACTCTCTGAGTATATACTGTGGCATGTTGTACTCTGCCATGGGGTCCACCACAAAGTACTGATATCTAGCAGAACGCTCTGCGGGCCAGTACTGATGACACTTTTCCTGTGGGAACACATAAATAGAATGAATTAGAAACCGTTATCTGCAACACGTCCCTGTGACGACAGTCAAAGTCATGTGTTGATCATTTTGAGCAATAGAAATACTCACTCGGCCCATTTCTCTCAGTTTGGTGAGCATCACCACGATTGTGGAGTTGTTCTCCCACAACATTCTCCAAAAGTCCTCTGTGGTTTCTGCTAATGGGCCTTGTGTGGCAATATAAGCCTTCTGTTGTCTGTTGGAGAGAGTTTAAAGCCGCTTTAAGCGAGACGATCTCAATGAAAGTTGTTCATGTTAAATACGAGTAGAGTGGAGACTAGAGCCAAGAAGAGCTTGTTAGCTGTACCTGTATCCATCGATGAAGCTGGCATTGATGTAGTCGGATCCCTCCAGGCCTCTGATTGGCTGCAGGCAGACTCGAGTGGTCTCGTACGGCATGATGTTGACCAGGCGGTTTTTAAACTTGTTACATGGCAGATTGGCACTTATAAATCTAGACGTGTGAGCTTTAGAGTTCGCCAAATGCTGTGGATAAAGAAACGACATGAGAAAATTTGTACATTGGGTCATTACAGGCTTGTCCAGATAAAACGACTTGAAATAAAGAATTTTCTTCCAAATTAGGCAGGTCTCTTTCTGGTTTCCGTCCATATCGGTGGGATCAATTTCAAACGATAAGGCATTTTGTTGGTTGCTTGGCTTCTATTTCAGCTGTGTTGCACTGTGTAGCCCACAGTAACATCTCATTGGTCCATATTCAGACTCCTCAAAGCCATATTAAACATCAAACCTGTTCTTACTAGAAGAGATGTTGTCGCTTCACATAGCATTTTCGCTTTCAGTGAGAACTGAAAAAATTCCTAGAATTGCTAAAAACTCAAAAATCGATTTGCCGGTATAATTCGCCATACACACCTAAACCGTTAAAAATGACTGCTTAAATGTAACTTATTTGCAATCTTTTCATCAATTCAGCATCACATTTACAAAGATTCTGGTATGTAGGATAATAGTAGCTGGAAGGCAATCTCAAACAGCCATTTAGCCATTTTAACCTTTTATTTTTGGACTGATGCTTCCATTATTTCCGCTCCACCTGTTCGTTGCAGAGTGTTTGTAAATGGGCTCGACTGGGTGACCCAGTTTACTTTTACTCGCATGAAACCTGTCAACACATTGTTGTTGTTGTAATTACTAAAATCCGTCAATCATCTATCTGGTGGCATGAAACCCTACTTTGAAAACAACCAAAAAGTCACAAAGAACTTGATGCCAGTTGATGAAATGGTTCACTGTCATTTTAGGGCGCTTTTATTTATATTGTTACAAGAAACCAGGGAGTAATTCTACCGTTCCGCACGCACACATTCACATGGCCTGCATACTCTAGTGTCATGATCCAAATTAGGGCTTGTAACCATCAATTACCATCAACAGCGCCACAGTAGCCAAGGTTTTCGTCTCTTTCTAGGTCACTTGTCTAAAAGGATTGCCTCCATTCACTGGACAGGCCTGGAACATCCAGAGACTGTGCCACACTCTGCTATATTCAGCCAGGTAATGCCTCTTCTCAATTGAAAATCCATTCAGTTCCAGCTCCAGGCCTAGTCTCCTGTTCTTTTTTAGGAGTCAGCCACTGGCTGTTTGTCCCTCCTTTCAGTCTTTGAGTAGTTTTTAAAGAGGCACCGGGAAGGGCATGAGCTATTCCGGTGGGGAGCGCCAGTCATTATCTGTACTGTTGAGATAATAAGAATCTCACATGCTTGCACGTACACCACATTGGCTGGCAGGTGTAGCGGGTTGGGGCATCCACAGAGGTTGAATTTCACAGTGGTTCATGACATGGTCAGTCCTCAACCCTCTTATCATATAATCTAAAATCATTTCCCAAACTGGGCTCATTAGATGCCTGTCATGGATCAACAAAAACGTTTGACCTGGATATGAGTGCACAAGTTTTGGCCCCATGATACTCCACATTGGGCAATATACTCATTATTTTTCATTCATGCTACAACCTTGCACTGAGCTTTGCTGCTTTTACTGCTTTGCAAAGCTCAATATAGTAGTGGTGGTGATGGTGGCGTAGTGGGCTAAAGCACATAACCGGTAATCAGAAGGTTGCTGGTTTGATCCCCACAGCCACCACCATTGTGTCCATGAGCAAGGCACTTAACTCCAGGTTGCTCCGGGGGGATTGTCCCTGTAATAAGTGCACTGTAAGTCAAATGCATTAATGTAAATGTAGTGGCTTTGGGAAAGGAAATTCCACCTTTCAAAAGAGCCAATTGCCTTTTTGGTAAGAGACATCATCGGTTGGTTTTTCCCCCTCTAGAACACATACGCATTAGCTAGACCAGCCTGAGAAATGGAGTCTTAAACGTGAAGTTGCATCATCAAGGTTGCCAAATCTGATTGCATATTTGAAATGTGATATTTAAATATTTTAAATATCACAGAGATTTGGAGATTTTGGTCTTTCACCATGCAAGCATACAGCAAACCGAGATATACATATAGCAAGTTACCAAGATGGCTGCCGAGAACTGACTTCGGGACTACTTTGTTCCACAAGCGAGAGAAAGACAGAGAAAGAGTGTGGGAGCTTGAAAGAGCAATAAATAAATAAATAAATAAACACCCTGGAGAATTATATCTTTAAGCCCAGAAAGCCAGTGTTTGAATACACAAGTGTGCCTCTGTGGCACCTCTCTTCTCATTACCGAATACATCCGTTCTCCTCAACATCCGTCTTCGGGTGTTAATTACCCTTCCCACAATCCATCTCTGCTTGCCATCAACTCTGTGCCAATTTTAAGTCATTTCCGTCACAACTCGAGCTAGAGTTTCACATCTGAATCCACTGAAACAAAACACGCTCCAAAGAGATCATTATTAGCTGTTCTGCACGCTCTGGATGCACCTCAGCGGTGTGACACGTCTTTAAAAACAACAACAAATGATTATAAGGTGCGTTCAATTGTCTTGCATCCTCCAGATCAACAGTTCTGTAAGATTCACATGTGTTGAGATGTAATGGGTGTGAACTGCTCTTGCGTGGAGTTCTTCAGATGCCGAGATGTGACATTTAACTGTCAAGCTTACGAAAACGGCTAAATGCACAAAATACATTTTTCTGTCGTGTTGCTCCTGCTGCTTAAAGCCTAAACTGTTTTTGTTTTAGCTGGTTTAAGATTGTCTCCCAACCTAGCTTAGCTTTTTCAGCTGGTTTAGTTAATCGGCCAGATAGTCTTGACAGCCTGACCAGCTGACAAGTGACCAAAACCCCTCTAAAACTAGCCAATAGACCCACCAAGGAGACCAGCTAAGACCAACAAACCATCTAAGGCTGGTTTAAGCTGTTTTTTTCAACAGGGCCTACTTCTTTAAAGGTATTGTTTAGAGTCTTAACTCAACTTTTATACATTGATAATGAAATTCTGCGAAATAAACCATTTTTGCCAATTTTGGATGTGTAGTTCTTGACATTTGGTACCTTAAACTCCAGCTCCATGCCGCTGACATGCTCTCCGGCCTCCACCTGAGCAAGCTTCTGGATGTAGGAGAAGAGGCTTCGCGCCGCCACCTCTGTGTTGCCACAGGCGACGGCCTCCAGCAGGGCGTCGTGGATGAAGCTGTACTGATCTTCTGTCTGCACCATGTAGTTCCTCTGAGAGCGCATGAGTGTCACATGGCCATAGATGTCCACCGTCTTCTCGTGTTTTATGCGTTCCAACATGGCATCAATCACAATGAAGCAGCCTGTGCGACCAACACCAGCACTGAAAACACAATTCCCTTTAGTCAGAGAGGTAAAACGCCATCATGCCAAACATGATTCATTTATTAATAAAAACTATGAAAATGAAAAAAAAAATAATAATCGCTAAAATTGTACTTAATATAAATATGTACAATGTAAAAAACTAAAACTGTTACATAAAATAAAAAATAAAATTAATAATGTTTATTAATAGTTAAATAACTAAATAATAAAATGTAAACTATGAAAACAGAACGCTTTTTAATAATTAAGCTAAATATTTCCCAATAGCAACATCATTAAAGACGGTTGGCGTATAAACTGGACTTTTTCAGGTCCATGAGAACTGGAACCAGGGATTCTGACCTGCAGTGGGCGATGATGGGGCCGGCATCGGGTGGGTTGCAAGTCTTCACCCTCCTGAGGAAGGCCAGGAATGGGGTGGGGTACTCTGGAACGCCATGGTCTGGCCAGGCGGTGAACTGGAACTGTCGCACCTCTCGCTTTTCACTGGATCCGTTCTGAGAAAACGATGAACGGCAGGTTAGGATGACCGAAAGCTTATACATAAATTATAAAGCGCCATAACTTTAGATTTTACTTTGCTTTGCTGGTAGAAACTATGCAAGAATCATATGAAGCAAGTTTGAAGCATTTGTGTGGTGTAGTGGTTAATAGTCAAAGCTTGGAGCCAGAAGGCTGTTGGTTCGGATCCCACAAGTTACAGGCCATGTGAACAACTGTACCCTTGAGCAAGACACTTAACTAAAACAAGCTGACGATGACGGTCACAAACACAGCAAATAAAAAACAACTCTGCCTTGACGCTAGTAAGAGAGCCAGGGATGTGTCTGCCGCATGGAACATTTCCGTGAAAAAAGACTCCTCACAATGTCCTGCTAGTTTTAGCTTCTAGTTTTATTCCTCATCCTGGACGTCTTTAAAAGGAGGTTTTGCATTTCAATGTGGCTGCTTTTCCGACAGAGACTTACTTTGAATAAATGAATAAATAAACAACGTAATTAAGAGCAAAACTGGCCCAGTTTTCTGGATATTTCTCTGGCTGTCTTTGGCAGGCGGTGTTCTCTGCAGTGGAGGGGCTTGTGCAGGATTGTTTTTAAGAATTCATGACTTTGAGAACGCTGTGTGTGCATTGCAGGATATGTGTACACATAAATACACCTCGCCGTTCCAGCTAGTGTGTATTTGTGTGTAAAAGTCTGTGTAGGTTTCAAAACTGACTTTTCACCCTTGTAATATGATACACTGTGCACTCCTAAAATGAGAAGTGTGCACATTTTTTGTCAGCGTTAATAAACAAAACCCCCCAAAAAAAGGCACTACTTATGTGAAAACAGGTAAAACACGAGATTCCTCTACAAAAAAGTGTTAGGCTGGACATGATTTTATTAATTGGGAATTGATTGGATTGTGAACAGTGGGCGTTACATGTTACAGTCGCCCTGGTCGCCCCGCTCCGAACGGGACTCAAACTGGGTCTAGCGTCAGTCGCTAGTGCACCTCTTGAGGTCAGGAGAGTGAGGTTTACACACTGCACACATATCTATCAGCTGGCTCCCGTTACACTCACCCCCTTATACCTCACTCCCATACGGGTCACGGCAACATCGTAACAGAACTTGGTCGCCCCGCTACGAACGGGACTCAAACCGGTGTCTCTGGCATGGGATGTGGGAGCGCTAACTAGGAGGCTAAAGGCTACAGCCTCTAGCATCAGTCACTAGTGCATCTCTTGAGGTCAGGAGAGTGAGGTTTACACACTGCACAGGTATCTATCAGCAGGCTCTCGTTACACTCACCCCCTTATACCTCACTCCCATATGGGTCATGGCACCATCGTAACCGAACTTGGTCGCCCCGCTCCGAACGGGACTCAAACCGGCATCTCTGGCATGGACACTGCACAGCTATCTACCAGCTGGCTCCTGTTACACATGCCTGAACTGAGTCTGAGGTGGCTGGAAGAAGGTTTGGTGATGTCATCCAAAAAGGAAAGAAGTGGAGCAAGTTTGCATAGACAGACTATTTTTCTTTAGAATAACATATACAGATGGACTAAATCCAAATTAGACTAGGAACATGCATTAAGAAAGTAAATAGCCTCAATTTTGATTACATGTTGACAAAAAAAGCACTATGTCAAAGCCATGGGCGCACTCCTTCATTGCTCTTTGTGACACAGTCTCGCTTTAATCAATTCTTTGGCTCGTGTCTTACTGGCACCCTTCACTACAGTAAAAGTGCAATCCATTTTAATTTGCGTTACGGTCTGACCGTGCAACTCAAAGACCCCTCTCTATTTCTTTCCCTACTTCAAACCACTTTGTGTTTACTTGACCACTGTGCATCAGGGATGCCAATTTTGTATTTGAGTAGTTTTGCTTGGGCCACTTAGCTAAGTGCCTCTCTTTGGCAGGAGTAACATTAAAAGATGATGGATGAGGAATGAGGAGATTATAAAAACAAGTGTGCGTGTTTGTGTACAGGGTCGGGGAGATGAATACCCCAGGAGGGTCTTTGAAAATAGTTTCCCATCCCCAACCGTTTGCAATCGTCCTGGATGCTGATTTCTGTCGGGACTCCAAAGCGAGACTGCGTTATGTGTCTGCTCTGAGAAAAACTGCTTTAGGGTCCATTGGGAAATATCGGGCCCTTGCACAACGCAAAACTCTTTAAAATGTCTAAAGCAAAGTGTTCCTGAGAGAGAGAGAGAGAGAGAGCTCACATCTCTGGACTGGTTGTTTTTTCCACCAATGAAATAGTGTTTGTCAAAATGTTAAATGTTGGCCCATAGTCATTTTCGTTACGATCGAATCTAGGAATGTTTTCATATAATAGTTTCCCCCTTTTCTCCCCAATTTCTCCCGAATTCCCAATGCGCTCTAAGTCCTCGTGGTGTCATAGTGATTCGTCTCAATCCGGGTGGCTGAGGATGAATCTCAGTTGCCTCCGTGTATGAGACCGTCAATCCGCGCATCTTATCACGTGACTTGAACGCGTTGCCGCGGAGACGTTGCACATACATGGAGGCCAACACTATTCTCCACGGTATCCATGCAGAACTCACCACACACCCCACCGAGAGCGAGAACCACATTATAGCAACCACGAGGAGGTTACCCCATGTGACTCTACCCTCCCTAGCAACCGAGCCAATTTGGTTGCTTAGGAGACCTAGCTGGAGTCACTCTGGATTTGAACTCGCGACTCCAGGGGTGGTAGTGAGCATCAATACTTGCTAAACTACCCAGGTTTTAAAACAATCGACCGGTTTAATCAGTTATCTGATGTTCTGTGCATTGTAATGTGCACAGAACTGCACTAGCGTCCATATTAGCGAAAGACACGACAATTCTTGCCGAAGGCTGCAATGAAATCATTAATGTGCAATAATCTGCAAATTACTGCACTCATACTAATTTGCAAACTGCAATGGACTCTGCAAGAACAGCAGACACCACCCCTAGGGGGCGCTCACACAGGGCACCCTATTGCATTCAAAGATATCTAGATGGAGCGTGACGGAATAAAACACAATGCAAAGGTCTTGAGATGTATTTAAAAGTTTTAATATGACACGCTTGTCTAATTTGTCTAATATGACATCCTTCTGACACACGTATACATAAACCAACAACTAAAAAGTAAGTTTTACCTTGTGTAGGGAGAAGGTGCGCACACAGAATGTAGCGAGTTCGATGGTGTCCAGGAGCGTCACTTGAATCATACCGTAGGTCTCCGTCCCTCTACTGGGCCAGTACTGATCACACTTTATCTGCAAGTGGACGAGAGGACAGAGGGGTCATTAGCACCCTTAATAGACTTGAAACACACACACACACACACACACACACACACACACACACATACACACATTATGATAATGGTCCTGGAGCCAGTGACCAATCATGCCCCATTATCAAAGGAAAGGCGGTTCTGATTAAAAAAATATCTAAAATATATATTATAATAATTAAAAAAATCTAAAATATATATTATAATAATTAAAGTTGTACATAATTGTATAAATGATATAATATATACATTGATATCAAATAAAATCCCTCAAATATTAAAATATCTTTACGATATTTACACATGTTTTCAGATCATTGTTTTCACTTTATCTTGTTTTGCATTTTTGCTTTATACTTTTTTGTTTTGCACCAAGTGAAATAAATCTGAGATTGCAGTAAGATATATGATATATGCTTATTTTCAAGATATATCCCCTGAAAACAAGTCAAAATATCTTATGTAATGTTGCTTCTCAAGTAAATGTACCTTTTTTTCAAGGTTATTTTAAGATGGAAGATAATTCAAATCTAAATAATACATATAAAATATCTATTTAAGATACTGGAAAACAAGTAAAAAAATAATAATTGAAAACTCATCAAGAACACATTTTTTGCAGTGTGCAGCATTTGCGCTGGCAATGCAAATGTCATGGGTTCGAATCCCAGAAAACGTCCATATTAATAAAATGTATAGCTTGAGTGCACTGTCTGGATAAAAGAGTCTTGCAATTCGTATAAATAAACAAATGCAAATGTGTCTCAATGGAAAGCGGGCTGCTTCTGAGAGCTTCCAAACAGCTCCCTATTGATTCCCAAATCGACAGCAGTGATTGAAATGTACACTTGGATGGAAAAGACCAACCGCCGTCAGCCCCAGGGGTTCACACCTGCGATCACGAGCCCTCCTTGCCTACCTGTGACTCCCACTAACATCACATCAGTTACCCTAGCATAACGTTTTCCTTCCCTTCTTTGACACCTGGCACATTGACAGACCCCCGGCCTGCCACAGTCCTAATAAAGATTCACTCAATACAGAGTATGGCGTGTCGGGGCCGCCCTCCCGTGCCCTGATGCGATGTGACAGCCCGCTGCTTCAGAAATGTGCAGGTTTAACGCTTTCTTTGCGCTTATGTTGCAGATTGAACAGCTCACTCTGATTGCATCTGACAGACCTCTAATGCGCCGTGTGGCGCCCACTTAGATGGTGAGAGAGAATGGCAGAGAGAGAGAGAGACAGAGAGAGAGAGGTGTCCTGATATATTGACGGTAAGCACACCAGTGTAAGGCTCATCTTCAATAAGCTCCTGGGCTGCGTCTGAATTTCTGTACTTTTATAGTATGCACTGAATTCAAAGAATAGATCTTTCTCTTTGTGGTAAATGGACCACACTTCCATGTTAGAGCTGAGAGATGACTCCTAGTTGTTATCAGGCAGAGCTCCTTTCTTTAATTCCCTCCATTTTTCTCTCCTCTTTGGTTATTCATTCAACCGGTAATGGCATTTCAACTGGAATAATGTCAATTTGTTCAGTCTTTTTAACAAGCTCAGTCGTTTAAACAAGGCTAAAAGAGCCAACCTATTATCTTTTAAGGAACACTAGCTCTATATGCTGCATACCTAGACCGCTCCTGATGCAAAGGCGGTTCAAACAAATGCATTCGTATGCTAAAAAAAGGTAGACGCAGTGCTACAATTGCGATGAAAATCTTACGAGCTGACGTCATATCTGTGGCAAAACAGTTGGGTAATTAATCACCCAATTTGATTGGTTTATGTTTGGCTAGCCTCACCCTTGACTTCTCCTCCAGTCTTGTCATCATGACAACCGTAGCAGCTCGTTGCTCCCACACCATCCTCCAAAAGTCTCCGAATGTCTCGGGCAGCGGTCCCTGTGTGGCTATGTATGCGTTCTGCTTCCTGTAGCCATCGATGTAGTTAGCGTTGATGTAATCACTGCCCGTGATACCTGTAAACAAAGCACGAGGGTAGTAACTATGAAAATTAAGAGCCGAAATGGCAGCGAAATTCAGTGGCAAATTCATCGGCAATTTGGTTTGATCATAAACATAACAGAGGATTGATAAAACCAAGAAATCTATCAAAATATGGTCTTCGTATTTTAATATCTTGGCAATTTTGCTTCTCAGTTCTTTGAAAACAAGGATGTTTTAAGGATGTTTATATATTTATACTGGAATACAAGACTGAAAAAAATATATTTGCATTGTAACTATAACTTAACTTGTCCCGTTTTAAGATAACGGTCTCCTTAAGAGTTTTAAAATGGCTGATGTTGCAGTTGTGTGAGTCTGTTAACTATTGAAAAACTAGGAGTGCTGTTTTCTACTCCACTAACATGATATAAGGTCACACTCTGGTAAGAAGCTACTGCAGAGCTTGGAACATATATCTATCATAGAAAATAATCTCTGTGAAAGAAAAGCCATCAAGCTTCTTTGCTGCTCTCTTCTTGTTTCTTATTTTCTCCCCAGCCTTTCTGGCCCGTCCAGCCCTCCCAGGACTGCCGACCACAACCACTGCTACTGATTTAGGGCCAGATGCTATACGATGGAATTAGGCTGAAGTAGGTATAAATCAGCTGAGTAGAACCCACGCTGGACCCTTTCTCGCTTTCTTTCTGCCATCACTCTGGGCGGCCGGCCGTAAATCTCCTTTAAAGGAGCCAAAAACTCTCCCTATAAGCTCACCATCCATGAAATGCCTGGAATAGAGGTAAAGCCCCTGTGTGCTAATGCTACAGGTTGTGACAACCAAAGTTGGAGCCTTGATTGAGTGACCTTGGTCTTGAGACATTTTAAGATGATATAATTGTGGCATTGGTCTGGGTCTCAAAAGGTAAAGACTTGGTCTTAATCTGGATCTGGGCATGGGTCTAGAATTGGTCTGGGTGTTAGGGGATCTGGTATAGGTCTGTGTCTTTGGGTGTCTGAAAATGATCTGGTACAAGTGTGGGTCTTTGGTGGTCTGATATCGATCTAGGTCTTGGCTTCAAAGGCCTATTCATGGTCTGGGTCTTTGGGAGTCTAAAAATAGGTATGGGTCTTTAGGTGTCTGGAATTAGTCTGAGTTTGAGTTGGTCTGGAACTGGCATGGGTCTCAGGAGGTCTGGTATTGGATTTAATGTAGGTGTAGGGGTTAAGGGTCTAGTCTGGGTTTGGACTTTAGGATTCTGTAATTGGTTTGGGTCTTTTGGGGTCAGCTGGTCTTGTAATGGAGTGGGTCTTCAGAGGTCTGGTACTGGTCTAGGTCTGGGACTCAAGGGTCTAGTCTTGGTTTTTGGGGGTCTGAAAATGGTCTGGGTCTTAGGGGGTCAAGTACTGGTCTAAGTCTGGGTTTTTGGGGGGTCTGCAATTGGTTTAGGTTTGAGTTGTTCTGGTACTGGTGTGGGTATTTGTGGGTCTAGTACTGATCTAGGCCTGGGTCTTTGAGGGTCTGGAATTGTTCTGTGGTATTAGTGGGTCTAGTACTGATCTAGGTTTGGGTCTTTGAGGGTCTGGAATTGTTTTGTGGTATTAGTAGGTCTAGTATTGATCTAGGTCTCATTCTTAGGGGATCTGCAATTGGTCAGGGTCTTGGTATTTGATGGTCTGGTATTTGTCATGGAATATGACTCAAGAGTCTAGTCCTGGCCTTGGTCTTCAGGGGTCTGGGCACCAGGGAGTTTGGTATTGGTCTGGGTTTATATCTTGAAAGTGTTAGGGGTTTGTTCAAATCCCTAAACCATAACTATGAGCAACAGAATAGTAATACTTGATTAAACACCACTAATTATAAAAGGATTGAAACAAGTCATCTATAATTACACTTGGGAGCCAGTGCTCGATTGTAACCTCTCTAAAATAACCTACAAGAGGAATATTTAATTGTGCAGTTTACCCAACACAAAAGCATCAAATGCAAACACAGGCCCGTGGTGCTAAACTGTTGTTTTCATGCTTTATCAGTGAGCACGAAACACTTGGCCGTGCTCATTTTCAAGCCCCCACTACACTGGAGAGAAGGCAAAATTAGCAATCAGAGGGAAAAAGACAGAATGCCATTAAAAGCCTCTCCCCGTCTCGCAATGCGATAGCGGGAGTGTTCGCTTTAGTCATAGCTAAGTGAACAGCGCATGGCTGCCTGCACGAATTGTTCGACTGCTGTGTCTAATGGCGAAATCACTGCACTGTAAAATGGAAATTTCGAACTTGATTAATTTATGCATTTATGGGCGCTGTCTTTGTGATGATTTTGTTACACCGTGTTATTGCTCGTCTAAATTGGTTTGTGGTGAACTGTGGCGAAAATCAAGGTGACGCCAAAACGAGGGAGGGAACTTGAAGGGGGAAATAAGTATAAACAAAGAAACAACATATCTATCCTCTCAGGGTGTTTTGCAGGTATAATAGCAAAAAGCTCAGTTGAAAGAGAGGCAGCCACAGCAGTTTCTTCATTTTTGGTGACATTTTCTGTTTCAACCAAAAGCTTGACAGCATCTATACCTCACTTGACCAACTGAGGGTCTCACAGCACTCTTGGACATTACTCCTTTACGAACCCTTTTACCTCTACAGGTAAACACCTAAACACATTGTGCATTTTCAGACACTGGCTCTCTAAACATAGGTAAAATGACAATAAAATTAAGTGGAGGAAAGAAAACAGATTTAGAAAACAGAAACTGATTTATAAGGACAAACAGACATTAAATGACAAAAATATAAATCCCATGATCTTCACAAATGGACAAAATATATCTTTCAAATTCATTTGACAGGTTTTCAAATTGGGGGCCCCAAACACCTCTGAAATTTGAGAAAAGTCCAATGAGAATTGGCGAGTGGAATTTGCTTGCTACTCCCCCGGACAAACGGGTATAAAAGGAGATGGCTTGCATCCACTCATTCAGGTTTTTGCTGAGGAGCCGAGACAGTGTCCCAGCCATTTCAGTGGGTAGTTCAGTGTTGTGGCAGGAGACACAAGTCTCGTTCCTTCCATCAGGGAATGGAGGTTACAACAGTAACCAAGACATTCCCTATCTGTCACTCACTTGACGTTGTGTTGATGTAGTGACACTAGAGGTCCCTATACAAAATGCCACAACCAGCTGAACTGTGTTATGTGGATCGGCAGTGCAAGTCAAGTCATTTTTATTTGTTTAGTGCCTTTCACAATACACAACTTTTCAAAGCTTTACAGAAGATCAGGCATTAACAGACGATAAAAACTGTAATATATAATGTCTTAGAGACATCATTGTGTAGTTTGATAAAATATGATTGTGAATTGTGTTTAAAAATAAGTAATTAAATAATAATTGTATTAGTAACCCCAGTGAGCAGCTGAAGGCGACTGAAGGAACACAAAACTCCATAAGATGTTGGTTAATGGAGAAAAATAACCTTGGGAGAAACCAGACTCACTGTGGGGGCCAGTTCCCCTCTGACTAACATCATGAATATAATGCCAATATTACTTATGTATAGTGTAAGTCATGGTTTAAAATGATTAAACTTAGTAAGTGTTAAGGGTCAGTGCTTAAAGATTTTGTAAGAGCTGTAAGATTAATGACCAATGTCTTTGAAGGTCATCCTGAATTAACCTCAGAAGTTCACATAGATGCAATTGATCTTGTCATAGGTTTTTGTAGGCAATTAATTGATAGTCGATGTATTCCATTTCAAGAGTGTAGTCCATCATTAGACCGAGGTGATGCAGGCAGAGATCAGTGAGTTGCATCGCAGTTCAACCTAGCCAGTAATTTCGGTGAGGTCTATCCTAAATCCAAGGTTCAGACAATGGCATATGAAGTATCCCATGTCTTATGGTTAGAGTTGGCATCAGCTCATCCTCTGAAGTCCATCATAATAGACTGAAGTGATGTCTGGTTGGCACAGGCTGCTCTTAATCATCATCACACAGCGACACATAGCAGTGGAGTCCAACACGAAGCAGGAATGCAACTAGATCCAACTGGTTCTGTTGGCCTCAGGATAGGAGTCCCGAGGTTAAGACATATAAACAAATAAAATAATATTAGCATAGATGCCATTCAAATTATTGCAAAGTTATAGATCATGATTACTGTTTCTGGTTCTTGCAGACCTAACTAAAGCAGCCTAATTGTGAGTTGAATGATAAATTCGGTGTATTTCTGAGTCTTTAGTCTAGACTTTGTGTTTGTCTGAGTCCCGAACAGTGTTAGGGAGACTATTCCATAGTTTAGGAGCCAAATATGAAAAGCATCTACCTCCTTTTGTAGATTTTGATATTCTAGGAAATATTAACAGGCCAGACTTTTGTGATCATAATGAACGTGATGGAATATAGCGTGTCAGAAGGTCACTTAAGTACTGCGGAGCTAGACCATTCAAAGCTTTGTATGTAGTTAACAGAATTTTAAAGTTAATATGAAATTTAAGAGGTAGCCAATGTAACAATGCTAAAATGGGTCTAATATGATCATATTTCTTGGTTCTCGTTAGCCCTCTGGCTGCTGCATTTTGAACCAATTTAAGTTTATTTACTGATCTTGCTGGACATCCTCCCAGTAATGCGTTACAATAATCTAGTCTTAAGGTCATGAATGCATTAATTAGATTTTTGGCATCAGCAACAGAGAGCATGTGTAATTTAGCAATATATCCTACAAACATTGGTAATTTGATTTTCAAAGGAAAGATTGGTATCAAACATAACACCTAAGTTCTTCGCTGTTTTAGATGATGGAACCATACATACATCCGAGAGTCAAATTATATTTTAGATGCTTATTTTTTGAGGTTTTTGGTCCAATAATTAGTACCTCTGTTTTGTCGGAATGGAGTAGAATGAAATTTCTGGCCAATTTCTGGAATTGTGAAATCTCATCAGGTTTTGAAGAAATTTAAAGTTGGGTATCGTCGGCATAATAGTGGAAATATATTCCACGATTCCTGATAATACCTCCCACGGGAAGCATATACAAGGAAAAATGCAGAGGCCCTAAAACTGATCCGTGTGGCACTCCATACTTTTGTTTGGTTTAACAATTCCTCATTAGGAACTAGAAGTGAAATGCAGCCATGATCAGATGATAAGAGCAAGTAATTTGTAACTCTGATAAGTGCAGTCTCTGTACTGTGTTGAGGACTAACTCCTGAAATTGTTCATATATACTATTTCTCTGTAGAAAAGAACATATTTGGGATTATATTTCTAGTATTTTCGACATAAACGGGAGATTTGAAATCGGTCTGTAATTAGCAATTCTCCAGGATCAAGTGTTGGCTTCTTAGTAAGCAGTTTGATAACTGCCATTTTAAAGTGTCTTGGGACATGTCCTAAGCATAGCGAGGAGTTAATAATATTAAGAAGAGGTTCTGAGATTACAGAGAATACCTCTTTTAAGAGCTTGGTTGGTATTGGATCTAACATACATGTTGTGGCTTTTGATGTTTTGATAATTTTTGTTAGCTCTTTATGACCTAAGACAGCGAAGGATTGAAGTTTCACATGAGGAAAATTATGAGACATTGTTTTCTGAGGTGCTGTGACAGTTAATTGCATAATTCTGATTATTTCAATTTTAACAGTAAAGAAATGCATGAAGTCCTTACTCTTGTGCTGCGACGTAATATTTGGTTCTGTTGAGGCTTTATTCCTAACCAATTTAGCCACAGTATTGAATAAACATCAAGATTGTAGCATTTTCTATGAGTTTATAGCATGAGCATTTTCTTTTTTAATCGAAGGTGGGCTACACTATCAAGAGTGCTAGAGATAACTGTATTTATATTTTCTTTTACTTGCTCAAGTTCTTCTAGGCTTTGGGATTTACTGAGAATATGAGATAGATCTGGAAGATTATTAGTGAAGCTATCTTTAGTGGTCGAAAGAATAGTTGAACGATAGCATGGTGTAGATTGAGTAACATTAGCTGATCGCAGCATACAAGAGATGAGGTAATGATCCGAGATGTCATCACTCTGTGGTAGAATATCTATAGTATCAACATCAACTCCACATGACAGAATTAAATCTAGCGTATGATTATGGCGATGAGCTGGTCCTGTCACATTTTGTCTGACTCCAAGAGAGTTGAGAATATCGATAAATGCTAATCCCAATGTGTCATTTTCATTATCTATGTGAATGTTGAAGTCACCAACAATTAAAGCTCTATCTACAGTAACTACAAGATCTGATAAAAAAATTAGCTAATTCACCAATGAAATCAGAAAAAGTCCAGAGTGATCTATATGCTGTAGCAAGGACAAAAGATGGCTGAGTTGTTTTATTTATATCTGACGGTGTCAAATTAAGCATTATTAGTCCAAAAGACTTAAATGTATATCCTGTCCTCTGTGTAACACCAAAAGCTTCACTGTAAATTGTAGCAACACCTCCTCCTCATCCCTTCAGATGAGGCTCATGTTTATAAAAATAACCTGGGGGAGTAGACTCATTAAAACTAATATATTCATCCAGTTAAAGCCAGGTTTCAGTCAGACAGAGCGCATCCAAACTATGATCTGTAATAATTTAATTTACAATTATTGCTTTGGTAGAAAGACATCTAATGTTTAGTAGCACTATCTTTATATGATTTTTATTTTTTAATTTGTTTGTTTTGTTCTAGTTTGATCTTAATAATTTTTTTTCTAAATGATTTAGTGAGGGTTTTGTGTTTGGTAGTTCGGGGAACAGACACAGCCTCTATGAGATATCTAGGTGATACAGTCTCTATGTGTTGTAGTTAATGTGACCTGTGTGTCGTCTCAAGGCAGCTAGCAGATATTCGGATTAACCAGTTTGTCTGCTTCCTGACCTGGGCCCAGTTAGCCCAGTTAAGGTGTTAGGGAGTGGTGGTGGTGGTGGCGTACTGGGCTAAAGTACATAACTCGTAATCAGAAGGTTGCTGGTTTGATCCCCACAGCCACCGCCATTGTGTCCTTGAGCAAGGCACTTAACTCGAGGTTGCTCTGGGGGGATTGTCCCTGTACTAAGTGCACTTTCACTTTGGATAAAACCATCTGCCAAATGCATAAATGTAAATGTAGTCAAATACTATCATTATTAAGACTATGAGCCAAATTACTAGAGAGGAGAGTGGCACCTTCCCTAGAGGGATGGTGTCTGTCTCTCTTTAGCAGGTCAGGTCTACCCCACAAACTCATCCAATTGCCTATGCATCCTATTTTATTCTTCAGACACCACTCAGACATCCAGCCATTCAGTGACACTAATCTACTATAAACCTCATCACCACGACGAGCAGGGAGGGGGCCATATTACAGTGTCTGACATTGTTTTTGCAAATTCACATACCTTTTTAACATTATCTCTAGTGATTTACGACTGGCGAAGCCGGACATCATTAGTGCCAACATGAATAACAATTTTAGAAAATCTACGTTTAGCATTAGCTAGCACTTTGATTTGATTTCAGATGCTCTGGCTCCCGAAATGCATTTAACAATAATGCCTGGAGTCTCTATTTCCACGCTCCTTACAATAAAATCACCAATAACAAGGCCTCTTTCAACATGATTCTCAGTGGGTGCATAACTGAATGGGGAGAATCGATTGGAAACCCTAACAGGAACAGGAGAGTGGTGTCGCTTTGTTAAGCAAGTATGCCGCTGAGACGTCACCCAAACGCCCAGCTGCGGGGCTCTACAGCTGGAACCAAAGTGTGTGTGTGTTGTTCTCTGTACTGCCTGCATCCAAAACAGTATCTACTGGCTTCTCTTTCTCACTGACCTCCACTAGCGTTCAGATGCGTGTCTCTAACTCATTAACTTTCCTGTCAGCTTGACTAATTCCTTACATTTATCACATGTGAATCCCTCACTGCTGATGGAAGAGGCTATTGTAAACATGTGAAATGCAATGCAGGAAGAAATAACATTGCTGATGCAATGACTTACCGCAGTTGTTTGTTGTTCCTGAGCAGTTAGGGTTTGAGATCGATGTGAATCCCTCACGCAATTGTTTGTTGTTCTTGATAAGCTGTGCTTTGAGATTGATGCAGTAATCCGTGTAACACAGAGGAGAAAAACGGGTGCGCACTGTAAAATGCATGCAGTTTAATAGCGATAAAAATAGAAAGCGGATGCATGTGGAAAATGCGTGCAGCTGACTCGCGATAAGAGAATAATGCGGGGAAAAACCCGATGCATGCTGAAAAATGGCAGATGTAACGGTTTTCCCAACCGGAGACCACATCCTGCGAAAAGGGGAGGTTAATATGTGGAGAATACATCACATGGACTTACCAATGGGGAAGTATCACATATGGAAAGGAGTTCTTGCGGTAGGTCCTTCCTGGAACGGAGGACCTACAAGCGTAGCGACACTCTTCCCAAGGGAAGACACTGGTTTACCATCAGGGAAACCATACTGTGGGGTTACCGACAGGGAACCACCACATAGCACTTATCCCAAGTACAAGGGCTGACATGACAGGGCATACTTCATGAGTACTGGACCTGGCATGGAATTCCTCCACCGAAAGACATCCAGGGTTCGCTGGTCCTAGGAACTCTCGTGGACAAAAAAGCACACAATATCCCCTCAGGGAGGGGAAAGGCACTGTGTGCAAGCAGTACACCCACCCGCATACCTACCTGTTTGTACCTGCTAACACACAGGACGAAACTGGCTGGATTGTAAAATCCTGCAAAGGTATTTGGGTGTCGCCCAGCCCACTGCTCTACAGATGTCTGTTAGAAAGGAGCCGTTTGCCAGAGCCCAGGAGGATTCCACAATCCCAGTGGAGTGTGTTCGTACTCACAGGGGGCACGGTACGCCATGACCTGGCAGAATCTAGTAGGCAATCCTCTGTTTGGAGACAGCCTTACCCTTCTGCTGTCCCCTAAAAAATAACCGAAGAGCTGCTCAGAGCATCTAAAGCTCTCTGTGCGGTGCAAGTAAATATGCAAGGCGTGTATTGGACACAGCAATGATAAGTCTGGATCTGCCTCTTCCCAGGGCAGCACTTGCAATTGCACCACTTGATCCTTAAAAGGGGTATTCTCTGTGGTATAAATGCAAAGTTACCATGGTCACGCTCCCGCAGCGAGAACATGAGCCACCCACGAACGCCGTCTCAGCATGACTACGGCCATGTGAGGCCGTCAGAGGATGAGAGACACCGACCGCAACCAGGAACTGTACGTAGACGGAAAAGCATCTTTAGAAAGACACTCTCCATCAGCGCTCACTCTTTTATAGAAAATATACTTTTTTAGTTTGACTGCTGAAGCGCCCAGGGGGGTTCTCTGCACTTATCTATGCCAGGAGAGTGAACCCGCTGTAAATGCGCCATATATCCAACAGCTTATTCACTTTTAGAGGTGAATGGAATGCCAGTGGGAAGCTCTACTCTGAACGGCTCCGAAGAACAAGTCTGAATGAATGGATGCAAGTCGTCTCCTTTTATATCCGTATGTCCGGGGGAGTGGCATGCAAATTCCACTCTCCAATTCTCATTGACCTTTTCTCAAAAGAGGTGTTTCCCTATCTGTCACTACATCGACACAACGTCAAGTCTCGATGTGACAGATAGGGAACATAAATACACAACACACAATATACATCTTAAGATGTTCCTTTAAAAATATAGAAAAAATATAGTTGATATGGTGTATGGGGTTCTGTCTGACCTTCAATGGGAGCCAGGATTACGCGGGAGTGGTCATAGGCGATGACGTTGGCGTAACGGTTCTTGGGTTTGTTGACCTCCAGGTTGGAATGTTCCCAGGTGAACTGCTGGCCCGGATCGATGGACTGGGGACAGAAAGTCAAAGATGAGAAAACAACCCCAACTAATACTAATGCTAAGAGAGAATATTATTTTGAACATTGCCATCGAAAGTTGGTGAAGAAACCAAAAAGACACCAACAATAGAAAGTTTCATTCATGCATTGACGCATTTCCTAATAAAGGAAGTTTTGGAAGGACATCTTGAAGTGCTTGTCCTTTTTATTAAAAATAAAAAAAGAATAGCCAATAGGCTTTAGTTTACTTCACAGAAATGAAACATGATTTGTTTCTTGATAGTCGATTGTTGGTGGTATTACGGGGAAGAAGGACATTTTCATTCTAGACAGCATTTGATTGGACATAATCTGTTCAGTGCAAGATGACATCTTAAATATTTTTTGTTCATTTTCCCAGTACTAAATCTGCTAAAGGTGTATTTTGTAACTTTAAGAGTACACTAGCATGTAAGGCTAGGGTTACTTTGCTTTTCCATGCACTGCTATGCCTCGCAAGTAGTCGATTGCTGTATCCTTTCAAAGTATATTCTTTTGACCGTGAGCCTGTACAGACATGTTCGACGCATGTCCACTACAACTACTCAGTAGTACAGTCAATGGCAGGCACACACTGAGTGCCTGTATGTCTCGCATGCAAATTACATCTTCAGCACAGTACGCATGTCGATGTGTGCCTAGAATAACTAGACTGCATGCTGCACGCGTGTGAAATCTGCATCACTCGCATTGTGTACGAGACATACCAGGACTCGGAAACCTAATGTAAACTTTGGTCTTAAGATTGCTTCAAAGCTAATAGGCATGAAATAAAAGCTACAAAACACTGATTTGTCTTTCAGAAAGTGGGGTTGAATGAGTCTTGAAAAACAAAAGTAGTGGAATGATGGAAAAACAGGAAAGAAATGAGAATCGTTTACAAAGTAGCTCAGATAAACGTTCACAACAAGATAAAAGTCTTTCTCGTTTTGCCATCACACTGCGCATTAAATTGCAATTAAAAGTCCGCTATCGCTTTAAATATCCACGAGTGTTCTGACAGGTAGCTTTTTTTTTAGATCCTTACACGGACAGTGAATAATAGCAAAGGAAACTGATAAACGAGTGTGTTCTTTCCTGTGAAGGACAGCGAGTTCAAACCTTCCTGGCCTGACGTTGCCAAGATAAATGCCAGCACATTCACAATATGAGAATTTCGGAATAAATATTCTTTCCCTCTGTCAGTGTAATTTAGTATTCCATTATGATTCTGAGCTTGTTTGCAGGCTATGGCTCCGTCCCAGCTTTTACTAGCTATAGGGATGTTTTCATTTGGGGGAGCGCATCTGCATGCTGAAATTGGGGCCAAATAACCCACGAAGAGGGGTTTGATGTAACTATTTACCCTACAATGATTACAGGGACAAATAAAACACCACCAACAGTCCACACGTTGCCTGTGTTGTCAAACTTGTCTCTCTTATCCCCCCTGCAAGCTGCCTATGGGATTGTAAAACAACTCAACCTGGATTTGTTTGGTTTTGTACCAAGCCAGATGTCAGACCGTACTGTTTCTGAGATCTAACAATTCAAGAGTGCATAGAAAGTTGATGATGTAGCCTGGAAAAGGCATCAGAGACATTTTTAACCTCTTTTTTATTCCATAAACGAAAGTCATTCAGGTTTGGAACAATTTGAAGGACAGTAAATTATACCAGATTTTTCATTTTTGGGTGAACTATCCCATTAAATTGAATTTGGTAATCACAACAATTTTTGGCGTAACGCTCAACCTCATCTCTAAACAAACCCACCAACATATTCTTCTACTCTATATCACCTTCCATCTCCAACTCTCCAACCCTCTTCTCTCATCCATTACAGGAATCACTTGCTGATCTAACGGCTACCTTTGGCATGCAAGTGCACCCTAAAGATGAGCCATCAAGAAAATAATCAAACGAAAATTACATTCCACCTTACGATTTGGTCATTTGCTGTCCTAGAGAAGGGAGTGCCAACCTTTTTTGTCTACTGAACCCTCGAGACCTAAATTATTTACTTGAGGTTTAATTTGAAGTAATGTTCTATATACACAATAAAGTTAGGGGTACTATACAATCAGCTGGTCCATCCATCCATCCATCCATCGTCAACCGCTTATCCTGCGTACAGGGTCGCGGGGGGCTGGAGCCTATCCCAGCTAGCATTGGGCGAAAGGCGGGGTACACCCTGGACAGGTCGCCAGTCCATCGCAGGGCCACACATATACAGACACACACTCACACTCACATACACACCTAGGGCAATTTTGGAGACACCAATTAACCTAACCTGCATGTCTTTGGATGGTGGGAGGAAGCCGGAGAACCCGGAGAGAACCCACGCAGACACGGGGAGAACATGCAAACTCCACACAGAATGGCCGGGGCAACCGGGGTTTGAACCCACGACCTTCTTGCTGTGAGGCGACAGTGCTAACCGCTGCACCACCGTGCCGCCCAATCAGCTGGTCATTATTGAAAAATAAACCCCAACAGGGTGATCAGGATACAGACATGTAGCGAAGGACCATGTTTTGCCCTGAAGGGGGTATATTTTGGAATAAAATCAAATAGAGTTTTGCAATAATCGAATAAATAGGGCTGAGAGTCCTGCACTGTTATTGGTTGCTGAAAGCAGTTTTAAATTACCCAAAATATTTCATTTTGATGCATCAAACATTGCTTACCATTTTTAATCAACAACACTCATAAATTCAACTGTCTTCTACTATGCTTATCTACTAATGGCTGACATTTCTTGATGTGGTTAGCACTTGCCGCTCCCGCTAATCAATATGCCGCTAAGCCAGTGTCCCAAAAATAATAGTGTGTTGGCTCAACTCAAACGTTCTCGTGTTTCTGCTGGGATATCAGGACTGGCTCATGCTGGCTGCCATTTAAGATGGCATTAAGCTCCGGGGATCCTGATGGCAGTGCTGCTGTTGCACACTGCGCTTTGAGATGGACGACAACATTTCCTCTATGCAAATGATGGCTGATTCAGCAATAGCGAATGCTAATCAGCAGCCGCTACATTTATGAGCCCAGCATTTGAATCCGAGACAGCCGTGCCACTGCAAAGCTCAATAACACTCCAGTAACTGCCATCCAAATGCTAAACTTAAGACTGGGAACGTCTCAGCTTTGATAATACGCATTCGTTCAACAGGAAAATCCACTTGATATTGGCGGAACATTTTGTAACAGCTTTTAAAAGAATAGTTCACCCAAAAATGACCATTTTTATAGCTTACTCTCATTATTCACTGATAATCTTCCCTTCCTTGGCAGCTTTCAAATCATATATGTCATGAAACACTCAAGAACCAATTGCGTTTGGCACCAATTGAGTAGAATGGCGTTGATGCACTATTTTTGTAGCCCAAACGACTATAGAACTACATTTTATTGGTAAAGTTTAGCGAATAATGACTTACATTTCAGTCTGTTCCTCAAATATAGTGCACAAATCATATGGATTACTTTTATGGTGCTTTTTATGCCATTGACAGAACAAGTCCCGTTTCAATTTCTTTATATGAGCAGCCAGAAAAACTTTTGTGTTCCATGGAGTGATGAAAGACTATCTAACTGTCCCATTAATGAAACAAAAATTGGTCTCTTTCTTTGGACACGTTTACCTCATACTCCTGGGAGAGCTTCAGGTTGTCGTTGGCCTTCAGTAGCTCCGTGTGCTCGGCCAGCTCTGCGATAGGTATGGGAGGGTGGTTCATCATACCTGCACACCAATCAGGAGAAGGAGACGGACACACAGAGACATGGTCAGTTAGATGACCATGGACAATATAGGCGATAAGAAGCCAAATCTGAACATTGGTGAAGCATACAGGATCAGGGTGTAGGGGGGTGGAAGGAGACACCCAAGCAGGTGACAATATGAGATGGGGATTGGAGTGAGGGACAGTGGGACACAAGGGTGATGTTAAGGACACCAGGCCAGAGCTCTACGTCGTCAATCTGACCAATGAGAATCGTCCTAATACAGAAAAATTGACTGCATTTATACAGAAGATATAAAGGAAGGACCTAAAGATGATTGCTAAGGTGCTACAAAACCCCCAGACCAATTACAACTCAATGATAGTGGGCCAAATGGTGCTTAATAGCTTTGCAATATTGCCACAGTGATGAAATTTAATTTCCCCCTCAAAATACCTCAAGCAGGATGACTAGTACGCTCGGTGCGTACAACAAACTATACGTTTGTCCTCAGAGAGCTAAGACAAAAGGAGCAATGGGCTTGGCTGCCTTTGTGAAACCAAACAAATCTCCTTTCAAACTGAGCAACAAGAACAATAAATTGAAAAGACCCTTAAAAAAAGCCCCTGAGAAATTACACCTGTGTCTACAGAGGCAAAATTGTAATAGATTTAATCAAATGCAAAATCAATTTTTCACAGAGAGTTAGAACTCAGAAACAGACAAATTAGCATTTTGTTTGCAGTCTTGTGTAATAAAACACAAAACAAAATATGGACTTATTGTTCCTCTTTGTTTGCCCAAGACCGCTCATTTTAATTCTGTGGAAAAAACTGGAAGGCGTCCACATGAAACGCAAAGAGAAAGAAATGTGAGCGAGAAGTAGAAAAATACAATATTGCCTTTCCCTGGAGTAAACTTCCATGCCTTAATATATCTAACAGCTTCTCTTTTGGTAGAAGCTTGCAATAGTTTCCTTATGTAACCCTTCATTTGAACGTTGATTGGGAGGGCGAGGGGAGTGATGATGGGGGGTAATTGGGGTCCCGTTGGGGGAGGTAGCTTAATTCCGTAAGAGTTCTGGCCTGGTTAAAGATGGCCCGATGGTACCACTGCCAAAGTGAAGTGCAGTGGTTTCTGCTCGCCTTCAGTTCAGCCAAAGCTAAGCAAGCGCATCACGGAACGCATTCACCCATGCTAACCCTGCAGAAACCTACATGTGTCCCATTCTGCTCCCTAGTTCCCTACAACATGAATCATTACATAGTGAACATGAATTGAGACACTAGCAAGGGCCTTGATCCACTAAAAAACTGCTGACTCAGTCACCCGCCACATGATTACGAGGTTGCGTGTTAATACATAGCTGGCAAGTATCAATAACAACGCAATATAACAGCTATGTGAATCTTTGTTGTAGCTATTACAAAGTACAGTGCCATTTTGAAATATGGGTCATCCTCTATCACAGCCGATTCGCACTAGTTTTAAGGTGAACTTTAAAATGTCTGACATCCTACGAAGTGGATTGAGACACCCTAAGGTCTTTATGTATACAATAGTCCTTCTTGTTCCCTTAAAAAAGACGTGTTAGCTGTGATGTCTTGGACCAAATGCCACAATTCCCTAGGCCCCAGTGTGGAGTTAATCCACCAATGTGTCATGGAATATGGGGTAAAAACCGACAATAATGTCTATTTATGCTAGACTTGAGTAGCCCTTCCTAATCTGGATGCTAGCGTTTTTTATAGAGGGCATTCGGCTTTCTTTCGTCTTCGCCAGTGTGAGGTCAAACATTGGCTAAATGTTGACGACTTCTTGCAAGTGTACTGCGATATAATTAAGCATGAATAATCTGCATAATCACATTAGCCATCCTCAATTTCACTCCTTGCTCACACTTTATTTTCTCAAAACGTTACGTAGCGCTAAGGACTTTACTTTGGATCAATTGAGACATGGGCACTTCCTTCCTTCCCATGTTAATTTGACACAAACTGGACTCATAAAACCACAAAAAATCTAGCTTTGACACAAGTTTAGACTAACCTTAATACCTACCCCTGAGTCCTAACCCAACATCACAAACAAACAGATGCAAATGACCCATTATTCCAATTGAACACAAGGGTTCGAGATTGAGATCGTATGTGGTTTTTCTCTAAAATGAGACTTACCAAAATATGCTAACGCACTTTCATTATGGACCTTAGTCAGGGTACACGCCATATTTAATTTCACGTGAATGAAATCGAGGTTGTAAGGAAATAAAAGTACATCCAGTCCATTTGGCTTCTTCTACTATTTGCTTGTTTAAATTTATGACCAACTATGCAACATATTGAATGGACTGGACTATGTGCCTTTGTCTGGTTTTCACTCATGCCAATTTCAAATATGGCGTCTACACTGACTGAGGTCCATCTTGCTGGCAATTCCGAATTTGCTAACGCTAACATTTTTGTTACTCCACAGATATGTGTGCTCTGCCAGGAAACGGTCTTAAGATATTCTCTGGAATCAGTCGTATTCTCCTAAGGTGAACCAAGGTAATATATGCCAAAGCACTCTCAAAAGGACGCAAAGGGCGACTTTGCCAAACAACCCGAGACTTGACCTGCATGCTAAATGCTAACAGCCACCACAACGCAGTGAGGCCATCTAGAGCCAATTGAAACCCAACTATTCTGAAGATGAACACATTTCATTCTCAACATATTCCTCAACTTTGCTCTATGTCAACAACAATCACTCATAAAAACATCTTTAATCTTTTGTCTCCATAAATAAGCTCTTGTTTGTTTGTTCCGCACAGCGTGAGAAACTATTCCATGTAATCTGATCCGAATGCGATTTATGCTTTAACCTCAGCATAATACAAAAGGGTTTGCTTGTTATTGCGTTCACAGCAAACATAAAGTAATAGACACGTGCAGGAATGTTTAAGCAAGGCCCAACAGGACAAAGAATCATTCAAGGACATGCTGATGTTGCTTCTCATTTTATTTCATCACACTTTGCCAGGATTTTCCCGTCTCTCCACCATGGAGTCTTTTTATCCCAAGCAATCAACACGAGATCACTGAGCGCGAGAGAAGAAAATGGTCTAATTACATATTTTCAGTCTCTTATTTGCGCTTGACAGGTGATGGAAATAACAAATCCTATTGATATCCGCTGCACACTCTTTGCAAACGATTTTGCGTTGGTTCATTTACATACTGTATAAAGGTGAGGAAAAATGCTTGGTTTATATCGCCCATGAAAGTAACAAAAAAGGGAGCCGTGTTACCCTTTATCCTGCCTCGCTGAGAGGGCGGGAGGGTTGTATCAAATGTTGGACCATTGTTTGCGGAAGGTTTAATTAATTCAGCTCGTTATCTCTGCCTGCAGAACAACCCCAATCGTGGAGAACGGGATGGGGGGGCTGAACGGACAGCTGGGCGGAGGGGGAGGTTGGGGACAAGGATGTTGGAATGTGAAGGAAATCAGACAGCAAACCCTTTTCTACATCATCAGCAGTGATTGCAGTGGTTGTACTGTGAATTAATAGTGTGCAGCCAAACATGTTGTAAGAACAAAGCAATTGAGTAGAAGAGGCTTAAAAATAAATAGAAATTAAACAAGGTAGATGAAAAGCCTTGTTACGAATGAAAGTTAAAAGCAGTCATAAGATGAAACGGTTAAACTGGAAAATGAAAATGATGTAATAAATGATCACGTGTATAATCTAGGACAAACTGTTCCGAAATGTAGAGTTACAGTATATTATTCAATTGAATTAGTAGTCTTGGCAAAAAGGCGGTAGGCAAAACGAGGGTTTTTATAAATATGAGTCTGTTTGCACCAGTAAATTATACCAAATATTATATTTGTTTCCCTAAATTGTAGGTAGAGCTCATAATTAATAGGTCAAAGCACTATGCATGGACAGCAATCCATCTGCAATTTTTCGTCCATTTTTAATTGTATTGTTCATGTTATATGCACATCAAATGTACTTTTCATTTTCAAGTAGGCTAGAGTGATGGCTTTCAAGGAAAAAACTGGATCCAAATAGGATTTATTGACTTATTATTGACATTTTGTCCTAAATTACGCACTTCATATAGGAAAAGCAATCGCTAATGCGATTTTGAACTTCCAGTGAATGCGGTTTCATCTGAATTGCGACTCCTTTTAATTTTTCAGAGGGTTACTGAAGTGGAAGTTAGCACAGATCTGGCAGTTTGTGAGGGAACAGTCAAATGCAAATGTATTCGAGAACACAACCCATTATTCGCATGTGGGGCGAGACGCATTAAAAAAGGATGACGCTAGACAACAACAAAAGCTGAACGCGAGATGTGAGGACTAACTTTCGTAGTCAAAACTGCCTTCGCTGAGTGGGCTGCTTAGACCAGAATCTGTGAAAAACAGCAACACACGGGAAAATAACCTCTTTTAATATACTCATAATTAGTTGAGGACCAAATCTGGAAATGGACTGAAAAATGGAAAAATAAAACCAAAAAAACGAAAAGGGAATTAGAAGCAGGAAATAGACCTCATCCTTTACACATTTCTCTCCTCTTAATTAATTTTGCAAAGTGCATTGTGCATTTTTAAACAGGCAGGAGAAAGGACATCCCCTGCTTTGAATGATTCTCGTGAGGGTCTTCAGTGTTGGATCTGACGCCAAGTAGTCGCTCAGACGGCAAAAGTAGGACACTCGCTCATTCCGGAATCTGATGCTCCTGTCCTACAATCACCATCAGAGCCGTTGCTGTTTATTAGCTATAGATGCTCACCACTGGGACTTGCAAGTATGACAATGTGACAGTAGAAATGTGTCAGAGATTGCTATATTGTTTATTCTGTTATAGCTAACTCACGTTTTGGGAGAAGTTTTGATGCGATGTAACGCCCCTCGCATAGGTTGAAATCCGGGTTATTAACGCATGCAAAAACGACAAATGAAGAACAAAACAAAACTTAAAATCAGAAACGGTATAGCTTTAAAATATAGACATTGGTTATCAGGCGCAACCAAAAAAGAATTGATATTGGGCAAAATTTTGGTAAATTCGTAATTCCAAGATATTTAAATAAAAAATGCTCAAACATCACTCAGAATTCACGCTGTTTGGCTTTTCTACCCGAAATATTTACATCAATATAGTCAATATAAAACATATGTATATTTGTGACTAAAACACACAAATGGGGAAAAAAAATCGAATCTATCATCAAATCTGTTGTTATCGTGCTTGCGATCAGAATTGGGAAAATTGACGTAAATATTAAAGTCAAAATGAAACATTTGCAACCCATTCTACCTCCTTAATGTGACGTGTTTTCGATTTAAACAGAAAATTGGGAAAAATATCTACTGTCAAATGTATCGTTATTGCGCTCAAAATCACAAAAGGGCAAATTTTCGGCAGCGGCGTATCCGTAATTCCAAGCTATCAAAAATAGGTGCCTGAACAACACTTAAAACTCGTGTGTTTTGGCTTCCCTACCTGCCAAATGTACTAAATATTAAAAGTAAAATGAAACATTCGCAACCTGTTTTACCTCCATAGGGTGACGCATTTACAACTAAAACACAATAATGGGAAAAAAACATCTATGGTCAAATCGGGGAATTTTCTACGATGGTTAATCTGTTCTTGCAAGCTATTAAAAATGGAGAATGCCCAAACAACACTTTGACTTCTCTACCTGACAAATACAGTATATGTCAATATTAATATAAACCTAAAACATTCGCAAACCATTTTAACTCCTAAAACACGATAATGGGAAAAAATGTTAGCGTCAAATCTCTCAATTTGCTGTCAAAACATGATATAGCATTACATCACTACATTAACTATGGCAAGGTCTAACCTACAACACTACCCTAAAACAATGCTTAAACAGCCATTAATCTACATTAGTTAAGAGCTCCACTAACAGGAGGATGGATAATTGCAAAAGATTGATGATGTGCACCATCGCTGTCCCAATCAATGCGGTGACAAGACTAAAACAAGCACGGGAACAACAAATCTTCTACTGAATGACATGGTTCTTCATGGTACAGGCGAAGCCGCGAGGCATGTAAATGTTTGGAAGTGCCTATGCATTAAATGGCATGCTAATATAAAAATGCAAAGTGAAATCGACGTAAAAAAGATGGCTAGAAATTGAGCAGATCTTGACCCTAGATGCACCACAAAATGAACAGGATGTTGGTGTCTTTTCCCATTAGGATAACTGTTGCGTTTCGGCTCTGCGTCATGTGGCATATGTGCCAGTCATCCATGTGAACTGAAGTGTGTTCGGTTTGAACAATGGCCCCTATTAGCTAATGGAAATGTCGCAAACGTTTCCCCGTCCTGGTTAATTGGGCTCAAATGTACCCTTAAATAAAATTCACCAAGCAAAGAGATAATGACATCGCTCATTTAAACAGGACGACGCAAATTGAACGCTTCTCAGTTAATAAAGTCGAACACGTAACCAGGACGACTTTAACGTGGCTTGCCTGAAAGTGTTGCGTGGAGGAAAAAGACGGCAAATAAGATAAAAGCGTGCCGAGTTCATTTTCGACATGTTATGAGGCTGCAACCGGACAAGATGCCCGACAATGGAGAGGGTGATTATGGGAAATGAGGTAGCGATAGTGGCTCTCGCATTCTCCTCCCTCATCTTGAGCTCTCTCTCACTATTATCTCCAGCGTAGAAGGAAAGTTCTTGGCAGAGGTTGAGCTATGAGCTAGCCGCGGTGAGATTAGCGCCTTTGAAACGAGAGCTGTTTGATGGGGACACGCCGAGAACGGACAGGAGAGAGAGAGAGAAGGAGGGTGCTGAAGAATGGCGTCTTCAACAAATTCACTCTGCGCCACTTCAAGGGGCCAGAGAGAAATGTCAGACTAGGTTTAGCGTACAAAGCCAGCGAAAGTGAGAGCGGAAAAGAATGTTCTTTGAACTGGAGGATTTCAGATGAGACGAAAAGATCGTCTAGTTTGGAATGAGATGTGGAGAGACAACGATGAAAACTTCTCTAAAGCTACGTGGACTTTCGTTTCATGTTTTCTCTCCCAGGGTTGGAGAAGTTGAACCATATAAACAGCCTTTCTTTAGAAGGAAATTCAAGGATGACTGACAGTACTTTATATTTTAAGATTAATTGAAAATATATTTCAGTCCTTCATACCTCACGTGTAGATCAAATGTACACCTGTGAAGGGCGTTTGGTTGAATCTCATGAAAACATGTCCAGATCAAAATTAAGAAGAAATTAAACATTATTTTCATGACAGTTAGGCAAATACTCCACTCAATGTTCATTACTGTAATGCTACATCATTTGCAACCGCATTGCAGTCAAAAAAAAGTGTTAACTGTTATACGATCAGGTTGTATTTGTTAACATAGTCAATGCATTATGTTTCATGAATAAACAAATTTTTTTTTCAGCATTAACTAATCTTGGTTAATGTTAATTTAGCAAAATACTCAAGTATTGATGCTGACTATCACACCTGGAGTCGCGAATTTGAATCCAGGGCGTGCTGAGTGACTCCAGCAGGTCTCCTAAACAACCAAATTGGCCCGGTTGCTAGGGAGGATAGAGTCACATGGGGTAACCAAATTGTCCCGGTTGCTAGGGAGGGCGGAGTCACATGGGGTAACCAAATTGTCCCGGTTCCTAGGGAGGATAGAGTCACATGGGGTAACCAAATTGGGCCGGTTGCTAGGGAGGGTAGAGTCACATGGGGTAACCAAATTGGGCCGGTTGCTAGGGAGGGTAGAGTCACATGGGGTAACCAAATTGGGCCGGTTGCTAGGGAGGATAGAGTCACATGGGGTAACCAAATTGTCCCGGTTGCTAGGGAGGGCGGAGTCACATGGGGTAACCAAATTGTCCCGGTTGCTAGGGAGGGTAGAGTCACATGGGGTAACCAAATTGTCCCGGTTGCTACGGAGGGTAGAGTCACATGGGGTAACCAAATTGGCCCAGTTCCTAGGGAGGATAGAGTCACATGGGGTAACCAAATTGGGCCGGTTGCTAGGGAGGGTAGAGTCACATGGGGTAACCAAATTGGGCCGGTTGCTAGGGAGGGTAGAGTCACATGGGGTAACCAAATTGGCCCGGTTGCTACGGAGGGTAGAGTCACATGGGGTAACCAAATTGGCCCAGTTCCTAGGGAGGATAGAGTCACATGGGGTAACCAAATTGGGCCGGTTGCTAGGGAGGGTAGAGTCACATGGGGTAACCAAATTGGCCCAGTTCCTAGGGAGGATAGAGTCACATGGGGTAACCAAATTGGGCCGGTTGCTAGGGAGGGTAGAGTCACATGGGGTAACCAAATTGGGCCGGTTGCTAGGGAGGGTAGAGTCACATGGGGTAACCAAATTTGGCCGGTTGCTAGGGAGGATAGAGTCACATGGGGTAACCAAATTGTCCCGGTTGCTAGGGAGGGCGGAGTCACATGGGGTAACCAAATTGTCCCGGTTGCTAGGGAGGGTAGAGTCACATGGGGTAACCAAATTGGCCCGGTTGCTACGGAGGGTAGAGTCACATGGGGTAACCAAATTGGCCCAGTTCCTAGGGAGGATAGAGTCACATGGGGTAACCAAATTGGGCCGGTTGCTAGGGAGGGTAGAGTCACATGGGGTAACCAAATTGGGCCGGTTGCTAGGGAGGGTAGAGTCACATGGGGTAACCAAATTGTCCCGGTTGCTAGGGAGGGCGGAGTCACATGGGGTAACCAAATTGTCCCTTTTGCTAGGGAGGGTAGAGTCACATGGGGTAACCAAATTGGCCCGGTTGCTAGGGAGGGTAGAGTCACATGGGGTAACCAAATTGTCCCGGTTGCTAGGGAGGGTAGAGTCACATGGGGTAACCTCCTCGTGGTGGTGATTAGTGGTTCTCTCAATGGGGCGTGTGGTGAGTTGTGTGTGGATCGCGGAGAGTAGCATGAGTCTCCACATGCTGTGTGTCTCCGCGGTGTCATGCACAACGAGTCACGTGATCAGATGCGGATTGACGGTGTCAGACGCGGAGGAAAACAAGACTTGTCCGCCGCCACCGGGATTGAGGTGAGTAACCGCGCCACCACGTAGTAGAGGGAATTGGGCATTCCAAATTGGGAGAAATGGGGATAAAAAAATGTCAAACATTTAGCAAAATACTATAATTGTTCACGTTAGTTTATAATGCACGAGCTAATGTTAACACAACTTTAATAATATAAATATTTTAAATACAAAATGATTAGTGTCTGTACAAATTTATATTTACCACAATAAACAAATACTATAAAAGTATTATTCATTGTTAATGTTAACAAATACAAACTTTTTGTATGGTGTTTTACATAACTTATCTAATGTATTTTATATAATGATACTTATTTTTTATTTAAATACACGTGAATTAAACGGGGCCGGCTGTGGCTCAGGTGGTAGAGCGGGTCGGCTGCTAATCACAGGGTTGGCGGTTTGATTCCTGGCCCACTTGACTCCACATGCCAAAGTGTCCTTGGGTAAGACACTGAACCCCAAGTTGCTCCCAATGTCAGGCTAGTGCCTTACATGGCAGCTCTGCCATCATTGGTGTGTGAATGGGTGAATGAGACGCAGTGTAAAGCACTTTGGATACTACTAAGGTTAAAAAGGTGCTATATAAGTGCAGACCATTTACCAAATTGAAGGCAGTAAAAAATACTAATAATATATAATTATTTATTTGCATCATGGTAATGAAAAATTTGGTGGACAAATGTGCTAAAGAGTCATTAAAATAATGGCACAATGCAAAAAAAAGTCTGTTTTATTTAAAAAAAAAAAAAAAAAGTTTTTGGTTTGGTGAGATTCAGCTGCTATAAGATGTGTTTAAAGTATGTTTAAAGTAGAATATTTGCATGTTGACATATGTGCATCTACCTGGAGTTTGGAAGTTGATGCGTCTCATCTCTACGGGGTCTGTTGGGTGGTGCGGGGTGATATCAGCGTTATTCAGCAAGCATTTCGTACGTGGCTCTGACTCTTTCCTTTTGCTGCTATAAAAAAGGAAAGAAACATGCAAAGACTAAATGAAGATTGACAGACTAGGCAGAAAAATAACAAATAAAGACAACTAGATACCAAGATGAATTTAATAGCAGTGCTTGCAAGACAACAAAATAATAGTTGTAGGAACAGCTTTGCCATTGTTATGACACTCAGCACGCATCATGTTTTCTGTCAGCTCTGGATGAGAATCATCACGGCACGATAATATCGTTATCAATAAGGGGCTGTTCACACTGAGCACATATTATATATATATATATATAAAAGTTGCATTGAGACACGTGTTCTGCTCCACTGGTTGCACCATTTCTAACTTTTTTAATGCAAGAACGTGTTCGGCCTGAACGGCCCATAAAGGTGACTATAGATGGCTAATTTACTGTATTAGCAAATTTAGACCAATCACAATTTAGTGTGCAAATAAATGCGAGATTGAATAATTCCATGAGCAAATATTACAGTGACGTCATCGCTGTGGATTTCCCCCCTTTTTCACCAAATTCCCAATGCGCTTTGAAGTCCTCGTGGTCGCTTAGTGACTCGCCTCAACGCAGGTGGCGGAGGACGAATCCCAGCTGCCTCCGCGTCTGAGACCGTCAAACAGCGCACCAAGCCCCACGCAGAACAAACCACATCATAGCGACCACGAGGAGGTTACCCCATGTGACTCTACCCTCCATAGCAACCGGGCCAATTTGGTTGCTTAGGAGACCTGACTGGAGTCACTCCGCACGCCCTGGATTGGTAGCCAGCGTCTTTTACCACTGAGCTACTTAAAAATCTTAAATTTCTTAAGAAATTAGCTATATTGTTAAAATACAGCTATAAAAGTACTGAAATTATCTGCAAAACGACATTGTTAATTGAGTCTGTACATTTAGCGGTTCAGGCTGAACTTATTGCAGGAGTTCAACATGTTAACAGGTTTAGAAGAAACCCTAAACAGAATATTTGAGGAATATCAATACAGTGCTGCCTTGTAAGCACTATAATCACATGGACACGAAATGGCCACCTTCTATAAACAGGAAGCTAGATGCAAGCACAAACCAAGCAATGACCACAAACAACAGGCTTGCCAGGAAGCCGAAAGGCATATTGGTCCAACCCGCCATTTCATTCTACTGTTTTTCTGCCAGCTTTTATGCAGAGGCAGGATGTTGTCTTTTACCCCCATTAAAACAGCAATAAAGTACAACAAGCCTTACCTGTCAGGCTTACTGCTTCCACAGAAAGCATAGCAGAGAAATAAATATGTAAAGGGGAAAAACAACAGGAGAGAAAAGAGAGAAAAAAAATCAATAGATTTTAATCAATTATTTAAATTCTCAAGGCAGGCTAATAACCTCATCTGCATTTGGACAGACCTGTAAAAGATTGTGTTTGTGCCCACCAGGGGGCTACACCATCTCAAGAGACTAGAGTTCAAATTCAAGGTCTTACCGAGAGAGGAAATACTACCCAAAAGGCGGCAGCTTTTAACCTGGTTCACGAGGCACTAAAGAGGAATAGCTTCCCTTTGAGTTTGGTTGAGTTTGCATTGCTAAAAGCCAGAGAGGTCTGGTGCGGCCGCGCTCTCATTAATTTTTGATACGTAAGAATTGACTACTCTTCCTTTACTCGGCTTTGAACATTGAAGATTTTGCTCTAACGCTGGAGGCAACGTTTAAAACAAAGGTATGTGAACCATTTGTTACTTGTCATTAACTACAATGTATTTACAGCAACTTCATTTTGGTTTGAAGGTTTACAGTTTCAGCCAAAAGTTTGGCCACACTCCAACTCGTCCTTTATTTATAACCATTTTCCACAAGGTAATGTATCTGATAAGAACGAAAAAAACTTGCTCTTTGTTCATTGGCATGGCGACGCTCTCACTTACTTCTTGTAGAGAAGAATCGCAATCACGATACAGATTATGAAGACTACGGCAAGAACAGGTCCCACCACCCAGATAAGGCCATCTCCTCCCGTCTCCATTGGCTGAGGATCCACGTCAGGGGCTGTGATCGGGTCCGTGTATGGGCTGGACGCAAACGTTTTCTGTACAAACACAAATAAATACATGTTTCTTTGCAGATCGAAAGGCGTAGCCTTCGTCAAGTACATATGTGGATATATGGACCAGAAAATATTTGTGTAAATAGTAAAACCATTCTCATGAAAATTAATTTAACGGCGATTTACTTAAAAATGGTTTTACAAATGATTTACATAGAAATTCATAGATTGCATTCTTTAGGACTCCATGAAATCGACCTACCAAAAGCAGTTTTCTATCCTTTGTCAGTGTATTTCCTGTGTAAACAGGAAGTTTGGGCAGGACATATTGGAAGGTTGGCCGACGCACTTTTGTGCCGATCAAGGGCGGACTGGCCATCGGGAGAACCGAGCGTGCCGGTGGGTCGGCCGCGAAACGAGCCGAATGGGCCGAGATAAGCTAAAATGAGCCGACGCGTTATGCAGAACGGACCACAAAATGACGCCACGATATGCAGAGAAGGACAGCGAACACCCCCCCCCAAACTCAACAACTTTTGGTTCGCTCGACTGCCGTTCGTCACAGCCATGAAACATGATTTGCTACTTGCTAGTCGGTTGCTAGGCATCATGGTGGCTAGCACAGTCACCTTACAACAAAAAGGTCCCGGACTCCTTGATTCGTGCCTTTTTGTTTGGAGTTTGCATCTTCTCCCCGTGTTCGTATGGGGACATGGTCTAAAGACCATCTCATTAGTCGAAAATATGTGCAGTGCAAGATGAGCCCTCAATATTTTTGTTCAGTTTTCCCAGAGGTCCAGTCAAAGACTAACAGAATGTAATTGAACCTTTGCCTTATATTTCACTCACCCCTCCGGTGACGTTGAGCTCGGCTAGGATGAAGAAGACATACTCCTGCCCAGGATCCAATGCCCTGTTTTCAAAGCCACTGTACACCATTTGGTTGCCCAGGGTGAATGATGATGGCATGGATGAAGGCTTAAAGCTGGCAGCGATGTAGGGCCTCTTACCATCCACCTGCTTGAGTTGACGAGTGGTGCGGGCATGGCGCTGACTGAGTCTTCTCTCGCCCAAAATCTGTGGAAGTAAACAATAGTGTTCAGAATAATCACCTTATTGAAAAGAGCAGTTTTAACCAGCATGAATGTCTATAAGAAACCAACAAAATTAATAATTTCATAAAATAACACAGATATGCATACAGGCACCAGTGAGCCATTCACAACTCAAGGTCAAGTGACCAAGACTCGGCAGTTTGCCAGCACGCAGGATAAGAGCCATGTAATTGTCCCCTCTCAATGAAAACCCCCTTGGGAACATTTCCACAATGCTCCTAGAGGAGCACTTTCCATGGCTCTGGCTCCAGTGTGTCTGTGAAACAAGGACAAAGACTGAAGGAAAGGGACAAAAGAAGGTGTAGACATGTTTACCTCTTCAAGGTCCAGCTCATCAGGAGTTTTAATGTTTCTGATTGGTCCTCTACCCTTCTTCAGAGGAACGACCACAACATAGATGGCCCTGCAATTCAGACAAGACAGTATAATCACGTGTGTCAGTGCAATTCGTAACTCAAGTACACACTGCATTATCAGCATTGCCAAATAGGGAGCAACAATGTAACCAGTCTAACGCCCCCTTGTTGACAACGCTTACTTGCATTGCATGAAGAATTGCTCTCTGACAATTGAAATCAAGCTTGCACAGATGCAATTTGCAATGCACAACAGGACGGTGCACTTGCATTGAGTTGGCCAAGCATTTGCTTCTTCTTAAAATCTCACTGGCTTAAAATCCAGAGCAAGAGGTTTTCCTCACTTGATCATGTCTTTGGTTTCTAGTGGTGGGAAGAGAATGGTCAGGGTGCTGTCTGGCTCTCTTTTCAGGTCCAACTCAGGCTTTCGGACCAGGATAGGTGGAGCTGTTCTGGCGACAAGCTTGTGTTTGGGTCCACCCTCGCTGCTGTCCTGGCACGTGATTCTGAACTCATAGGTGGTGTTGGGCCGCAGGTTGGAAATAAGAGTTTTGGTCATCCTAGCGTCAATGGCGACCTTTTGTCGATTGTATTCAATCTGTGAACAACAAGGTGCTTTTAGCGTGTTATGTGGGTGTTTATAATTTTAAAGTCAACATGAAATGTAATTCGCAACCAATATTACTTCTGTAATGCGATGTATTCCCAATTACAGAACTGGTTACAAAAGTTGCAGTCCTGGATGCTGATTGGTCAATCTAGTGTTCAAGCTGTGCTAAAATTTGTAATGTAGTAAAAGCAATTAAGCAAAAACATGAGTTCACCATATCATTGCTTAGCGCACTTATGTCAGGGAATATGTCTTCTAGTGGAAGGGTAATTGTTTTCAATGTTGTTTCTGAATCGTCAGATTACAGTGAATAGGATGGACAAAACAGGTTTTCGTAAAATTGTATTATACATTTGCAAGACAGGGGCTGGATTCACGAAACATTCTTAAGAATAAAATGTATCTTAACTACTATTTTTTTTTTCTTGCATATGGTAAATGGTAACTGGTCTGCACTTATATAGCACCTTTTTTAACCTTAGCAGTTACCAAAGTGCTTTACAATGTGTCCCATTCACACACCAATGATGGCAGAGCTGCCATGCAAGGCGCTAGCCTGCCATTGGGAGCAACTTGGGGTTCAGTGTCTTACCCAAGGACACTTCGGCATGTGGAGTCATGGGGGCGATTAGTGGCCGACCCGCTCTAGCACCTGAGCCACAGCCGCCCCATAGGATAAGACTTTTCTGTGTTCCTAAAAAATCATTCTCATCTTTTAAGAACATTCTTCATTTTTTTTCTTAAAAACATTTTCTTGAATTCAGCCCCATTTTCCCAATTACTAGTTTAGATTCACTCACGTTGCAGTGGTGCGGGGAACGACTATCGGAAAACTTCCAGGTGAGCAGTGCCGTCGTCTTTGTAACCAGCTTCACTGTGAAATTCTTGGGAACATCTGTCCAGATGTGAATGGAGTGAAAAAAATGAGACGGACACTTTAGAAATGGAAAAGTGTGGTACAACAAGAACGTACGGAAAGAAAGCAGATTTTCAGCACTTGAGACCGTTTTCCAAGGGGGAGTAGTGAGTTTGATCCCTTGGAGTGAGCGGAGTGTGCTGTTAGCTGTGAAAGGGGGAGAGGGGAGGCGCTCATTTGGGACAAACACCACGCTAGACTGGACTGGTGAACACAGAACCACAGAATCGCACAGTACTCTGCCTGTTCTGGTCTGACAGTGCCACTAAAAGAAGAAAATTTGACAAGCAGTACCCTTTAGACCATATAGTTGAACCCACATTATATCTAAATAACCCACTGCTTTGTGTTCTCAAATTTGGATAGTCACTGTCGTGCCAGGAAAGCCAGACCAGAACAAGGAAAACCCCCAAACATAGCATGCCCACCCATTGTAAGCAGTGCATCATGGCAGGCCATGCTGCAAAACCATCCCAGTGTGGAGATAGGGAGAAAGGTGAGTACAGAAAAGTGCAATTTTTGAACCAAAAACGAAAAGAAAGAAAACCCAAATAAAGTAAACAAGTGTCTTTCGAAACTGCCTATTTCCTCTTTAGATATGAGTTACTTCTTGATGTGGTTCTTGCCTACCTTTACACACTAGGGGAATTGTGATTGGATGAGTGAGTGTGCTGGGCGTGTCTGACCAATCACCACTTACCTTGTGCAATCGATGCTCCTCACCTTTCAAAACTGACTGACTTTAACTTACTGACTTTTTTACCTTGTTTGTAGGGGAGGGTGTTAGTGAGGTAAGTGGCTCCCCAAGTAAGTTGTTATTTAATCGTGGTTTAGGTGAATTGCAGTAGCAGACGTTGTTTTTTGTAGTCCCTTGAGGTGGGGGCCAGAGAAACGAGGAAGCCCTACCTGCTTCGAAGGCCACTGTTCGATACTGGATCGATGGGCTGTAGGGCCCTGGACCTACACTGGTGTGTGCTCGAATTTTCACGTCGTACACTGAGTTGGGCCTCAGGCTGTTGAGGGTGTAGCTATTCTCGCTTGCTGGCAGACGCAATTCCTTTGGTCCACCTGCAGTACCGGCCTCTTGGAACGCCAGCGTGTATTCCGTTATAACGCCGTTGCGTTCGGATAGCACTGGAGGGAGCCAGGCGAACTGAAGCGAGCAGCAGGTAATGTTGGATCCTTCGGTTATTTGAGGGTACCCTCGGGGTACCTCCTCTGGGACTCTTAGCTCTCTTGTAGCCTCTTCGCCAAATCCCGATTTTGACTTGGCAGAGACTTTGAAGATATACGTGGCCCCTTGGTGGATATTGCTAATGGAATATTCTAGTTCCTGAGGACTGAATTCCAGTGTGGCCAAAGGGCTTATGTCCTTTCGGCCGAACTGCAGCCGATAGCCCTGCACCTCGAGACCTGGAGCAAAGAAATCCGGTGGCTGCCAGCGTACTAATGCAGAAGACTCCGAGATTTGGTTGACTGAGAGAAAGGGAAGCCCAGGCACTGCAGAGAAGGGGAGAGAAAGAAAAAGAGAAATGTTACATTCAGTTCAAATGTACCAAATAACACTCAGGTTTGTTGTAACAAAATCAGGCCTCTTCATCCTGTACCCTATGCGAATGCCCATATTGTCCATGCCTAAATCTGCCACTGATCCTGTAACTCTCTAATAAAATATGAAGTATCTGAATTTGCTTTAAAACAAGTAGGCAAAGCTGCATGCCGGAGATCACCAAATGGGGGTGGGATCTCCAAAATAGGGCGTGGTTATTACTGAAGGGGTGGGGCTTCTTCAAAAGGGGGTTGCACCAATTCCAAAAGGGGGCAACACCTCCACAGATGGTTAGGGTTAGGGAAAGGGTTAGGTAAGGGGTTCCCAATATCTTTGCTGGTGATTTGGATCTCCCGTCCCTTTTTGGAGCTCTGTCTGGAGCTATACCCTTCTTTAAAAGGATTAATTATAACCCATATGCTGCTACCTGAGAAAAGGACTGACTTCTAAGCATGGAAATACTGCAAAAAAGTACTCCTACTCCCTAAATAACCGCAAATGTTCCTAAATCATCATTTTTATGTTATGTTTTTATTAGACAGAATTAGTTTTTTCAAGATTCTTCAGACATCCACGAGTCATGTAACATTTTTTGTCCCTTCTGGAGCTGCTCGCAAACCGCTAGTCTATATGCTTTATAAGTAAAGAAAACAGCGGTTTAGACATTTCTCAGAATATATTATAACTTTAAACATGCTCAACCAATCTGAGTTTAGAGCTGGAACAATCTGTTTTATAAAAATACTGTAATTCACAACCTCCATTATACCAATTTGTAATCCCATAATCCAAAATTTGCAATCTACAAAGTAATCTCATCATCATGCCAGAGCATCCTGGCATTGGACGGTATATCACAACAAGCTCCAGAGACAAATGTGGAGCGGATCATTCTCCACAATCAGGACTGGAGCAAGTGGCCCTGAGTGGGCTGATTAATTGAAGAGAATAACCACAGGGCCTAAAGGATTCTGAGTCATCCAAGATTGTGTGTTCCAAGAGCCAACTCGTGATGAGAACCTCCAGCTTAGCATTAGCATTCAATCTGTTCGTCTCCCACAACGATGGAATTTAAAAAGGTGTAGAGCAGAAGCTACTGAAAAAGGTAATAATCTATTGGGACCTACAGGGAAAGACGCATCAGTAAAGGAATGGTTCACCCAAATATAAACATTCTGTCAACATTTACTCACCCTCATGTTATTGTGTTACTTCCGTAGAACCCTAAAGGTGATTTCATTTTGAAAAATATTCAAAATGTCAAAAAAGCACCATAGAAGTACCTTAAAATGGTCAGTTTATGCATATTAGTGGTCCCAAACAACTAGGTGGATGTCAAGATTTTCAGAAAATAATGACTTCTATTAGCTGGATGACTTCAGAGTACATTTTGGAGCTTGGCAGCTTGGCAGCATGTTTTTATTATATGCAAATGAGTGGCCAGAATATTTTACAAAAATGAACCTTTTGTGCTCTACCGAAGAATTCAAGTCAGTCAGGGTTTGAATTCCATAAGGTTGAGTAAATGATGCCAATATTGAAATTTTAAGAGATATATTCCTTTAACGGGCATCCAATCATGAATGATAAGGCACATTAGTGGCAGCAAACCAAACGAAATGACACGGATTTGACAGAGTGTACATCAATCATTAGAAGACCGTTGGCTCTAAAACGAGAAGAGAATCAATCATTGCCATGTCTTCCCTCTTGGACAACAGGACACATCAATAAGATCAATACAAGGACATCTGCTTTGAGATCAAGGCGCAGTAAACCAAAAATGCACACCAGTACTGTTTATCATCATGCCTGACACGTTCCTAAAGGAAATGATCACAACATCATCTAAAACGTTTTTCACGCATTTTAACAAACAAGATACTACTGTACACGTTAACTAATGTAATTTATGAGGCACTAGCATCACCAAATAGAATAGCAAAAGACACTTTACACTTTTCACAAAATCAGATCACTTGTGAGCAAGTTTTAGGGGGCGTTCACATCGAACAGGTTTTTCAATTGATCTGATTGACCTTTAAACGGACACTGGCCACTTGGCGGCATTTATGGAGCACATCCTGTTCTCTTTTCGGCACCTGTCTGGTATCAACACAACTTGACGGATCGATAGCTTGGCGTAAGCGTGGAGCCCGATGGGCTTCATGCACGGAGAACAGTTCTGGGAAGAGGACTGTAGTCTATCTCCGACAAGCAGAATGGCAGCTTGGGTACGAGTGGCTCTCTCAGATGACAGCCGACCACGGAAGGTTCCAGGCTTGAAGGGGCGGGTTGGCCCTTATCAATACAATAAGGCAGGGGCTTAAGTTGTCTGACAGTATTATGTCACAGAAATGAGGCATGAAAGTGCCCTGGAGTGGCTTCTCTGAGCCTCATTGGTCAAGGTCTCTTCTCTGTTCTGGGCACATGAAAGAGCGTAATGCTTCTTATTTAAGTAGAGCTGAGTCTGTGCTTGTTTATTTATTTATTTCTATTGTCCTCTTAAGCATTTCGCCACAGTTTTGCAGGCGGGAAAAGCAGGGACATCCTTCCATTGAGTGGGCGAAGCGTGCCGACTATGCCACGTCACGGCATGTTTGTGGCAGAGTCAGCCATGGAGAACGACAGCCGCATGTGGCACCACAGTGAGACTCTGGCTCCTGCGATAGGCACAGTCACAGCGTGTCTCGTCAACAATGAGGATTTTGAGCATTGACATGGATGTGTGCATAGTTAATAGCAAGCCCCCAAAGCACTAATTAAAACACCCCTTAAAATACTGTGGCATTACCATCATTACATCAGTATTCATATGCTATGGTATTTAGAAGGCACTGTAAGGTGTCCATTATAGTGTCCATAAAACCATTCAACCATGGTTTATTTTAGTCGTACTACCATAGTAACCTCTCATAGTATTCCTCTATACATAAGAACAATTCCACCTGTACTTTTCCATTTTGCTTTCATGTACTCCAAACACACAATGCAGTTCGATTTAAATCCCTTAAGGTTCATTTTGGTCCTGTAGCCAATACCAGCTGGCCTGCAGGGCTATGTAGTCGGCTAATGATAACATTATTACTACCGACCTGCTCCCTTAGTCACCACCAGCTTGGGTTTGCTGCGGGCACCGTCTCCTTTGGTGGTATAGGCTGCCACGGTGATGGAGTAGGTGGTGTCAGGTTGCAAGCCCCCGATGACCATCTCCTGCAGTTAATGGACACAAAAAGTGAAGTTAGTGCTTTGTTTGAGACCCTGGTTTTTTTAAAGACTCCAGGACCTGCACAGGCAACAAGGGGGTGTTCAGGCGGAATGCGTTTTTACGTAAAAAAGCTAGACACAGTACAACAGAACGCAGGTGTCTTTACACACGTTTTCAAAACGTAAGTACTTTTTAACTTGACAGGTCATATAAAACTTGTGGTGCTCGTATGCGAGACGCTGAAATAAAGTGAGTTGCAATGCAACAGTCAAAAACGCCCAACTAGTGATTTTTGACGGAAAATACATTAAAAACTGCGCGGACGGACGCAAAAACCTGTTGTGAATGGTGACAAAAAGGGCTGGACTGGCAATCTGGCAACTGGGTATTTTCCCGATGGGCCGACGCACTTTGGGGCGGACATCATGGCCGGTGGTGTGTCCGCGAAACGTGCCGAATGGCCGCGATAAGCAAAAATGAGCCGTCGTGTTATGTAGAATGGACCACAAAATGGCGCCGCGATATACAGAAAAGGACAGCGACACCCCCCACCCCCCTTCAACAACTTTTGGACCAAACCCCCCCACCCCACCCCCACCCCTGCTCCCGCTCAACAACTTTTGGGCCAGTTACCATGTAAAATCCCACGGAAAAAGCGGATTTCTCTTCCCAGTCCAGCCCTGGGGACAAAGGTGCAAAGTTCCCCTCTTTTCAATGTCACAGCTGACTTTCACATCAATTAGGTACACATCTTTATATACTGTAGATACACAGAAGCATTCTAACTTCATTTTTACTGCACTGCAGATCATTGTTTTTGCCATTTAGCATGTAATCTTGCATGACCAGGTTGTCCATTCATGTCCATGAATTAATTCAACGGAGAGCCTGAACAAACGGCTCTAGCAAACAGAACGTCTGAATAATGAATTTTCGGATCGGCAAGTAAGGCGTGTGCACACATGCCTTCTGACGGGTTGCTATTTTCCAATATTTCACATGAAAGCCGCAAGCTTTGATCAGTGTGCATGACGAAGGGGAAATTAATGCTGAGCACTTGCAGGAAAATAACCAACTGCAAGTCCTGCAGCTTAGAGGGAAATCCAGCGACACATCAAACCTGTTCAAACTCGAAATATTCATGCCATTTTTTTGGGTTCCTCAAATGACCGTTGCATCTGTGGACATCTACATGCATGAAAACCAAAGCATGCATATTCATGTTATACATTACAATAAAAGGCCGTTTGAATTTCACACAACAGGAACACCTTTTTATTGTCTTTATTGCAAGTCTTGCTGTACATTCACAAACGCACACAACACCATCACAGCACAAAACACGAAACGAAACACTCTTCCATGCCAAACCCTGATGTTACATCAATTTTCTAGGGTGCCTTAAACATTTATCCATATCCGCAACACACATAGAATGGGTGAGAGATTACATCCGATATCTGTCGTAACCTCGAAACTAACAAAAAACAGCTAATTGGGCTTAAAGTGTGTTTACACGTTGAGTAAACAGCTGATAACTGATGGAAATAAGCTTGTTCAAAGAAATATTGAAATAAATGTACATGTGAAATTGGAGTAATACTGTTATTGGAATAAAAGAACAACGTTTAAAGCATTTATATTAGCCGTTGTGCCAGAAACGTTCCTTACGCAAGCTCAACTGACTACAACTGGATGCAATGTATGGATGCATTTGAGTACTTGCGTGAAGTACGTTTCAGGCCTCATTATCTATAATCTGTGAGGATTATTCTCGGACACCATGTCTGATGTAACATCTCAGGTTCTCAGATGATACCAAATTCTCGTGGACAGCCGTACTTACGTATTCAGCCGTGTCGTCTTTTTCCCACTAACATCCCCCACCCAGGAGGAGAAAGAGCGAGGGTGGGTTAAAAGATTGGGAAAGACAGATAGAGAGAGAGAAAGTGTAAGAGGACAGGAGGTAAAGTGCCAAGGAAATGGAAGTAAGCAGAGTGTTTTAAAGTAGGTCAGTGTGGATTAGAGTGAAGGATTTTTGAAGGCGAGGCAGGAAATTAAGGAATGGCGGCTCTATCTGAGCAAGTCGTTTTATTTTTTTTATTTTTTGCATTTAATTTACTTAAAGGTTAGTGCAATTTCTGTGCACCTAGTGTCACAAATAATGACACGGTCACTTGTCTACCCGTCTGAAAATGTTCGGACAAATCAATTGTCCTGCCCCAAAACCCAATGCTGTAATATCGGGCTGATTGGGATTCTCAAACAGACCAAACTGAACAATGTTTTGAAAGTGCAACAGTGTTTATGCTTTTTGGCGGCACCAACCTCTGAATAGTTTATTTACGGCTGTCTCTGCGTATTGATTTGTGATAGGAGAAAGTATTTTAACTTTGCAAAAATGAGACAAGTTTAAAAAATGGCTGTTTGGAGATTATCGGCTCATAAACAAGGAGCACTCCAGGAAATACCAAATAAATACTTGCGTTATCCTATTTAAAATTCCTATCAATTACTGCACAACTGTAATGCTGTAAACGATGCATAAACATAATAGACCTTTTTCACACTCCGGGTTTTGGAGCGCGGAAGTAAACAATTGCAGGGTAAACTTCGCCAGCGGTGAATGGGCGTAGTGACTCGCCTCAATCCGGGTGGCGGAGGACGAATCTCAGTTGCCTCCTCGTCTGAGACCGTCAATCCGCGCATCTGATCGCGTGGCTTGTTGAGCGTGTTACCGTGGAGACGTAGTGCGCGTGGAGGCTTCACGCTATTCTCCGCGGCATCCACGCACAACTCACCACACGCCCCACCGAGAGCGAGAATCACATTATAGCGACCACGAGGAGGTTACCCCATGTGACTCTACCCTCCCTAGCAACTGGGCCAATTTGGTTGCTTAGAAGACCCGGCTGGAGTCACTCAGCACACCCTGGGATTGAAACTCGCGACTCCAGGTGTGATAGTCAGCGTCAATACTTGCCGAGCAAACCAGACCCCCAGCCAGAGGCACTCATTAAAAGTTTTTTTTTATTACAGCTTGAGCTTTCATTAAAATGTTTTAGTTTTTGCTGTAACCTTTATTATGTTCATGTTAACTGTCCATGGCTATTTGGTGACTGGTTAACATTATCCAATACAGGGCTGGACTGGTAATCTGGCATACCGGGCATTTCCCAATGGGCCGACGCACTTTGGGGCCGATCAGGGACGGACTGGCCATCGGAAGAACAGAGCGAGCCACGAAACGTGCAGAATGGGCCGCAATAAGCTAAAATGAGCTGGCATCTTATGCAGAACGGCGCGATATGCAGAAAAGGACAGCGAACCCCCCCCCCCCCCAACCCTTTTTGGGCCAGTTGCTATGTAAAGTCCCAGACCGATTTCTCTTCCCAGTCCAGGCCTGATTCAATAGCATATGTGGTCTAACTGATGTCAGCCGAAACATAAAGTCGTTTCAGAGGTGGCGCAAGTTACTACATCGTCTTATTCTTTGGAACATTGCACACTGATGAATCGCACACAATAACACCAGTAATGTGAATTAAGCAAATGAAGAAATAAATCCTTTATTGACCATTTAAACTTGCAATGTTTGGACTTTCTGCAAGGCCAGCAAAAAAAACAAAAACAAAGCTGGACGTGTGACAGGACGTAATAACGAACACATTTCGTAATGTTGTCGATTTTAAACTTGCATTGTTTTCAGCAACTCTGCATGGAGCCAGCGTTGCGTGAACATACCTGTGCATCGGCTAGCATGACGTCCTTGATGTGGGGCAGGCCACGGGATTCGCCGTTCTCGACGCGGACGTAGTGCACCTGGTAGCCGCGGATCTGCCCGTGCTGTTTCCCTTGCAACAGGGTGCGCCACATCACCTTGATGGCGGTGGAGTTGAGAACTTCTACCTCCACGCGCCGAGGTGGGGCCCCGGGAACTGCGGACAAAATGTGTACATTTTCTGAATTAAAAACGAGCGGCAAGGAACGAGTTACGAACCAAAATTGTAACACTTATGATCAGGGATTTTAAACACAAAGTATGTGGAATATTAATAGTGAGATTAGCTTTAGCAAACACGGCTAATAAGGAATAAAACGTGACTGTCTTAAGATGCATAGAGTATAGCAGTACCGCATTACTGAAACAGTATAAACCAGCATAAGCTGATTTCCGGGTCTTAACTTACTTAGTTTTGCTGATTATTTTGACTATTTATCAGCTGACCAGCCTTGGAGAACAGCTTAAATCCAGCAAGCCATCCTAGGCTGGTCTATGATGGGTTTTTTTCTTTTCTGGAGGCTAGTCAAGATCAGATCTTAAACATAGTACAATGTTGGAGTTTTAGGAAGTAACTGCAAAACTCTTTAAGAAATCGTAATTGCACACCTAAAGACAATATCAGTACAAGATGTACTATGCCCACCTCTGTGTGCTTCAAAAGAACCTAGGCCCTGTCGTCTCGGCTACTACGTACATTTAATTACGTGAAACCAGGTTACTGATTAAGCGCCTATCTTCAGGGACATTTAATCAAATGTAATATCACACCCCCATATACCCAACCAACCATTTCATCTCGTTCCATTTAACCATCACTCTTATCTCAGCTCTGATCAATTCACTGTCTGCCGTCTGCAGTCTTTCACCTGTGAGCTAATGAAAATCCTTTTATAAGAGGCCTTGATATTTAATGCCTCTGGTTATTCAGTGTTACTGTAAAGAGGAGACAGATTTCCTAGACGGTCAATAAAAGACACTTATAGTGCCATGGAGGCGGCGTATGTTGGTACTCGAATCCGGTCTTAAAGGGACAGTACACCCAAAATATACGCACACTCCTGTTTTTTTATTTTCCTTATTTTGGGTGAAACTTTTTAATAAAATGAACACTGTTTCTTGGTGCTCGACACCTCCTTATAAGATGCTATAATGCCAAGTCTCATGGGACGTGACAACCATAATCTATCACCAATCAAATAATATTGTGGGGTTGGCGGAATGAGATTTCCCACGGGAGGTCTTCGAGAAGTAATCCCTCCCTCCTTACACGCCTACAGCGAACATCTCCAGTTGACCGCTCTGACAAAAACATCCATTCTAGAGCGACACCCCCCCCCCCCCCCCCCTCGACAGCTCACAGGGGCAGTGAAAGGTTGGAACTGTGTTCCTTGTTGATTTGTAGCTTGTGTCCTGAACTAGCACTGTCAGTCACAAAGAAAGACTGCTGTCACAGGGGATGTCCGACACCATTCCTTAAGAACACTAGCCGGGTGGCTGGATTTATTTCAGTGCTCATAAGCGGCCTGCCTGCTTTTGCGACTCAGAAGAGATGAGAAAGGTGCCAATGTTTCTCCAATCGAAGTGCTTTGTCACAGTGAAACATGGACCAGAACACAAACACAAATTTAGGAAAAGGGGTCATACTCTCTACTTTTGTATTTGGTTGTTATTTGTCACTGGTGGTCTCAGTCGGTTGAAAAAGTTTCACTCTTTTTGGGGAGAAAAAACGAAAAAAGAGGGAAAGGGCACGACTGGGCTAACCTGCCCCTATTTTTTGGGCAGTCGACTTGTCCCTGAAGGGCCATTCGGGGGAGGTTACGTGTCGGCCTGGTGCACTGGCTATGGGGCACACAGTAGTCTGCCCTTCTAGCACCGCCGGTCCACGTAAGTTCAGCTAGTGTCCCCTAGTGTCACTTCATCGACACAACGTTGAGCGAGTGACAGATACTGAACGTCCTGGTTACTTCCGTCCGTAATCTCCATTCCCCGATGGAGGAATGAGACGTTGTGTCCCTCCTGCCGCAACGCTGAACTACCCGCTGAAATGGCCGGGACCTTACTCTCGGCTCCTCAGCACAAAACCTGAATGAGCAGTATGCACGCCAGCTCATTTATACCCGTTTGTTCGGGGAAGTGGCATGCAAATACCTCTCGCCAATTCCCATTGGCTTTTTATCAAAGATCAGAAGGTGTCTCGGGCTCCCAAGAGAGACCCCTAGTGTCAATTCATCGACACAACGCCTCGGAGGTTACGGAAGTAACCAGGACATTTTTCATGACCATTTACCCCCACACGGGCTGTGTCTGATACTGTAGCTTTAAGATATTAATATGTAAATGATCTCTGTTATGATGAGTGAATGTGGGCAGTCATATGTTAATGTATTCAATCTTGTAACGTTACACGCATAAACGTCTCAGAGCTGTTTTTGCTACTGCGCCTTTAAGACTTCAATATGTAGATTACTTCTGATTGGCAAAATGAGTTAATGGTTTATGAAAAGGCATCACTGAAATTTATAACATCTCAACCATAAGAACCGTTCTTAAGAATAAAATTCTTCGTAAATACTTATTTTGTAACTTAAAAACGAAGCTTTCCATTATTGCAGTTTAGTTTCAATAAATGCTCTCGTTGAACTTGGAGGGAGCTTTGCATTGTAAATCTTAGGAAATCACGTAAAAGGATTCAAGTACCATCTTCGTCCGTGCGGCAGAGCAGAGGCTGGCTCTCAGGGCCCGGACCCACGCTGGTGGTGGCCGCCACGGTGACTCGATACATGGTCCATTTCTCCAACCGCTGCAGCAGAATCTGGCTGGAGGTTGGCGGTACCGCCGGCTCCTCCACGGGCTCCGTGCTGACCTCTGCCCCGGCCCCCACCACCACGTAGCGCACTATGTACCCGGCCAGCACCCCATTCTGGCTCTCAGCGGGCGGAGGGCGCCAACTTACCAGCAGGGTGGTGGAGCTAGAGCTGGCGCACTTAATGTCTTGAGGGGGGGCGGAGGGCTCTGCTCAGGTTTGGAAGGGGGGTAGGGAAGGAGGGAGGGGGCAGGGGTGGAAAACAAAAAACAAAAAGATGGGGAAGAGAAAAAGAAAATGATAAAAGGGAAAACCCAACTGAAAAAACAAGCAAAGACAAATACCAAAACATAAGAAAAAAAACAAGGAAAATAAATGGACGCAAAGGGCAAATGCGAACATAAGAGCGTGGTTTTGGAGAGGTCGGGGTGTTCACATGCATAGTTATGAAGCTAGGGTGTTTAAGTCTAAAAAAAACAGGCGCTTGATTCCAAAATAACACCATACAAATGATCTAAAACTTACACCACAGATGTTAGGTGTGAAATACAGATGCCAATAGCCAGCCAGTTTGCCGTAAATCCAACTATAACCACTTCTACGTGAGCCAGAGATTTCGCACAGTAAATATCCTGGGCTCTCAGGATATATTTTCACCATGAGGGGGAAAATAGATCACATTATTTGCATGTGAATTAAGGGCATTCATTGCAGACTGTACCCTTGCGCATATCAGAAATTACCACATCTGTGTTGTTCTAAATCAACAGAAAAATCAAGTTTTAAACGCAGAGGCTTTTACAGTCTCTGCTTACTAAATACTTATGCAGATGGGGTTTATTATATTCTGTTGAGAAAGAGATAGGCCTCTAACATTTATCTCCATTTGGACCTTTACTAAATTACAACATAAAAAGTTACTTGTGCCACATGTTGTTGTCACGGTGATGGAAACCCCTGAAGCTATACGTCGAAGTAATAAATGAATGAGGGGGAAACTGAACAGAAAAGAATAAAAATGTTTGTTTCTGAAATGTAAATGGATGAGCACCTTTGTTGAAAAGCAATACAAAATGATTCAATATGGATTACAGGAAAATGAAAAAACAAAAACAGTGAGAAAATGTATTACAATACAAAATGTCAACTCATAAAAATCATGGAAAGCCATCAAGCTTCAAACTTAAAAAAAAATACCATTAAAAACCAGCAAAAAACAAAAGACATAAAAGCATTTCGTTCATGTTATACGTACCTGACATCTTCAAACACAAATTTTTAAAGACTTTCTTACCACAAGCACCTGATTCGAGGGAGTCTATATTTCCCTCAAGTCAGTTGGGTACAGCCCCCTCCCTCAAATGATAAGCTCAGCAAAATAAGCTCGTACCAGCCGAATTCACGTAATAAGTTCTCAACTCACGGTAATTCCTCTGGTCTTAAATGTGGATGTTGTTATGTTTTTTGGGGAGGTTGGAGGTAGAAAGCTTTCCCAGTGCTTTAGTTAGGCTGTACTATTCATTGTTTAAACTAGCCTGAGGGTCCACAAGACTGAGATCAGGGTGCTAACACATTGCTAGCTTCCAACAATCCATACCCTCTTAATACAAACCACCCAATCCAACCCATTGAACGATAGAATCCGCAGCAATAGCCTATAATTTTCATTCCAGCGTGATCTGTCATAGGGTGTTGCTAACTCCCAGAAATGGTCAACTGATTTGTCACATCACCAACCATCCCTTTTTTCTTCGAGGGTACTGGCACACACTTCAATTCTGGTCTGGACCTTTGACATCTGAAGACTATAAAAGTGCCCTAAGATGTAGACTCATCGTCCAGGATTACACATGACTGGGACAGTGTCGTAAAGAGCTTCTAATTGCCATAATTAAAGACTTAACCCAGATACAATTCGAATGATGGTACTGCTACAAATACACCAATTTACAAGCAAAAAAGCCCACAGCAATTACAGTTAGTGGGTGGCTAAACTTGTTTGGTTAAACAGCTGGGATTTATTTTGAGAGAAAACACTAATGGTTGCTGGCAGCTTCAAGGCATAATCTCTGTGTGTAACAAATCACGAGAAGCGATCATGTCTATCAGACTGGATTTAAATGGAACTGGTTATCTGCCACTTTTGGACCCACCCACCTTTATCTACCACACAGATGAGGTTCTTGGCCTAACCCAGTGGTTGACCTTCAGCCTGGTCAAAGTTGATGAACAGAGCAGAATCCCTTGCTCTCAGTTTGTGGACCCTCTACGACCTTGTCTGAACCTGCCACTTCCGCCCACTTGGCCAAGGAAGAAGTGTCTATCTCCACTAACCCTCGGGACTGTGGACACATCCCCCAGTCATCAAGGCATATCAACAAGTGTGAGTTCTGTATTGGAGGGGGATATGGAGGGTGAGCTGAGTTCTCTTTGTCTGACCATCACAGGGGCTAACCCTCAACCCTTATCAGTGACTTCAAGGCACTCTGAACTGACTGACCATAAACTAAACCGTCTAGAACCACATACACATTCACGCCTTCATGAGGAAGTCCACGCTGCCACTCGGTGTCTTTGGACAATGCTAGGTTTGCATCCAGTTCCAATTTGAGCCAGAACTAAGAAATTCTGGTGTGGAACTGTCCTATAATCTGTCAAGGCCGAAGTATTCATTGGTTTCACGTGTGCCGCTTTGTCTCATGCACAGTATGCATGACACGATTTTCATCTTCATCACAGTATGCGTGTACTGTCCGGGTACAGCCATTTTTTGACCTTGCTGTTGACTTTAGTAAAGAGCATCACAAACCAGTCGTTGTGAGCATGTGGTGCAAGCGTCCGCACAGACTTGCAGAATTAAGAGTATACTTTGAAAAGTTACGAGCACTTAACCTTCTGCAAGAAGTAACGGCACACGGCAAAACTTTAGTGTTCAGGCACACGTGAGTGTCTAGAGAGGTAAAGATAAACACTGTGGTCCTCATTAAAGCTTATAGCGTCAACACATGCAGTAAGCACTCTGACACTCTTCCATTGGAGTGAATGACAGTTCTGTGCTACAAGGTAATTGGATTTGTAGCTGTCAGGAATATTGGAAATTTAAGACAGACCAACAGATCTGTTTGATTACTCACCAATGGCATTATATAACTTTTATGCCTCTGTTTCATTTCCATGCCAGCAAGGCAGTTTTATCTTCTAGAGGCGCATGCTCTTGCCTTGGACAATTCCAAACCACTTCTGGAACTGGTTTACGAAAATGCTGCACTACTCGAACGTAGGGCGGGTTATATTTGAACTGTTAAAAAGCATGTTGTCTATTACTCCTAGAGTGTGAAGTGGCAGACTGGGCTTCCTTTGATAGGCTTTCACTTACCTCACGGCAATCCCCACTATAATGTATGTTTATGTGTTAAGTTGAGGGGCGTTTTAGGATAGATTGGTACTAAGACTTGTCGCCCTCCTGACCTTGTTCTGGGTAAGCCTGTGCTACTTTAGTTTCTGCTTGAAGAAACACATCAGCAGATGTGCTGAAACAGAAGTGAACCTTGTGTCTTCATCGGTGTGGTGCTGTTAAAGACCCTGTGGGGCAATGCAGGATCCCACAAATCTGGCAGAAGGCTACAACCGTCCCCCAGAGATACTTACTCTCACCTTTAGTTTAATGGATTTGCTTTGGCAATGCTAAGTGCTGTTGCTTCATGTTGATTGTCATGGTTAACAAAACCCCAAACAAAAACAATACAGAAAAAAAGAAGAAGAAGAAGAAGAAGAAAGAAATGCTGAGAACTGATTCCTCATGTGTGACGAGAACTGCAAACGTCTTAGAAGAAACCAAAATGGAAATTAATCAAACTCAAACTTCCCAAAAGTGTACAAAACAGATATTAAAACCAGGTGACGTCAAGCTGGAGAGCAGGTGAGCTTTAGTTTCGTTTCAGAAGAGGGGAACAACGTGAAACAGATAATACACAGAGCAAGTAAACAAATGGAAGGTAAAAAGTGCAGTACATTGTTCCAGACTACATTACATGAAGACATGACCGGCGAGACAGACATATAGAGATGGAACAGGACACACACACACACAGCATAGGACATGCCTGAACTGGACATCAGGGAAAGGATGCATTAACGGAGCGCCCCCCAAGGGTAGGGGGAAGTAGTTCATGCATTCTGTGCACTCTCTCCATTATGGTGTGCGTAAACATAGCATGTTCATTCTATCCCCAGCACCCACCAAACCAACCCCACCCATTCTGCACCAACAAGCTGCGAAACAGGTAGAAACAGAAGATGTGTTAAAATGGACAACACTTGCTGCCATGGCTTTCTGGCATCTTTCACTCACCATATGTGTAGGTAAGTCTGAAGAATCAAACCTACAAAAGGAACCTTTAAGTCAACATGTAACGGCATTCACAACCTATTTTACTTCCGTAATTTACCATATTTCCAAGTGATACAGGTTATTCAATGAGATTCAAGTAGGACAGGGCTTCATTTTATCCATCTGGAATTGATTGGATGGTGAAAATTGATCTTTAAATGACAGGTGGTTGGAGGGGAGGGTGTGAAAAATAAGAGGGCTTGGTAACGTCAAAAGCAAGGTCATTTTAGAGGCGGAACAATTAATTACATTTCGTTATTAAAGATTACAAAGACATGTTTTTATGATTTGGAACAAATGATGAATAGTGCTCAATAAAGCCAACATTTTGGGGTGGCTGTGGCTCAGGTGGTAGAGCGGGTTGTCCACTAATCACAGGGTTGGTGGTTCAGTTCCCGGCCCACTTGACTCCACATGCCGAAGTCACTGAACTTGGGGGCAAGACACTGAACCCCAAGTTGCTCCCAATGGCAGGCTAGCGCCTTGCATGGCAGCTCTGCCATTATTGATGTATGAGTGTGGGTTAAAAAGGCGCTATATAAGTGCAGACCATTTACAAAACCTTCTGTTTTAACTTTTTGTCCTACACTAAATAAATAAATAAAAAAATGGTGAAAGGATCATTTGTTTGAGCTCAATTGTAGGAGTTGATTTTAAGGTGCACCAAGCAATATTCATTTTGTTTTGCTGGTCAATGCAACAGTGGTCTTGGACTCTATACTGACACCTATAGGTGTGGATGCAGCATTTCGCAAAAGCAATAGTTTTCAGTTCCAATTTCATTGTAGAAATATTCCAAGTTTTTTCAGCCAAGGTTTATTTATTAGCCGCCAATAGCTTCAGATAATAAGACAGCATTCAGCTGGCTATGTAATCTTAACATGGTGGCCACCATGAAGAAGGACCATCCTAATGTTGGAGTGTACATCATTTTAAATATATCTGTCAAAAGTGCTTTTGATTTCTTTAATGTTAAACATCAGAGGAAAATATTACTTAAAGCACCTTCAAATCCTAAAACGTTGGTTGTCAATTGAATCATTCAGAGACATACACTAAAAATGGGAATTCATTTGCAATATCTTAATTTACATATGCATTACATTACATTACAAAATCCTGGAATAGGACACATGTCGGCTGCAAGGTTCGCCAAGAGCACTGATGATTTCAGGTGAAGAATTCAAATCATGATTGTTCTCAGCAAGGGTGTATTTTTAGGCCGGAGGCTTGAATAATTCAACGGTCTCCCAGCATAAATGCTGACTACCTGCCGGCACCAGTGACCACTGACTGTGCAGCTTTCAGTAACACACAGTGAGGGACTAGATGTGTTGGAAAGCCATGGCAGACACCAGATTCAATAATATTTTGTGTGCTTCAGTCACATGGGAGGAAAAAAAGTGCATTTGCTGTTGACACATGAAAAAGAAATATGAACACAGAAGAAAGGACGGAGCGCACACGGGAGCCAAACGGCATGCTTGCCGTGGATCAATCAACCCACATTGATTTGTTTGTTTCTCACGTAGGGAACCTCTGAAGTACATAACTGTGACAGAAAGACCCAGATGAAAGAAAACCCAAAACAAAGAAGAAAGGAAGTGTGTGTCAACATTGTGCGACACCACCCTGCCAAGCGGCAAGGAATCCATTAAACTAAACGACACAGGTCATTTGAAAGTTTTGGCTTTAACCCTTACCCACTAAAAAAACTAAAATCAGCAGGCCTTATGCGTGAAATACGAGCAGAACATTTGTAAAACGTTTGCAAAACCAATCTCATGCAATATGTTTCAGTTCAATGCAACAGTTGATCTTAATCACGAAAAATGAGTAGAACAAATTTGTGTCGAAATCGAACTGCTCGTAAAACCATGCTTATGTAAATTGTCATATTGAATTCAATGGGAATTTCTGACTTAAGATTTTATGAATGATTTGCACCAAAATCTGTCCTGCTCAAGCTTTACGAATAATACTTATTTCATAATGCACACAACAAGACAATCAAGAAATAATAGTTTTGGCATTTGAATTTGGCAAAGCAAAAGTCATTTGGAATTGTTCTTGCACAACGTCACCTTTGCTGCCTGTAATTAACAAAACTTTTGTCTCAAAAGTGATGCTGTTTTGTACAGCGACTACACAAATCATATATGCATTTACATATAAACAAACACACACAAAAGAAAGCGGCAAAGAATCATGAGCTATTGCCAGAAATCCAGCACTCATCGCAAAACACCTGTCAAAATCAGGGATCAGACAAAGTTCATGTCTATAATACATATCTACTTCAGACACAAGCACACCATTAACATTTACTCTTGACATTTTGGAAAACAATATCCCTGGATTCGGAACTGGGGTGAAGGTTACAGTGGCCCTTTCAAACTGTATGTTGTTATATCCCAAACCCACCTGAAGCTCAGAATAGATATTTCTTGGCATTTCTCAATCAAAATTCAACACTATACCCCCACACTTCGCCCACATCCATAAAAAAGTAAATGGACTACATACTGGCTTGTGAAGTCCTTTGGTATATTTCATTGGTGAAGGCTCCAATGCCTTTGTTGGAGACGGCGGCCAGAGAGAAGTAGTACTCTGTATTTGCACGCAGACCCTCCACCACATAGGAAGAGGTTGGACCAAATGTTTTCTTTACCTGTTTGATAGAAAATAGTAATGGTCAATTCCAAATTACGACCAAATTAAGCATCGATATTGAGTTTTGTTTAGAAAGCTAATGAGACAGAAATGGGATGTATCCCAAGAGATGAAAATGTGCAGCTGTGGTCTCGACAACATTTTGTGGTATGTTTGAGAAGGTTTATTGTGAAGATGGCACCTGAAGTCCTTGATTGCCCTCTTTGTAAAGCAGTTCGTAATTGATGATTCCCTCTTTCTCGAAGGCTGGTTCCCATGATAGCTTAATGCTCGTGTCTGAAACCTCACCAACCTGGAAGTTGGTTGGCTGTCCAGGAACTACAAACGAAGCCAGTGGGACAGTTAATCAGACATAAAATACGCTAGACAAATAGTTCTATTGCAGTATAGTATGTTTGGTGAAAGCGTCTTAGAAAACATTCATCTTGTGGTAACTGGTTTCACTACATTTACCAGGTTACAGCAAAGTTGCTTACACTTTGGCACCCTCAACACTGACGATGGTCATTCTTATTACTTATTGCTGAACTAACCTTTGCTCAACCAACACTGAAAACTGACATTTACAATCCGAAAACTTATTAAATCTTTGGTTGACCGAAAAATCTAAATGGATATTCCCAATCGCTATACTTACCTTGCTACTTCTATGACTCACCAAACATTGACAACGGGCATTCTCAACCGTTAATCACTAAATTTGACTTGTTAAATCTTTGGCTTAATGAACAAGCAAAATAGATATTTTCTTAGCTTTCTACTTCTTTGACTCACCAAACAAAGACAAAGGGCATTCTTAATCACTAAACTCACTCTGCTACATCTTTAGCTAATCCAGTAATGAAAATGGACCTTCACAATCGCTAATCACAAAACTTAGCATGCTACATCTCTGACTCGCCCCACAAAGATGTAAACAGATGTACATTTCCAATCGCGAAACTCAACATGCTACATCTTTAACTCAGCTAACACATACAACTGACATTTTTAATCACTAAACTTATCTTTCTACATCTTCTACTCACCCAGCACTGAAAATGCACATTCCCAACTTCAACTCAACAAAAACTCAAAAGGGACATTCTCAACCGCTAAATCTTTGGCACATTCAACACTGAAAACAGACATTCCCAAGTGCTAATCCCTAAACTTAACCCCCCACATCTTAAGCTCACCCAACACTGATAACTCACACTCCCAATTGCCAAACTAACCTTGCTAGCTCTTTGGTTCAACCAATACTGAAAAAGGACACCTGTAATCAATAAACTAACCTCCTTGAAGCACTTTGACATGAATGGGATCTGAGAAGGGTCCATCTCCTACTGACGTGAAGGCCAACACTCTGATGGTGTAGGTCTCTGAGGGCACCAGACTCTGAATGGTGGTGATCACGCTGTCCTGGACATTGTGGATCTGCCACATGCTCATGGGTTGAGACGGATCCATGGTATAGTAGACCCGATAACCCTTAATCTGTCCATTGGGTTCCTCGGGTTCATCCCAGCGCACCATCATGGTGTTCTGGGAGATGATACGGGCTTGGATATTCCTTGGTGGGCTTGCAGGAGCTTGTTCTCCAGTTCTAGCCTCAACTGGTTCAGTGGGTGGGCCCTGGCCAATAGTATTGTAGGCTGACACCCGGATCTCATAATCCGTGTTCGGCGAAAGTCCTCCGATACTATAACGAGTGGTTGTGATGGAGTCCACGGTCTCAAACTTGCTCTCGGGAGATTTGGCACGATACTGGATGATGTAATGTGAGACTGGCTCAGGGTTGCCACTGTCCCAAGTGATGGTGATACTGGTGGCGGAAGTTTCTGTTACGACAGGTATACCAGGAGGTTTCGGCAATGCTGCAGTGGGGAATACGAACATACCAAAGGCTTAAAACTTCAACAACGAGACCTGAATTTTATGTTGAGCTTGCAACACTACACTCAATAGATGTGATACTTCCACCTAATTTCAATTTCTGTTGACCAAAAAACCCCTGAGTGACCTTGGAGGACTCAAACTTTAATGACTTTGGAGGACTGAAAAGGATTCTTACACTTGACGATGATTTGAGCCACAGCCTCGATGATGCCCAGGCTACTCATGGCCACACAGGTATAGTTGGCCGACTCGCGGACAGCGTTTAATTCCAGAACGTTCCTTCCTACTGGCATCTCATCTTCAGGTGTCAGGTCCTCAGAGTTAAGCATCCACTTGACATAGGGCATGGGTGAGCCCACAGCGACGCAAGTGATGTTGACGCTACCACCTGGCATGATCTCGTGGCTCGTAGGGAGGATGGAGAATCGTGGGGGCACGCGTCGAACTGCGAAGGGGCGGAGGAATGGCAACAAGAAAAAGAGAAAGAGAAAGGTAACAACACACGCCGATGAAAATTAGCCTTTCTTTAGAACGTGCATGTCATCTAAAAAATGGTAAAGTAACTAAATTCACAGAACTGCTTCACCAACAATATAGATTGACATTTAAGCAACAAATTCATAGCAACAAGGTTCCATTGACCAATCTTTGACCCATCACAGCACAATTAATTACACAAAAATCTATTATGAGTTTCTCATCTTTAAAACTAGTTCTCTATATGACCTGTATTTACATTAAACAAAAATATAGATATGTATATATATATATATGAACAAGCAATTACTGTATTACTATAAAAAAAATAACTAAAGTTGTACTTTACAGCGTGAATAGAAAATGCTCCATTTGAAGCCTAAGGGTGAAAGAGTCAAGTTTGTAAATTAATTGGGAATTTTTTCAATTCTACCTGTCCTAAACGAACCCACAAATGTATGTCTGTATGCATACATTGGTACATATGTCTACTTGTATCGGTAAGCCACTTAAAGAAGGACTAAAGATGAGAATCCTTAATCAGATTTTTGTGGTTGAGAGTAAATCTGGACAAAGGCTTTTTAAGATCTGACACGCTTCCATTGATAGATGCAGCTGTCATCTTCACAGACATCATGCAGAAATAGGTAGAGGTCAACCAAAGAGTAAATGGAAAGAATAAAACCAGAGAGAAGAATTTGAGATACAATGCATAGAGGAATATAACTGAAGGGTCGCTAGCATGCCCAGACAAAGACAACTGGAGACGAATAAAGAGAAATATAAGAGAATAGAACGCGAGAAAGAGGAGAAAGGGAAGGGTTGGGAGTAGGAACGAGGGGGAAACCCACTTCAATACAGAGAAAGGCTTTTTTTATCGAATCTAGCCAATATGATGTAATGTGACAGGATCGTACTGTCACATTGCAGTCCTGGCCAGACGTAACACAAAATGTACAACGGAGATGACAGATTCAGTCAGACGAAGTCAAAAATAGCTGTCGGTTTAAATCAACTATCACACATGTGGAAAAAAAAAACATGAAAAAAAAAATGTAACCAATTAAAATGGACTAAATAAAGGACACATGATTGGTGCAGATGCTAGTCTACGATGGGGACAACAATGAACCTCAACTACCCAGATGCCAAACCTACACAAGATTAAAAATGGAGGAACCGTTAAGGGAAAAGGATCTAGGTATAGATGGATATGAATTATGGGATGAAGTTGGCCTGGATGTGGGGAAAAGGCTCTTTTCAAAGCCTGTCTGGCTCATACATTCTTGGTAACCCTGCTTTTCTGGCACGACTCGCCCAATTAGCATTAATGGACCTTAATTGGGGTAGATGTCAGGTTTCGACATGAGGTGAGAGATACAAGTACAAATCTTTCAGTGGGTTGTACATCTTATGTCCACTAGATGCAAGTTTTTGGAAAGAAGTTTTGAAATGTTTCTCAGCTGAATGATCAACACCAAAGTACACGACTGTGCAACGACTTGAACTGACTGTACTTAAATCTCTAACGGCTTCCTTTTCATTTCAGCAAATTTAACATGTCATCTACTCTGATTATGGTCCATATGCTGAGGTCTAAATGCACCCATTTCAGGTACACTCTGAGTATGGATTTGACAGATTTCAGGTATGTTACTGTACGTATACGAGTCCGTAATGAGGGGTTTTATTCAATTTTAGGATTGCGCCAAACTTTGGAGTTTGGTTTTCCCAAGAATTGTCAATGTAACCGTTGCCCAGTTGATGTTGGTGGATGCAATGACAATGAAACAGGAGGTAAGGCGGTGCTGGGTGTGACCTAACATGGCAGGTGGAGAGGGAGTCATGCCTCATTTACATTTGGCAAGAGGAGGGAGGATAGGAAAAGAGTCAACAATGGAGTTTAAGGTGCTGGGGCTAACTCAGAAACAAATTAAACGAATTAATAATAAAGAAAATAATCACACATAGACTTAAAGAGGACAGATACGACAGGTAGAGACAGGGCACAAGGCAGGACGAGAACTAGGCTGCAAGACAGCAAACGGAGGCACGGACAGACTATAGTACGCACACGCGGGGCAAGAGACAGAAGGAAAAGAACATGGGGAGCAAGATGTGGGGGGAGGGACAGAGAAGACCGTAACCCTGGCCCAACTTGGGTAAAGTATGGCGCATTATGGGCTTGACTTCTCACACAATGGGGCTTGAAATTCGAGATTAAACTTTGAAAAACAGCTAGCAAAGAGCACAACATCTCGTTTTTGAAATCTGACACCAATGGTTCAGAGTTTAGTAAAAGTAAGCACTCTATTTAAAGTATCAGACAAGTGACGAGTTAACATGAATGTATTCACAATTTTATAGATCCAAGTGTGACGGTTGAACTTGGTTGGTCTCCAGTGGGTGTTTATCACATTTCAACATTTAAGTTACGAAAGCCAGTTCAAGTTAACTTCATGCAGTTAATCGTGTAGCTTATTAACATCTATTCAACATATTTATGCATTTTAATTTTGAATTTGTATCCATTTTGATACCTATCTGTTTACAAAATGTATAATATACATTTAAAGGAATGTTTCAGGTTCATTACAAGCTCTTTTGACAGCACTTGTGGCACGATGTTGAGCAATACGTTCCGGTGATGTGAATTAAAACACATCAACTAAAACCTCAATAAACAGTCAAAGTAAGTTTTTAATGTACATCTGAGTGATTTTGAGAACAAAGATTTCAGTTCATCCAAATTTAAAAATAAAAAATAACTAATTCTCTCCACAAATGTTGTGTCAAAAATATCCAACCCCCAAAGTCAATCATTCTTGGAGCATCTTTTATCCTTATTAACGTCAAATAAATGTTTCAGGTAAGTGTTCTCAGGCTTCGGACACCTCTCTATTATAATTATTACACACTTCTCATGAGCAAAAGCTTCCAGCTCATTGACATTCTTTGGTTTCTGTGCTGCTGCTGCTTCCTTGAAATCCCAACAAAGGTTTGCAATGGGATTTTAATGAAGGACTGAAAGGGCCATTCAAGGACAATCCACGACCTGTCCCTGAACCAGATACTTGGATGTATCCTTGGTGTTATTGTCTTGCTGGAAAATCCAGTGATCACCGAGCTTCAATTTACACTCTGAAGGCATCACATTTTAGCCAGAATGGCCTGATACCTGAAGGAATCCATGGCGTCAGTCACATAGTCAGGATAGCCGTTTCCTGCAGCTGTAAACACCCCCATAGCAGGACTGACCCGCCTCCATGCTTGACTGTGGGGATGGTGTCGTTCTTGTCATCACCTTGTCATCTTACTCCAGATGTACTGCTGACCCACGGGTCTAAAACTCATTTTCAGTGTCATACATCTATAAAACCATCTTCCAGGACTCCACAGGACTTTCCAAATTACTTCTTGGATATTCAAGTCAGTATTTCCCTTGGTGAAGTTTTAATTTCTTCCACACCCCAAGAAGGTTGCTGTTGTACCATATTTAAAAAACATATGAATGCTGCTTTCAACTTTGTCTATTGGAAATTGAAGCGGCTTAGAAATGTAATTTTAGCCATGAACTTACTTGTGTATAGAAATAATCTCCTCTATTAGCCTTTGAGACAACTTATTTTTAATTAAATTTTTTGCATAGAAATACAATTTTGCTTACAATGCTAAACTTACATTTTAAAACTGAAATAAGTGCCATTGTTGGGAAAATGATTAATTTGGATTGCAACTGTATATATATATAAATCATTTTTGTGGCTATACTTTCAAAACAGTGTGTATTGTTGAACATGTATCGCTTTGCCCTGTTTACATCCATTGAAAGTGGTTAATTGTAAGCGATTTTGTGAACTAATCAAAATAATTGCAATTATTTCAATGCAATTATTTTTGCAATAATTATTATGCCAAAAACCTTAACTTGTGTTGAGCCTGGAACGCTCCTTTAATGTGTAAAAAGCTAGAAAACATCATCAGCAACAACAAAATAAACACTGAAACGACCCCCTAAAAAGTGCATATTCAACAAAGGTGAAAGGGCAGTCCATGTATCACAACATCATGCATGACTGTGTTTGCTGAAATGACAAGAACAAAACTATTGAGACTGCTACAGTCAACACATATAGCTCCAGCATGCAACCCCACCCAAGTGCAATTTAATTATTTTGGGGGGAATACACACAATTGGTGAATTTGTCACAGCACACACACATACAACTGTGCAACCTACTGCAATGTGACAATAACAAGGCAAGGGAATTTAGTGTAGCATGGATTGCTAATGCAAAGGCTCATATGGAAACTGTGAAATTGTGGACTTTGTGTTGATTTTAGCTGAGGAATGCGCTGAAGTGTATTTAATTATGGTAAAATGTGTTAAAACATAACTAAAATCAAATTATGATGAATTCTGATTCAGTGTGGGCCGATTGATGGATGATACTGCATTTGGTCAATTTCAAAAATGACTATTTGAAAGAGGAAATGCTGAAAAAATTGTCACTTCCTGCGATCACATGTTGGACTGTAAGCTTTGGGTGTTGAATGAATGAGGGCTGCAGCCTTTCACCTTTTGAATTATTCATAATCCAACATTTCCATTGGTGCTATTGTTGTACGCTCAACGCCTCGTCCGTTAATCAGCACTTGATTCATTTTATTTGAACTAGATTAAAGTCAAAAGTTCAACTTAACCTGGTCGCTTTCTAAACGGAGCAACTGTCTGAAAAGAATGGAAGAAGCTCGGCAACTTCAAAGTCTAAGGCAACAAAGGATCAAGCAGATGCGGCTTCAGTAAACTGGCGAAGAGCGAAATTATAAGTGGTTCTAATGTCTTCAGATACACGTTGGCATTTATGGCTCACACTATCATCGGCCTCTCTTTTCTTTGAAATGCTGATGCATGAAATAAGAAAGCCAGTTTAAGCTTTTTCAAAGTCCTGACACATGGTCCTAAAGCTCAAATCCTGACGCCTCTCTGCTGTGATATTCGGAGGAATATGGTCAAAGAAAATTCCAGTTGAATGGACATGCTCCTCACTCACTAAGACCAGGAGCCCAGCAGCCCGAACGAGTGGAACGAGAGCAATGGAATGCAAAAACAAAATCTCTGAGGTCCAGAGTCAAAAATCCCATTTCAAGCCCGATGTGGAGAGGAAGACAACTCAAAGGGATCTTACGGTGGACAAGGAGAGAGGCAAGTGAACAGAGAAAGGCCAAATAGTGCCATCCTCCTTTTAATTCTCGACTAGGACATGGATGTTACGCTAAACGAACGTTTCGAAGGCGGACATTATCGGCCATTTTGGTGAGACAGTCTGTCCGGCCCCAAAATGAAGGGAGGGGGTAGCCAAAATAATGTGCAGCCTTTAATGTCACCTTGAAGCTAAGATAACACCCTGTTTGATGTCCGAGACCCATAATAATCCATTTCACTTGAAGTAAGAGAGAGGTAGAGGCCATTTGCATGCAGTCTGCAGAGGTTCGCCACATTAACATTCACACCTCTGCCACTACAATGCAAATCGCTCTCTGCAAGTGTTTCAGAGGAACCAGTTCCAGTGACGGAAGCAGGGACGCCTTCATTATCCTTCACAACCCCTGATTATAGGCTAAATTTTGGCCAATGAAAGTTGAAGAGTGCATTACAGAGGTTGTGCGAACACCTGCCCATTTACGACACTGAACAGTTGTAGCCAATGCCCAAATCAGCCATTTTGTTCATTTGGATGTGGTTCAAATTTATCCTCCATTTCGATGTAGTAAATAGGGTGTGATTTAGCTTGCATTTCCATTTTGACATCAAAAAGCACGACACAGCATGCAAGGACATGCAAAATAACCCAAGTAGTAGCAATTGGGGAAGTTCACATGCATCTTCGTGCGCATTCACCACATTGAACAAATCCATTGACGTGTTGTAGCATAGCATAGCATAGCATAGCATATCATTTAGAGTACAGCCCAGTTTTCCAACATTTCTCTGAGTTTTGTTGAGGTTTGGATTTTCTAGTCTAGAATATGTTCTAATTCCCTAAAAAGATTCTGGGATCCTTAACCTTTTTCCTTTGACACAGCATTATGTTAAGCAGAATGGCGGAACGTTTGAGACCTTCATTGTCAGGCGGCAACAATGAAAGATTAGCGACGCCATTGAAACAAGAAGAATCGTACTTTTCGTTATTAATTCGGAACAAAGTAGGAGAGAGCTTCTGTTAAGTCCTAGCTCTGATAAGTCGAAGCTCAGAGGGGGATTTCAGCATACAGAGGCAATTAACTTCTACGCCTAACATTGCTGAGACAGAAAGCAAAAAAGGGAAACATCTAAAAAAGTTGCCACTCCTTTAAGATGTGTGTCATTTCGGTGCCACAAGTGGCAACAAATGGAATTGCAATCTGTCTGCTTGACAAAGCAACGTTGGCTCAATAAATGGCCTGAGTTTGGTGCGGTATTACCTGGGATTCTCAGTTATTGTCCTGGGATTTTACATAGCAACTGGCCCAAAAGCGGGGGGGCAGGTGAGGGGTGCATATCGCGGCTCCTTTATGTGATCCATTCTGCATAACGCGCCGGCTCATTTTAGCTTATCGCGGCCCATTTGGCCTGTTTTGCGGCCGACCCACCGGCCCGCTCGGTTCTACCGATGGACAACTTCATATATTTCTTACTGTATCTCGGACATTTAAATAAACATCTGACACTGATTTTCATGCAATTGAAATGCTAGTTTCCCTGCTATAAATGTATTTTAATAATAATATAGCATATGTATACGGTATAGCGCCCTTCCAAAGCTTTGTCTGGTTTTTCTGTAAAAATATTAATATTTTGTAAAAACATGATACATTTACCCCATTGGCAAATAGTCTCTTTTTCTTGTTTTTAGCTATAAATATATATATTTATGCTCAAAACAAGAAATTTGTCAATGGCGTTAGATAAATGTACTTAATTTAAGATATATCCTCATACAAAGTCATAGCTTAAACAATTTTGCTTCTCAAGTAAATGCATCTTGTTTCAAGCCCATATGGATATTGTTCAGGAAAACAAGACGAAAATACTGATTAAGGAAATGACTTCTGCAGTGTAGCTATATAGTAGGTAGCAATAAGGATGTATCCGGGGAAAAGGGGTATGAATGTCACTATGGGAACAGCTGGATATGAAAAATTTTGCTGTCAATAAACGCCAAACCCTGAGAGACTGTGTAGTGACAAAGCACACTTCATTATTTATACCCCCAAATCATGCTGGGGGCTGGCGTGAAGACTACGCCAAGCAGTGATGGCCACCCCTCCCGACAACACCATGTCTGTAAAACTTAATAATTCAGAAAGACATTTTGTCTCAGGCATTATGAGATAGCCAGCAAGGCGCAGGGATCAGTGCCAAGTGAAGCAGGGGTCTTGTGATTTGTCATTATCCTTGACAGACAGACAAACGCCCATTTAAAGCACCACTTTCGTTGAGGAGGGCATACATTGGGGTAAGTTTTATGCCCAGGGGAGGGAGTATAAATCGGCATTGTTTCCCCTAGTATACCATTCACGCGAATGGACAAATTTGTGAAAATATGATCTTTCCAACATGGCCGTGGTAGAGCGTGTTGGCCACTAATCGCAGGGTTGGTGGTTTGATTCCCGGCCCACGACTCCACATGCCGAAGTGTCCTTGGGCAAGACACAGAACCCCAAGTTGCTCCCAATGGCAGGCTAGCACCTTGCATGGCTGCTCTGCAACTGCAATTGGAAAAGTGGTAATTTTGTCTTGTTTCCCTTTAAAAATATCCTTAAAAAAACATGCTAAATTTACAGTAGTTGAGAAGCAAAAATGGCTAAAATATTAAGACTAGAATTATAGAATAATACTTTTTTTAAGCATAAATGTTGCAATTTTGCAATTACAATTGAGTCCGTTTTATGCTTTAAAATTGGAAAAAGCAACTAGCGAATAGTCCGGGTTTCTTTCCCCTTTGGCAAATCACTTTCATGTTTTAAGCATTAAACCAACTTACAATTTAGTCCGTTTTATGATTTAAATAAACAAAAAGCAATCAGCCAATCGCACATATTTTTGCTTCAAAAGTTACTTAGTCTTGTGTAAAGGATATATAGATAATTTTACTGAAAATTCAATGTAAAAATGTTTTAGAAATTTTGATATCCCAAAAAGTATTGAGACGAGCACAAAAATGTTCAAATGTTGTTGTAATAACGAGTCCCGCGAAAGTCTAAGACATAATATCTCAGTCCAGTGAAACTCACTTTTAGCAATAGAAATAACTCAATTTAATTCGGCATCCCCTCAGTTGATTACCGAAGGATTAGTATAGAGGTACTCCATAACTAAGCACTCACGCTTGGTTTTGGTCCAATTTGGGGGTTTTAATAATGCACGTCATTACGCATTGGCAACGTGAAAGCAATTCAAACATTTGCTGGCGCCGAGGGACCGAATGAACGATAAAACCTGCTTTGAATGAACCTGCGTACTGCACAAGGGCAAGAGGCAGTCAGCCATCTTGAGAGACGATTGCTAGCTAGTTGCTACCGCGCAAAAGTCTTGTGTTCACGCGGGGCGGGGCGGGGGGTGGATGGTTGTGAAATACAGAGATCATTATATCTGCTACTGATCCATGAGGCACAAAGAAACTAAATAGTGGAGTAAATTCGCAACCAAACCAATCACAGCTAACCAGGTTTTGTTCGCTAGCTTTATTTCAGATGCCAGGAAAACTGCTGTAATCTCGTTTAGAAATCCACAATGGTTATTTTGAAAGCAGTCATGTTTCACAGGACGAGAATGCACAGAATTACAAACCACATCTGACAAACCAATAACTACAACATAAAGGAAGTTCAGAACGAAATGAAACTAAAGGCACACACAACAAAAACACCACAATACAATGAGCAAACTAAATGAGTTACCAACTAAGGCTTAATTCGGGATACATTTTCATTTGGAGTAAACAAAGAAAATAATGAAAAAACATTTCACAAAAACACAGGAATGCAAAAAACACAACATGCAAAAGGAATTTCGTCTTGAGGCATGCAAGCGCAGTTACATTCTCCCATCATGCAGCAGGCTGAGGTACTTTTTATTCTCCATGACAGCATGTGCAGCATTTTTTACTTTATTTGGGCAAAAGCAATACCAAAGGATGCAAACGAGAAAAAAGGCCCCACAATGCAAACTTAAACGTAAAAGAAAATCGAACCCGAATTAGCGGGTTTGCTACTACTACTTTTTGTTAGTTTGTTTTGCAGTTAAGTACAATTTTTCCAAGAATGATATCTTATTTAGCAGGATGCTTTTATACTCCGAATTGCCAATGGGCTACCAATTAAGGCTAAGCTTTAAATACATGTTGATTTTCGCTTTTAATGTGGGTTAAAAAAAGTGAAAAAAGAAAAAACACACCAACCTTCTCGTAGCTCTGAGGGATGTTAAGGGTTTGATGCAGAACACAATGACATGAGGAGAAGAGAAAATAGGGGAAACAGAGAGAGAGTAAAAAGGGCCACCTCAAGGCTTTTAGCTTTTTTTCCCCCGATGCTTTTTTTTTCTTGACACGCGTTTGTCACGTGACATGTCTGCTGCGTTAACCAGCTTAACCCCAGAACACTTTGATTCACCCCAATGGTTGGCCAGCTAGGAACAGTGTTTGGACACTGGAGTCAATTCAAGGATGTTATAAACATTGTAAAATCACAAGGCCGTTTGCCACCTGAAGAGCTTCCACGGTGGCTTTAATTACAGAAACAAAACAGACAAAAAACAGTAACTCAATAAAACAACCAAAAGTAAACTTAAATAAACCAACAGTACAAATAAAAACGATGTCTTTGGCATTAAAGATGGCTGGCTCTTTTTTAAACACAGTTTTTGCATTCATAAATGTGGTCTTGCCACAATAAACAGCAATAGAACAAAATAGTGTAGATGCTCAACTCAAGTGTGGTTCATTTGAGAAAATAAAAGCATTTAATTGTACTCAATAATTATGCTTAATAAGGAAATCAAAAGGGGATGATATACAGTTGTAGTGCAGTATGAGTGTCAAATTTGCATGTGGATGAAATCACCCAGTTCAATAAATCCCAATGGAAAGTTGCGAATCAGGTAAGTTACCGAACATCTATTACTGTTTAAGGTCTTATAAAGTATCTTTCAGCACTTCAATATCAAGTAACTGTTATTTTAGCACGGTGGAGGGATGGTTTAGGTTCAACGTGAAGAAGAGTTCCTAACCCCCACCAATCGGGGCAAAAGTATTCAATTGACTTGCTAAAATATCGACCATTTTACAATGGTCCATCCAATTCGATTTTAGAGCCGCAGCGATCAGTTTAACATGTAGAATCTGCAAGTCCTTTGTCACTGCTGAAGAAAAAACACCTTAAACCAGCTGGTTTGCTGGTCTTGGCCAGCCCCCAAACCCCTCTAGAACAAGTAGACCGGCTTGCTTGACCAGGATGGGAGACCAGCTAAGACCAGCAAACCGAGGGTTTTCAAACTTAAGACTGTGGGAAAGACATATTCCCTGACACTGACTGTTAGTGCACTACTAGGCAGCATGTCGTCTTGAGATGATGGAGATATTACATTAGTTGCATCTGTATCTCTAGTGGGAGAACAATAATAACTATAATAATGGAAAGCCAACTCCCTGACCCATTTCGTAATGTAACGGCCAGTGAATAATTTATCCGGAACAAAAGTTATTTGGTACACAGCGGGTAAAAAATCCCATCCCATACGCTGTCGTTTTTAATATGCAATGCATAAATAATACATGTGCAAAATGCATCTGCCTAGATTTATTTAAGTCATCAACCAGGAGATTCAACGGCGAGAACGGTCTGTGCTTACGGTATGTCTTAAAACAGTATTAGATGTTCGTTCTAGAAAAAACTTTTGAAGTGAGATAGGAAATCGTTTTGCTTGTTAGCAAAATTGCACCGGCATTCTGTAATGTTACATTTGTATGTATATGATTTACAACATGCATATTCTTTGATCAAGACACCCCCCCCCCCCCTCCCGCCCCAAATTACCTTTTTACCTTGTAGGGAGTGAGCTTAGCATTTTGATTGGCTTTGTGCGCTTAGCCACCCAATCAAAATCAAGACTTACCACCATCCTCTCCTGCCTGAACACTTCAGACAACATACCTGTACGACCCATGTTTTGGCCCATCAAGAGAAGACTGAACACTCATAAAACCTGTTAAGTATTGTAATTGTAACTTTGTTTGGTGCACATTTAGAAATGCATGTACTATTTGGACTGTAATGTAACTTTACACCACTTAGAAAGCCACCAGTCTGGCTTCTTTAACTGGCCATGTGACTATTTAAGAAGATCTCATTGGCTTTTTCGATGAGCTCCAGGGCCGGGTTTCTCCCTACCTCTCACATACAGGTTGGCAGGGGAAGAGTATCGGACGCCTTCCACGTTAGACGCCACACACTCGTACTTCCCCTGGTCCGTTTCTTCTGTGTTTTCGATCTGAAGGGCACCTGAGAGAGCAAAAAAATAAATACCCCAAAGAATGGGATGACAGAGAAGAGTGAGAGAGAAGAAGACAACAAACATATTAGAGAAAATCATATTATCTGAAAGTAACAAGACTATCAAAAGCTCTTTATTTTATTTTGCTTGTTTGATGCTGCACAGTATCCTCAGAAATTGCTCAAAGGCCTTTATCAAGGCCAACTTCGACTTTTAATGCTAATGCACTGTTTAGTCTGAGCAGTTCTAGACTCGAGGCAAGAGAAATTAGACGGTGAAACATCTGAACTAAATATGTCCGTGCGCATCGCATCAAACCAGAACGTAGAATAACTAGAAGCAACGTTTTCTGCAAGAGTGGTGGATAAGTGTTCCAGGAAGTACCAGGGTGTGGAGTCGAGGTAGCGTGTCTAAAGTGTTCAAAAACTACTCCATTCCAACAGGAGTAAAGTTGGTGAGGGTCGAGTTGTGAGCCGAATGTCCATTAGGTTATGTCCAAGTGTGGTACGCGGGGGCGAAGCTTATGACTGTGCTTAAATCCCACGGCATGAATTATTGCAGCAGGCCCCTCAGGAGCTGAAAGTAACACACGTGTCAGTTTCTGCTGGAGGAATCAAGCCTGGCTACTGGATACACATGGTAAACACTTGATATCATGCCCCAGGCTTGGGCTTTAAACCAAGGCCGGAGTCATGTGGGCCAAAAAATCTGAAGGAGATCAATCCAAATGAAAGTTCTAGGTTTAGCAATCCTTGCAAAACAAAAACAGAAGATTGGTCTACATGAAGACTTGGAAGATCAATAGATTCTAATATGTTAGGTGTCTAAACACTTCTACCCTCAACTACGGGACAGTTCCCCTGCAATAAACTGAAGTTAACTGGCATACTTCAGGATATACTTAAAGTCTTGCTCAAATGGTGGTAGATCACCACTGCTTTTGGAATTTGAACAAGGGGGTCAGGTTAGCATGTCCCCATTAGCCCCTTCTGGTAGATGCCAGAACTGCACCATAAAGTGCCAAAAAACCTGTTACCAAATTGACTCATTCAAAAACAAGGATGCATTTTGAAGATAACTTTATCTCCCTTTAAGAATACTTTCATATTATTTCTGGGAAAAGCTAAAATACAGATTAAGAAAATGCTTTTTATTGCAGTAGGGTACAATGGGGCTAAAGGCTCCTTTGATTTTATTTTCGCGGTCCTTTTCTGCATATCGTGGCACCATTTTGTGGTCCATTCTGCATAACATGGTGGCTCATTTGAGCTTATCGCGGCCCATTTCGCGGCCGGCCCACTCGGTTCTCTCAATGGCCAGTACACCCCTGAGTGGCCCCAAAGTGCGTCGGCCCATCGGGAAAACGCCTGGTAGGCCAGATTACCAGTCCAGCCCTGGATGTAATAAAATGTCAAATATGATTGAAACAAACACCCTTTTCTGAAGTATTAGCATCATTTGTTACTCAAAAAAGCATCTTGAAAGTATTTGCATAAGTTGACAAATTGTGCCCTATAACTATTGCCCCAATAACTACACTAAATCAATATAACCCCTCTGGGGACCTTTTACCCCATGTGAGGGAGCCTTTTGCACCAGGTGTGGGTTTTTTCTTTTTAAATGCATTTTATTCAAAACATCCATCTGTTCTTATTTATTTTCAAGTATTTCTTGAATCTTGAGACACTTTGTGACCAGAAAAAAGCTAATTTTCCTTAAGGTGTGCCTTTAGCCCCGTTGTGCCTAACTATTGGAATATTAAAACTCCTTAGCTTGTAGCATCTACTTTTGTGTAACCAGTTCTCTAACCACTAACCCACGACACCCCAAATTCGTATTGTTCTGCTTTGGAGTATTCCAACATTTCTCAACATCGTTCTAAATGCTTGCATCAAAACGGTCCTATCCTGATTCTTGGAGAGACATTCGTTCTCACCAAACCTGGCCGTCAACCCTAAGCAATGGGACATCAGCAACAGCACGGTGGAGGGACTCACGCTGTGGCTTATTCTGCATCCTGCGGAATATTCTGTGTGCCAATGAGCTTCTGGGTCGATGCCTCACACCTGCTTGTGGCGGATCAACAGCATGATGGGATCACAGTGTTTAGAAGTGTGGCACAAAGAGACCAAAATGGAAGGAGATTCTGAAAGTGTGTGCGTCTGCTCACGGATCGTTTGATGTGCACATTGGCGAAGTGGGCGGCCGGTTGATGGTCGGTGGCCTTGGAGAGTGTTCTAAAGTCTCCTCAGGTGCACGACCGTCGGGGACCGCTGTTGTGCAACCTGTGCAATGCACCGCGGATTGAATATCTGGTGGAAACCTCCAGCATGAGTTCGTCTTCCTTCTCAGTCAATTCCAGTGCCTCTGACTGCAGAAAACAGCCACGAATTTTAATGTTATTGAAGCAGGGGCTGATAAATAAACCATGGCACAGTGGCGTGCCAAGCGCTCAGGGAGCCCTGAATTCTCTCACTCTTTCCTGCTTGTCTTTGCTCTTGCGATGCCGTTGTCTTTTCTCTCGTGAACAGTCTTTGAGGTTGTACAGGATGCAAATACCCTTTTCGTCCAACCAATAATTAAGTGGCATCGTATAGATCGCCATTCAGGAAAGCTTAGCGTGACGTAAATGTAGCATGTGCAACTTCATTAAAAAAAACCAAATTCCCAATGGCTCCAAAGCAAGCAAATGTACTCAGCGCTCCTTCCTGTCTGTACTGGACTATTTTATGTGCTCCTGCTTGCTACTCAGCCGAACTGCAATTCCCTACTGACTTCATTACATATTTGCAGCTGGGCGTTTTTTCCATTTCCGCTAGGGTGGAAAAGCTCACTGAGGATCTGGGGAGGGTATTCGAGGATGATATTACAACTTTACTCTTTTTCAAGAAGTGTTCTGCCAGTCTATCAGTCTCTTTGTCCTTATGTCTCATTGGCATGGACAGAAACGAAGCTGATCATGGCTTCTGCATTCTCTCATCCTGTCTTCGTTTAAGTAGGCTCCTAATTTTGTGTCTTGCAAGCCTTTTTTTTAAGCCACTTTGTTGTTGTTGGATTGTACGAGTAGGATTTTCTTTTCATATCATGATTGTTACAGTGCTGTCTCGCTGCACGGCCTGCCAACCATTCCAACTGAAAAGTGGGATTTTTAACAAGCCGAGAACGTTTCACATGCTAGAATCCAAACAATATTTATGTCTTCCCCCCGCTGTTTCCACCCCCTTTCTGCACGGCCTAAAAATGTTGTTTTCAATTATTATCTTTTATGTATAATTACATTTTGAATTTCCATTATGCACCCTGCCTGTGGCTTTTTTGAGGCTAGCAGCGTAGCTTTCCGCACAGCAAGTGACAAAACAGGGTGTTATCTTGCTTCAACCAATAGTTTCGAGCTCAAAGAGTCATAATGCAAGTGGCAGTTTTCATGTGTTAGATAAAACGCCATTTGTTGAATACCCACAGCAGACACGCACCCTCCGGCTGTGAACTATTATCCCAAGCAGAACAATAACGAAGATATTAAAGTTTTCCAAATGTTTTCTGCAACGTGTGAGCGCACAATGATTTAACCAAGGGCGAAACACAAAGACGCCATTGCTAATGATGACCAGGTCATGACCTGATATGTAGATTTTTGTGCATACATACATATATTTGATTTTAACATGGTAAAATGCATTAAATAGAGTCAATATATTTCATAAAAACAAATCAAAACAAAACCACACACAAAGTGTGTGTGGGACGTGTACACTACAAAAACCCTTTCATTTCATTTCATTAGAACTTTTGTCTTCTTCAGTGAATTTATGTAAACATCCTTAAAAGAAGATTTTTGGAGAAGCAAAATTGCATAAGATATTAAGACCGTTTTCATTATCCCATGGGCACATTGTCTTAAATTTAATGATGATTAAAGTAAACTGAAAAAAAAATAATAAAAAAGATTTACTCTCTTTAAAAAGTGGATATAAAACGTTTATTATATATTAGATTTATTATAAAGGTTATTGCACATTTTTGCTTTTCAAGTAAATGAATCTTGCATTATGATATTGACAAAGCCTTAACGCTGATTAAGAAATACTCACACACACACACACACACACACACACACACACACACACACACACACACAAAAGAAAAGATTCCTTAATCAGTATTTTCATCTTATTTTCCAGTAAAAATATCGAAACTGTCTTAAAACAAGATACATAAACATTTTCTGTGTTTCTGATATACACACCGGCGGCCAAATGTTTGGAGTAATGTTCAGATTTTGCTCTTATGGAAAGAAATTGGCTTTTATTCACCAAAGTGACATTCAGCTGATCACAATGTATAGTCAGGACATTAATAATGTGAAAAATTACTATTACAATATGAAAAAGTTCTTAAACTACTTCACCAAGAATCCTCCATCTGCAGCAATGGCAGCTTTGCAGATTCTTGTTATTCTAGCGGTCAGTTTGTCAAGATACTCAGGTGACCTTTCACCCCACACTTCCTGTAGCACTTGACCTTTCACCCCACACTTCCTGTAGCGCTTGACCTTTCACCCCACACTTCCTGTAGCGCTTGATCTTTCACCCCACACTTCCTGTAGCGCTTGACCTTTCACCCCACACTTCCTGTAGCACTTGACCTTTCACCCCACACTTCCTGTAGCACTTGCCATAGATGTGTCGGTCTTGTCGGGCACTTCTCACGCACCTTACAGTCTAGCCGATCCCACAAAAGCTCAATTGGGTTTAAGCTCCATAACACTCTTTTCCAGTTATCTGTTGTCCAATGTCTGTGTTTCTTTGCACACTCAAACCTTTTCTTTTTGTTTTTCTGTTTCAAAAGTGTCTTTTTCTTTGCAATTCTTCCCATAAGTCCTCCTGAGTCTTCTCTTTACTGTTGTACATGAAACTGGTGTTGAGCGGGTAGAATTCAATGAAGCTGTCAGCGGAGGACATGTGAGGCGTCTATTTCTCAAACTAGATACTCTGATGTACTTCTCCTCTTGTTTAGTTGTACATCTGGTCTTCCACATCTCTTTCTGTCCTTGTTAGTTTCTAGAGAAAGCTGTTTCTTTTTTGCCACTTTTGACCTAATATTGACCTTAAGACATGCCAGTCTATTACATACTGTTGCAACTCAAAAACAAACACAAAGACAATGTTCAGCTTCATTTAATGAACCAAATATCTTTCAACTGTGTTTGATATAATGGAAAGTGATTTTCTAGCACCAAAATGATCAATTTAGCATGATTACTCAAGGATCAGGTGTTGGAGTGATGCTGCTGGAAATGGGGCCTGTCTAGATTTGATGGTGATGGTGCTGTTTTTTTTACATCAGTAATGTCCTGACTATATTTTGTGATCAGTTGAATTCCACTTTGATGAATTAAAGGACCAATTTCCTTCCGAAACTGCCAATAGGGTAAGAAAAACTGAAACTGAATTAGGTGTATTTTTCTTAAACCATTGGCAAATAGTTTCTTTTCTTATTTTCAACTTACACCTTACAAAATGACTTAAAGTTTGTTAAAGCTCACACCTAACTTTAAATCTTATGTTGATTACTTGCTTGCCTTTTTAAGGATGTTTAAACAATTTTACTGGAAAACAAGACAATATTTTTTTCAGTGTTAATAAGGAAATATTCTCCAATATTTACAGTACAAACACATCTTCCTTTTAACTGGACATTAAGTGTTTCTGCCACAAACAGCCACAGTTGGTGTTTTGTTGTGACTGACGGACAAGCGGTAACCGTTGACCTGCGACTGGTTCGGCCTTAGCGATGGCCTCAGGAGACGAGGTCTTGTCATCCCCTGTCAACCCTTGAATCCCGGATCAGGGTGAAACAGGCTGGGCTGTCTGTTTACGGAGGTCGTGTCAGGAGGCAGATCTGCTGAGGCGTGGAGCATGGCAGCCATGTGTGGTGCTAGAGAGGAGCAGCGAGGCGCGACTGATGCTACGATGCTACACGGTGAGACTGGAGACTGTTTCCAAACCTGGTGAGCTGCCTCGCTACTGTCCAGATCCTTAATGTCAAGCAACCTCATAAGTGTCTCATTTGGAAAACTCTTCATATAGTTTAGATTTTTCCTTTAGCTTTTATTCATTTCTTCTTCTCAATTTAACTGCACAATTTAGTTTCATTTTTACTCTTTGACTGCTAGTTTTAGTTGAGCTATTTCTGTGTTTTCTAGTTAGCTTTGGAGTCATGACTTTTTTAAATGCATTTTAGTTTCTGCATTCAGCTTTTCTAATTAAGCATTTATTTTGTTTGCAGTTAATGTTTTCATTTATTTTTGCTTTGAGATTGTCAATAAAGATATTTAAGCTGCCGCGGTTTTGACGTAAGCCTGTTGCTAAGATAACGGTGCGATACTGTGTTTTATATATATATATATATATATATATATATATGTATAAATTATAGATTTTTTTTAAGTATCGGGTAAAACAGTCCATTTGTAATTAAACAAATATTATTTTAGCGCTACTTGAAATTTAGGTTTATTTATATAATTTTTTTCTCGCCTCATCTGGCATATTGGATTGTTTTTGTTTTAACTTCAATTAACAAAAATATTTTTAATACATTTATTTTTTCAATTAGAGAATTGACTCGCAATTCAGAAATATTCAGTAAAATAGTCAGTTTGTACTTACGCATTTCTATCAATACTTTTCAGTATTTAAATACATTTATTTTAATTATATACATTTTTCTTGTCTCATCTGACATATTATACTGCTTTTATTTTTATTTCAATTGACAAAGATGTTTTTATTAATTAATTTATGTTTTCAATAACAAAAACACTAAATCTGTAGTGTTTTGTTCAAGAGACTCAACGATTTATTTCAACGGTTTAACGTTGACATGTTGCTAAGATAAGATGATAGTCTAAAAAGTATAACAAAATAAATACATTAAAAAAATGACAAAAATAGGTCAAACATCCATTAGTAAATACACCGAATTATGTTTTCAGTGAAATAAAGTACATTAAAAAATGTATCGACGGTTTTGTTACTTTTCAGTATTGAATGAAATCCAAGTTTAATTTTCTCACCTCATCTGGCGTATTTGATTGTTGTTGTTTTGTTTTGTTTTTCAGTTTATAAAAATGTTGTCATTTAGTTTTTCTTTTTAGTTTTCGATAACAATAATAACGATGCTGCGTGCCACATAAATAGAGAAACTCGACTCGCGATTGATTACAACAGATTTTGACGTTAAAATTATGCTAAGATGCGGTACGCGTAAAAATGCATAAAACACAAATAATAAGAATAATAGTTCATTTGTAATTACGCAGAACCCCCAAGGAGGTTGGGGGCATTCATTGGGGGGCGCCATTTTGTGGGCCATTCTGCATAACGCGGCGGCTCATTTCAGCTTAGTCCCAGGGAAAATGCCCGGTATGCCTGATTACCAATCCAGCCCTGATTGCGCCTACAATGCATTAAATGCTGTCTACGTAGGCAGCTCACTAGGTTTTGGACAGAGCACATGTGCATGTGACTGCGCTTGGCATGCTGATTAATCTCAATTACAGCTCATGGCCAAAAGCAACCTAGCTGTCAAGCTTCAACACACACACATGTTTTCCAGCACCTACAGTCCCATTTGTATAATTCAATTTGAGGGTGATGGCCGGGCATGACTGATTTGTTTGTGGGATAGACTGAATTGTTGTTGTTTTTTCCCTACATGGGCGGAACAGGTTGGGACATACTAACTTATTACTCTTTCCATTTCTGCAGCATATATGCACATATGCACACTGTACAAGATATCCATCTTTTCGTCTGATCACTAAAAGTGGCTTTAGGAATTTTACTTTAGAAATATGTCAAGCAAAGACAAAACCCTGTCCTAGAAGTTTGTTTGCTTCTGTTGGAATAGCGCAAACGCGTGCAGACATGCCAAGGTCATTAAATGCCAGACTTAACGCAATTGTTCTCAAGTTCCATCTGTTGGCTTGTCGAGCTCTCAAAAAGATGCGAAAAATGGGTGCCCGCATCCAACGGGTTCACTTCGGGCCATTCGGTTCGAGAAAGGTCGCTGGTCAGCTGTGCCAATGAACTCATGTAAACAGAGTTGGCATGACTTAGAGATTATTCATTTTAAAGACATTTTTAATTTGCGGTGATCCCTTTAAGATTATGCTTGGGCAGGTGATGCAATTTCGTTTCACTTAGGTTAATAAATGACAGTAGGTTTGTTCCTTGCTCACCAGAGCAGTTTTTTGGGGTGGGTTTGAAGGGAGGTCTCCGTGCACGTTTACCCCAGACGGGGCCTGAATTTGCAGTGGCTGCCCTGGCCAAAAGCTGTGCTTTGGATTACTAATCCTATTATGCAGACTTTATAAATCATGTTTAGTTTAGCGAGCAGCAAATGATTAATGTGCTGCATTTCTGCATTATAAATATCAGAGTTGGATGCACTCTACAAAAGAGTTAGAAGAAAAGCAAATCTATCCATCCTGCTAAATGGTCAAGTTTTATGCTGTACTCTTACGTGTGTACGACAATGCCTAAATCATACATCGAAATATTGTGATGTCATAGCATAACATTTCCTACAGTTTTAATTCACGAAACAACATGATCACATCGGAAGTCGTCGACATGTTTCTACCTGACGTTCCTGTAACGGGACATTGGCCGATTCTGCCCACTGACAAGCACCAGTTCCAATCAGACAACTTTGCATCAATTCAAATGTGTTGCTCATTTCATCACTGGCCTCAGAGACACAGGGGGCGTCTGTAGCTCAGGTGGTAGAGCGGGTCGGCCACTAATCGCAGGGTTGGTGGTTTGATTCCCGGCCCACATGACTCCACATGCCGAAGTGACCTTGGGCAAGACGCTGAATCTCAAGTTGCTCCCAGTTTCAGGCTAGCACCTTGCATGGCAGCTCTGCCGTCATTGGTGTGTGAATGGGTGAATGAGTCACAGTGTAAAGCACTTTGAATACCGCTAAGTTTTAAAAGGCGCTATATAAGTGCAGACCATTTACCGTTTACACATAAACGTTGTCTACGTCGTGATTTTACACACCCGGTAATTGTCATTATCTAAATTTGAGAAGTATGTTTTGCTACCAAAAAGTTAGGGTCAAATCAAAGATGTTCACCTACCTTCTCACTCTGGAAAAAAACACACTTTGTTAGGTTAAAATAGCTTCATACCACACATTTGTCCAATTCTTAGATCTAATTAAATAAACAGATTATTTTGGACCAATCCCTTCAGTTTTGATATCATCTCCACGCTGCTTTTCCAATTCATTTCGGTGCTGAAAAATCCTTTTAACCGGTTTTAATCCGGTTTAAGAATGGGTCCCAATGGTTGGCAAGTTGACTATATGTGTATATGAAAGTGAATGGTCACAATATTAAAAATGTACATAAATTCATTGAGATGTTTGGCGTGCTCTCAACCCCATAATGCATTTACATTTACGCATTTATTACAGGGACAATCCCCCCGGAGCAACCTGGAGTTAAGTGTCTTGCTCAAGGACACAATGGTGGTGACTGTGGGAATCAAACCAGCAACCTTCTGATTACCAGTTATGTGCTTTAGCCCACTACACCACCACCACTCCGGACGTTAACAGCCCACAACGCCACCACCACTATTGGACGTTAACATTCGTGATATGGTCGATGGGCTGGGCAGGTGGAGATGAGATCAGAGCTGACAGATAAAAGTGCCAACATGGTTTGCCTCGCATCCTTATTAGTATAGTAAGTGTGTCCTGCCCCCTCAAACCCTGCAAATGTCATAGACGTAGGCAAACATCAACTGAACACCTGTCTTCTCCCAGACTCTGACATTTTAATTCACAACATTGAGGAATTAACAAACATACACATTCAGCAACAGCGCTCACAAACATGGAACAGGAATAGACACGGACACACACAGAAACACACAAAAGACACAATACAGGACAAAGAATGAGTGTTAACTGGAAAAAGAAGAAGACACCTGGTCTCCGTTGGAAAGAAGACGTTTAGCAGTCGTCTAGATTCATTAGATTGGTGGTTTAATTAGGTTAGTTGTGTTATGGCAGTGTTTTCATATTAGTGTCTTACCTCGGATAGGAGTACCCTCTGGAAAAAGACACAAATGAGACAAACATCAGTTTAGTTCAAGATTAATATTAATCCAGGTTATTTAATGCTGTAGAAGGGGGACGCTTCCTAATGTACTGGTTATTATTTTGTTTCAGCTCTTTATCAATCAAAGGTTTATTGAACGTTAAAGACCTCCCAGTGCTGGTTTTGAAAAGTGGACTTAGAGCTTTGTATGTCTGGCTGTATCTCTTAACTCTTCTTTTCTATGTGCATGCATATAAATAAAGTTTCCTATAGTTTCCTGGGTCTAATTCTGCTCCTGACATTGAATTAGATTTCCAAAATTCGACGGACGGCTGCGTCAGAGCACGTTGAAGCGACATTTCCGCAAGTGAAGACAGTTTGAAATCGAGCGAGAATACAGCAAATTGGAGTTACGAAATTCACAATTGTCGATGGACGCCTACGTCAGAGTACGTTGAAGCAAAAGTAGATGTGTTCTCAACTTTTGGTCGAATCGCAGATTGTCACTTTTGAAAATCTTTGGCTTTTCCTCTACGTCCTTGCAATACAACATCCCCTTTTAAAACAATGAATCTGTGACGTTCTCTGATGCAGTGTGAGCTCTAGTGAGTAGTTACCTTTAGTTCTACTACTAGCAGGGCTGGACTGGTAATCTGGCATTTTCCTGGTGGGCCGACGCACTTTGGGGCCGATGAGGGGCGGAGTAGCCATCGGGAGAACGGAGTGGGCTGGTGGGTCGGCAGCGAAACGGGCCGAATGGGCTGTGAAAAGCTAAATTGTGCCGCCATGTTATGCAGAACGGACCACAAAATGGTGCCACGATATGTAGAAAAGGACAGTGAACACCCCCCGCTCAACAACTGGGCCAGTTGCTATGTAAAATCCCAGGCCGATTTCTCATCCCAGTCCAGCCCTGACTGCTAGTCAATGTTTGTGTGTTTGTTATGCGATCCTATGAATTAAGGATCAAAACTTTGCCAAAACTCCTGCAGAGAAAACGGGGCTAACTGTGCAGCCTTGTCAGTCTGAAATCAGCAGGTGTAGGTGATATTCTAATCTAACTCCGCCATCTGACTTGTTTCCAACAATGAAGACACTCGCTTCCTGTAGCTGTAATGCAACAGACAGTCTGCCGGTGTGGCTTGCTCAGAAATTGGGTCACCGTGTGCCAATTTTCAAGAGGCCAACTGTACAAAGGTCTAAGTAAAAGGTTAATGTGGCAATCAGAAATGTGCCTCCCTGAAATAGGATGGAAAATTATAAACTGCAATCCAAACATAAAATCTGTTAGCTGTTTTGGGAGTTTTTTCTTTTATCGGAGAACGCAAACTTCAGTTCTGGCTGTTATTTCGTCTTCTGATGAAATTCTGTAAGTGATAATAAGCCGAATACCCTCGCTGACTCAGTCGCTATAGAAATACAGTGAGCTCCTTTGTCCACCAGCAATGGGAAGGTCATCGTTGTAATGTGAAGGATATTTTGCCTGCTTCTCGATTGGTCGGCCCTGATATTAAAGGGACCAAGAACCAATATGCCAGGAAATAATGTTGTTCCTTTCAAACTAAAATACAATATAGACCTAATATAATCTTAATAGATTAAAAACAGTATATAAAGTCGAAGGCTTCGGTGGTTTCATCTAGTATTTATAGTTATGTCCGCCGGCTCCCCTAACAGCAATATACAATACAAATGCACAAATCTGAGAGATGTGCACTAAATTATTCAACTTTCGACCGAACGCATATGTGCTTTGAAGCTCATACCCGGGTCTTTGACAAGCAGGCAAAATATTCATAATTTAAACGTTGTTTATGTATATTTGAGAAGTTTTGAAATCAGAAGGGCAAAGGGATTGGGAATTGAGGAAATGAGTTTATATTTAGTTAGTATTAGGGACGTTGAGGCAGCAGAATTAGGTTGTTTTAGATGTTCCCGCTAGAGTTAAGGTTATGGTTAAGGTTAGGAGAGAACTGGTTAGGGTTGGGGTAGGTTAGAGTCAGGTTAGAGGTTTTCACATTGTGAAGGGTTAAACAAAGCATTTATTTACTACGACTGGCAGAACTTGGGTGTTTTGAAAAAACAAAAAGAAGAAGAAGCATTGAAAATAGTACCAATTCTTAATTTCTATACATCCTTAAACAGTTTACGGGGGAGGAATGGGGTGGTAGAAGACAATCCTAGGTCTAGGGGGTGGCCACGGACACCCCATTGGCAACCCCACTCGCAATTGCCATTTTTGAGCACAAGACTTGACAAGTACTGCCCGAAAATTTCTGTGCCACCACAGACTGATTCCTGGTCCCTGCCCAGCCACCCCTGTGAAAAACCCCTGGCTCCACCCCTGAGTCTTCGTCCATCTGTAAGACTGAAACCGAGTTTGGGCTCGCCGTCACGCATTTCGGCCAGAAGTGACCTTCAAAACACCTCAGCAGGGACACAGACGCCAATTCTCCTCAAAGACAAAGGAATCATCATATCTGTCAATCTTATATAGATATGATATAGCAGTATACGATTGCTACATGATGTGGCTCTGTTTTCAGTATAGAATGAAATTGAAAATAGGTGTTAAGAAGAACTAAATGTCCATTTCTATATGTCTGCAAATGCGCTGCTAAAACCTTTTTCTTACACAGTATTTTTGTCATGTTTTCCAGTTCAAATTTCTTAACATCCTGAAAACAAGACAAATTTACTTGATGCAAAATGATGCAAGACAAAATCTTGTTTTTCGTTTTTCTTACCCCATTAGGAATCTCCCCAATTTGGAATGCCCGATTCCCAACGCGCTCTGACCATGCGTTCAGACCAGAGGCGAAGAGAGGTTCAAAATTCGCACTGGCCGCCCAGCCAACAATGCTATGGAAGATTCGTGGACGCTCTGACGTAGTTGAAATAGGTGGCAACGTTCGTTCAGAATACTTGGTTTTGTGAACTATATTTAAAGGGGCCGCAAAACATCCAGACATGTCGACCGGTATCTTTTATATCACAAGTAGCTTATATCCTCGGGAAATCTTTTAAATGTGAAAGTAAGTAATCGATCGATGGCAGAAAGTAATTCAAATTATGCTTGTTTGTTACCAAAATAAACTCCATATCTGTCACTGTAAGCAAACAGGGACAGATCGTATATTACTGGAGAACCTGCCATGGCAATAATTTGTTTCTCCTCCATTTTGTCTTTGGAAATATTGTTTGGTGGGCACCAAAGTTTACACAGTTGTGTTCTCCAGACTTCGCTAGAGCGGAGCACTTCCATATTCCAATGGGTTGCCGCTGAACCGCGTCACAGCTCATTAACATAATGTTGCCCGCACTTGAGCTTTCCTCTGATGCCTAAGACGTGCCGGCCACGGACGCGCCACTTCTCACCGCCGAGAGACGCTGGCTGCCATATATATATATATATATATATATATATATATATATATATATGAATATTTCAATATTTTTACTGGACGTTAAGACAAAAATATGAATATTTATTTATTTATTTTTTGCAATGCAGTAGTGATGCTCACCTCATTGAACACCCCAGTTGAACCTTCAAGCTCAAGCCAAACATCGCCTGAGGTCTTTACAGACTGGCCCAGAACATCTCAAACCTTTGAAGTGGTCAAACCATCTTGGAATGGACTACATTTGCAATGGTCCGTATTCTTTCTTTATTCCGAGGAAACACACCAAAAATGGCAACTACGTCAAGAACAGCAAACCTCATCGTTTCTTGTGCCTTGACAATTGGTCACAAGTCGTGCAAAAACCAATGAGGTTTGAAGTTATTGACGTAGTTGCCATTTTTTATTTTGCCACTATATACAGTACATGACAACTTGAGAGTGAATAACAATTTGTGTTTATAACCAAAAATGATCATATTTCTTCTTAAGGTTTTGAGTATGAACCATGAGCCATGTTAACTCATTTTATAACACATTGGGGTGCTATTTTAAGCTTTAAAATGAGTCACTATGAACTGCCATTGCTTTGAAATCAGCAATCGGGACATTTTTTTTTAAATATCCCTTTTTGTTTAACTATTTGTTTAACTTTTTTCGACAAACAATACCAAATTCATCTTACATTTGGAGTATTTTTGTCTTGTTTTCCAATAAAAACATCGATACATTCCTAAAACAAGATAGATTTACTTGAGAAACAAAATGACATTGGAAAATAAGTCTTGTTTTCAGAGAAATCTTACAAAACTTTTATGTTTTTAACAAGAAAAAAATAACTTGCCAATGGGGAAGGAAACTCTCGATTCAAAGGGAAAACAAGTTTATTTTTCTTTCCCCATTGGCAAATAGTTTTTTCTAGTTTTAAGCATAAACCACACCAAATTTGGTTGGATTTCTCTGAAAAACAAGACTGAAAATCAAAAGCCATTCTGCTTGAAGTAATTCGTTTTTTTCTTGTTTTAAGGATTTTTCAATATTTTTTACAGAAATTAAGACTCAGTAAGAAAACGATTTTTGCAGTTCAGTTACAGTTGCAGACATGAACTTGTCAAAGTCTACTTTTTGATAAATATCCTGATGTTGGTACAATTACTAAAAGAAGAAAGACCTTGGGAGAATCACACTGCAGGGGAGATAAATGGACGGGTTCCTGCTGTGGTTTGCACTTCCTGTGCAGACTGTCTAAAGCTTCTGATTGGCTTACGGCGAGCTTCAGCCGTGGGAGGAATACGCCCCGAGGTGCCCGTCTAATTGACAGATCTGAAGTTTTGAAATAGTGTTCAATTGTTCAACTCTAACCCTGTAAGAGAAGTGCTTAACTGTGCTTGGCATTGATACTCATGTTGAGAAGCGCAACGCATGCAATCCAAACTCACGATTTTTGCCTGGTGGACGATAAAACCAATAGAAATAAATTCTTTAATATCTTAGATCGAAGGAGGGACCCAAACCATATATAGGAACCAGAAAATCATAGAGACTTAAGAGAAGTCTAGAGAATAATTCGTTTTTCTGCATACCGTTCAGTCTCACGCATGGTCAAGCACTCAAGCCTTTCTAGGTATCCTCTTATGACCACGAGTCTGTACGGGCACATGACTGCTTTGTGCTAATCTTTTAGTACAGTCAATGGTAGGCGTATGCACCAATGGTGGACTGTGCAAGATAACCAGATTTGTGTCATGCACGCTGTATACCATCTGAATAACCGCGGCAGTCAAGAGTTAGAACAAACTAGAATAGATTCTCTCGAGAGATAAAGAACTGCTTAAGAATGTAGAGTACTTGGGTATGAACATAGAATGGCCTGAAAAATGGTTTCACTGAAAAACATACAAAAATGATTTTCTGTTGTGTCATCGTCAATAGCTGGGTCCAGTCTTGAGGAAAAACAGGGAAACGTTTCATGTTAGTGGGCTAGGAGAAGAAAAAGAACTATGGAGGATAGAGACAGGAGTTAAAGGAGAGGGTAGGACATGCATTTTAAAGAGAAGTTAAAATGCCATCTGCTTCGGGGACAGTAGGAAGCTGTGCACTCACTGAGAAACTTACCAAAGGCTTCTGAAAAATAATAAATAGAAAAAGAAGCAGAAAAGGAAGAATAAAACAGCACATTGTAAGGTTGGATTCACACCAGTGTTGCACAGCCTGAAATGGCCCGTTGTAAGCTGACCATTCCCAAAGTTAAACATAGTTTTATGAAAACATGTTATGCACTTTTAAGGTGAGATTAGATGCTTCGCAAAATCTCACAAAAACTGTAAAGAACGAGTCACGTTTCACAACGTAATGAAAAATAAACCCTTAATTGTCTTAAAAATAGGCTTCGTTTAATTTATGCATTATTTGAGGTTTTGATTTGAGGTTAAATGCGATCTAGACATGTTCTTGGAAGATTTCGTGAGATTCACCCTTATATTTACTCAGATTAAAGCCATTAAATATGCCATGTAGGTACTGTATTTACCAAAGGTAGGTATTTGCTTAATGCATTATACTGTGCATAACGTGAAAACTTGCTCTAAGTATAACAGCTATTGCCTTCAGAAATTCACATTTAAATCTTTTTAGATTTAAAATATGTTTGCATGTTTAATTAATGACTATTTATGTTATGCTCAAAAATGTGTATTTGTACAAGCCCGTGCATTGTGCATTCTGAATTTGGCTTCCCTAATTAGTAACACTCCAATAATATGTTAATTATTGAGGGTCAGTTAATGCATGTTAATGTGGAAATTCAGACGGCGACCTGTTTCAGTTTAAAAAGAGAGACATTACAAACAAGAGAACATGCAAAACAACATTTATGACCCATAAACCCACTCACTCAGAGACAAAAGACAGACAAAAAAAACAATGGGGGGACAGGTAGGGCAAACTAAACTTTTACCAAGACCGCTAATTCTGAGGTAATATCGTCTTCTCTTAACCGCAGGCTGATATATACATATGCAGAAATATACTTAAAAAACAACAACTTTGAATTGCACGATATACAGTTTCCACAAAGCTGCCATACTCTTTGCGTTACGTGACAAAATATCAAACCAAGTGGCATTCATCACACTTTAAGCAAAAAAAACAAAAACACAAAAAGTTGTTTATTAGGTTTCAAATGACAAAACAATAAAAATATTGATTTGGACACTTTCTGGTTGACCAACTTAGGGAACAATGTCCATAATTATGTACTGAGCTACACCCGTGGTGCAAAAATGCTAAAAAAAAAGCTCTGGCTAGCATCATTTGTTTGCAGTCGCCACTTGCTTTGATATTTTGTTATCTAATTCGGTGATATTCAGACATTCAGTTTGACTTAAGTGTCAAAATACTTTTGGGTCCACCGTATTTATGTATCCTTTAGCAGAGAAAGTTTATTTGCAAGCTAAATAAGCTACAAGCACAATGTTAGCCTAACAGCTAATGACATCTACTTTGCTAATGGATGCTAAATGTGTTGAATATTTGGGTATATAGCCCAGCACACAACACAATTTCCCCACTGAAGTTAAATGCATTTGGGTTCATGTACCACATCTAACGGTGCTAAAGATTGCTATTATACCCCCTCAGCAAGTCTGGGTCATCCATTAACATGGCACAAAACAAAGCACTCAAGTCTAACGTAAGTGAGAAGAGATGTAGCCGCTCACCACCTAAACACTTTGCAGGAAATTTTCATTTTTATTTATAAAAGGGGAACATTTAAGAACAAGGGTTGCTAGTCTAGTCTCTACTGTCCATACTGTTTTACATCACCAGCTCTGAATCAAATGCAACCCAACAGATTTTTCTTATCTCTGGTGCTGACAATTCATTGACCCACAATGCTGGCCCTCGAGCGCTGGACTTAATGAGATATATAATTAGACTCTGTTTTACTGGGTCTTTCAATAAAGTTTCATTAGCCCAACCAGACATTAATCATACGCTTGCCACAAAATCTGGAGGAAGCTCTTCTGACACAGTTCATTAGAAGTCATTATCTTTGCATTTTAGCTTCCTTAGCACCATTAGCATGTAGCGCTAACACTGTGCATGGGTGTTTTTGAAGAGTAGGGTACCTACAACCAGTTGATGGACTGATACTGATTCCTTAAAAAAAAAGCAGTGGAGTCAACATTAGTATATCAATACATTGGTTTGTCTTACCTGATCTTAGCTGTTTGATACGCCCATTACTCGTGCTGGGGTCAATGGGGAGTAAGTCTTTGAACCAGGTGATTTCTGGGTCAGGGTTACCGCTGGCAGCGCAGAGCATGGTCGCTGTGCGCGTACGCTCAACCACTTTCAGCTGAGGGCCCATGTCAATGTTAGGGAAGCCCGCAGGAAGTAGATCCTCTGTAGGGGAGAACATAAAGAAGCTGAAGCTACACTTGGACCTTTAGAGACAAGCGGTGGACATTCAGATTGCTGATACCGTCTTGAGAGTTCCTTGCTGAACAATTTCAGGAAAAAGCACATTGGTCTTGAATGTCCTGCAGAAATGTCCAGCATTGCTGGTTACCAAGATGTGTTGCTGGTTCAATGGTGGACCAGTGGTTAACTAGCTTAACCAGCAAGATTTCCTTAGTCAATCAGCTTTATCATTAAGACAGTGCTGGTCAACCTATACTGGTTTACAAGATACACCAGCACCAAACCAACACTAACAAGCAGCCAAATATCATCACTTGGTTTGGCTAGGACCTACACAGCGACAATTCAAAAAGACAAGCGACACATACAAACACACACTTGTCTGACCAACTAACTCACAACCAGATTAAAGTGTGCATGGTGGGTGAATGGGACGCAGTGTAAAAGATTTGAAAACCGCTAAGGTTAAATAAGCGCTATATAAGTGCAGACCATTTACCATGTTGCCTGCTGTTATAGGCCAATAAGGCTCTTGACTGGAGCAAATTGCCTTCACTCTCACCAATGACAGATAAGGACCTCCTCACTTCTCTGACTTGTCTGAACATTGGCATGACTAACAGCCTGGCAAAAAACTAAAGACACAATACACTGTGCCAATGTATCACAGCACCAACAGGCACCCTGAAGGATTCAGCGGGTACAGGTCATGTTATAAGTGTCATGGTTACATCCTTTAAATGTTTGTGAGTCATAAACAGGCGCCAAAGCTAAAGACATAACCAACTACTGGAAACTGGTACGGTTAGGGTTAGGGTTAGTTTAGGGATACATGATCTCTAAGGGTTAGGGTTAAGGTTAGGTTTAACCCTGTTTTTGAGGTCACAACACCAATGCATAGGGATTTATGCCATCATATTGTGCAGTGACTTTGCCTTTCAATGGTTTAAGTCAACAAACACGTAAGAAGAACACTGTCCATCCAAAAGCAGCTATTTCGTAGAATTCCGGAAAGCAGTGTCCTCTACATTTGGTCCATTGCGAGATTATCCGTGACCCCTTGACACCGGAATAGGATTTCTGCAAACCACACAAATTAAGCCTTAAAAGCAAGATGAGTAATTTGATTTGAGCTTAATTAAAAGTGGCACAAGGATCATGCATGAACACGGACTAGTATTGGGCGAGCAGAAGCCGTTGCAGAGACATGATTAGGAATGCTGAAGCAATGGAAATTCTATTACTTACTGAGGTGCTGGGAATGAGGATGAGACAGGAAAGACAATAATAATGGTTAGTAGTTGACCAGTAAGGATTTTTTGATGGCCAATACTGATATATAGAGAGCAGGGTGGCCAATATAATGCTAATATATAATTCAATAGTAGCATTTAAGATGTCCACAACATTTCTGAATTTAAACGAACAGATACTTTACACAATATATACTCAAAATTCACTAAAGAATACTGGTCTGTCCGATAGATTGGTTTATTACTAGTAATGATAGCACTGCTTATCTACAGTGATAATGACAGTGGCCGGAGGAATGGCCATGAACGCATATCTGTGTTTTCGCTGAGATGTAACAATTGACCTGGAATCTTCCACTAAGAAAGACTCTCCACAAGCGCTCTTCGGGTTATGGTAACTGGAGAATGGCTAGAAATAGAATTTGCCTTGGAGATGTCCTCATAGCTTCCCAATGCTCAAGTTGGTTTAGGGTCAGTGGCTTTTAAAATATATTCAGGAAATCAGGCAGTAACACATGCATATCAATGGCAAGTGTTATTAGCCCTGTCCTGCCTGCAGAAACAATTGCCTTCATGCTAAAAACGCCCTGACGTTATAATTCCTCCCCAAAATTCTTATTGCTAAATTATGTAGCCATCGTCTTGGTCTCCAAAAGAGCTTTTTATTGCATTGTCAGAACCAAGGAGGTCTAAAATACCTGGAGAAAGCGGTCTGTTACCATTCACATTCATCACAATGGCGGTTGCTTTGTTGGCGCATGCAGCCCAGAAAGTACACTATTTAAAAAAGGTGCCAATCGCTTTTTGAACCAATCACCTGGCTGAACATACCATGTGACTACAGGCCAAAGTAGCCTATAATTCGTTTTTTCAAATATAGCTCATTTTGAATGGCCATCAATGAAGAAAGATGCGTCTGGGTCTAGATGGTTTAGGTATGACATCTACCAGCAGGGGCTAGCGTGACTATTCTAACCAGCCAAACCTTGATCCCTTGGTCACAACCAGTCGATTTACAATTAGCCGTGAGGCCTTGTGCACATATGCCTGGCACCACCCTTGTGTTAGCACAGATTGCTAATGCGCTGTGGCACCTCTCAGTACCTCAAACAACGGTCTTAATTTGGAAGGGCTTACAAATGGCTGGCCATTAGACAGAAACACAGCTTTCTACACTCAGTGACTAAATTAGCCTCTGTTGAAAGCCTCCTTGCCACAGCGTGCACTTCAGGTGCTTGATGCTAGCCGAGGTCCTTTCTTTTGTTCCTTTTCAGAAGGCCAGGTCCGCTTTGCACTGTAATTCCATAATATGCGCACTGGAATGTAATTACAAGCCTACTTTTGGTGTGTTTATATCCAGGCGGCTCTAACGGCCATCTCTAGCCTGGCTGAGAAGCTGTCAAGCAGCGATGATAATAGCGCCGTTATGATGATCAGCGTAGCTTGGTGCACCGGCCACTATAGCCAACAGCTGTGAATTCACAGATACAGCAGGCATTGAAAATGCCATGTACTAACCCAGACCGCCCTCCCCCAAGCTGTCCTCTTTGACATGGGCTTTTACGCCCACTGTTATTATCGGTAAGTGCCTTTAATTGTAGACTGTGATTTAATGCAATTTTGCAAGTGACAGGTGCAAAGCCTCTTAAACTGAACGGTCAGTTTAGTGGAAGTGGATTTGCAGTCGTGTCCATGGTATTAAGCAAATATATTTTGATTGATTTATGATTATCTCTGAAGCTGATATTTATCCAAGCAGCTGTAATATTTCCAACTTAGTCTCAGAGAATGAACGTTACTATAACAACATTTTTGCGAACTGATTTTTAAGTACAGAATTATCCATTTTGTCGCCGTGTCTTGGTGAAATTAATAGTGGAGGCACTACAACAACTGTGTGTTTTATTTAATTTCACACAAATCATGAGCACAATATCTGAAACCCTTTTACAATTGCGTTTGTATTACAGACTCGCCTATATTTCGCACTTATTCCAACATGATTAGCTTCCGAGGTAGTTCATCTGATAGTGAGTTCGTCTAAGGACTATGACCCATGTGGTTCGAGACCAGTTATGTAATTCTAACGTTTTAGATTTGGGAGGCACGTTTTTCATCTAATCGTCACCTTAAAAACCTCAGCTGATTACGACACCATTTCACTCGCTTTTGGTGCCCCTCGCTGGACATTTCACTGGGATGTAAGCTGTAATGAAGCACGTACTTTCCTGTATGAGACTTGGCTAACTATTTCACTTCATAACAGATTAAATTAAAAAATGCCTGCTGCAGCTTTTACATCAAAAAAGTGGGAAATGTTTTTTGAAAATTAGGGGCCAGATTCACAAAACATTTTTAAGAAATGTGAGCGCAGCGTAGTTCTAGCGGGAAGACTAGCAGCTGTACATCATCGCACCATTAGCGGGGTAATTCCCAGCCAATCACATGTAAGCCATTGCTTTATAAGTCTGCTCACAATCACATTGCTGTTTCAGTGTGCTAACACAGCAACCTCCTCCACCCCAGCACCACCTGTTGAGTCCCGTCCTGCACGGGGGTAGGCTCCTCGCCCCTGCCTCCTATCTCCGGCAGGATATGACGGTTCTGAGTACAACTTCTTCGGACCGGCAGATGGGGCCTACGCCAAAGAGAGACATTACCTTTTGTTTTATATTCATCAAATAAATGTCATCTTCAATTTTGCTCATGTCTGCGAGTCTTCCTGATAGAATAACATTTTTAACTACTACTTTCTTTCTGTTCTCTTTTTAACTTAAAATGTAGCTAAAAAATACTTTTTCTTAAACCGTAAACGTTTTTACAGTGGCAAAATACCTTACAAACTTCTTATCATTTCTTATAATGTTTTTTCTTAAGCTTTACGTGATTCCGACCACACTTTCATCAATCTAGAAAATCAGTGTCTTTGTCTTGTTTTCCAGTAAAAATATCTACACAAGAAAAAGATCAATTGAGGGAAGACTCGAGTGTGTGATATTAAGACGTGTTATCTTGAATTAAGCTCATGTTTCTTATCCCATTGGCAAACTTTTTTTATTTCTAGAAAATATAGTGAAGTTTATGCTTAAGTCAAATTAGTAAGTAAAATAAAATGAATTCACGATATATAGGCTAGTCTCTGAAAACAAGTCTTACACAATTTATCTCGTTTGAAGAATGTTTGGACATTTGTAATTGAAAATAAGACAAAAATACTGATTCAGAAAATGAGTTCTTGCGGTGTACCTTCTACCGGCAGAGTGGCCTCCTTATTATCAACAAACAAACACATTTCATGATTATTCAAATCAATCATTTCAAAGGCATACTTTTTTGAAAACGGCATCTTGGCAAACACTTTCCTGATAATAAAAGTCTCCAGGGTGGCATCAAATTCCATGAATGTATCCTCCTCCCCTGAATTGGCCATTTAATTATTTTCACTTACTGAAATGATTTAATTTCATCAGTTCCATAATCGGGTTAACTGATTACCTCAACCACAGCCAGAGATGGCTTTAAAAGCACCGAAAACTCTAGGAGGGTTGGGGAGCAGTGGACAGAGAGAGAGAGAGAGAGAGAGAGAGAGAGAGAGAGAGAGATGGGAAGAGATATCTGTTCTTCATATTGAGAATTAAAGGGATACCCATACAGGTTTGGAATGAGGACAAATAAATGATCAAATGTTGATTTTTGGGTACACTACCCCTTTAAGACCACATTTAACTAATCTGGAGCTCCAGCTGCTTGGATTTGAAAAAATGGTCTATTCCATTTCCTGTGCTCCAAAAACAGCTCAATTAACAATCAAGCTGTCACGAGATACAATGAGAAAGCGTGAGTCAATTATTTTTTGGCTAAACTAACTAAACTAACCCTTTAAGAACTACAAAATTACACTGCTCCTCTTGAACCATCAAAAAGACTGTGTTTCTGTTTTCTTCTAGAACACAGCTGGGTTACAGAGACACTGAAGACTGGTACAGATGTCATGTTGCCCATCGGCATACCGGCTTTGATAAAGCTCCTATCACACAATGCACACAAGCTCGGTCAGGCGCTGTTCAATTAGGCAATGGCATGCAGCGATGCATGTGCACGGACCGTCTCGCGTGCTGCGGTTCATGTCACACTCTCGCTGATTTATGTGTACCTGAGGAGGAGGAGTTTGGGGATGGGAGGTGCGCTGTGATTAAACCAGAAAGACTGTTGTCGGGTCAAGTGGAGATCAGCACTGTCTGCAACACCACTGTTGTTCCCATTCACGCCCTGGTTGCTGACGGGCAACAGTTGACGGGCAGGGAAACTCCTTCGTTGTGACAGAGACGGGTGCATTCAATGGCACTGACAACCTGCGTGTTGAGTGCTCACCGTCAGAGATACTGTTGCTGTGTTTACGTGCAAGCTCATTCTGTCACAGGCCATAGACAGATAAGGTTAAAAAACCCCATCTTTAATGACTTGTAACCATCACGTAAATGTATTAAATAGTTTCCTTTCACCCTGAATACATGAGTGTGTATTGCAGCATTCCTTTCAAGGCAAAAACACAAATATACAAGAATAATTCAATTTTTACATCAAATGCCTATAAAAATGCCTTTTTATAGAAATTGCAATATATATATATATATACACATGATTCCCTGTTTTGCCTCTGTCATCTGTTCCTCCCTGACTACACTTCCCATAATCCCCTATTAGTCAGTTTGTAGATGATGCCCTTATTTCTGTTCAGTCCTTGACAGGTGATGCATGTGTTTTGACCTCACGTTCATGACCCGTTCCCATTGTTCATGTTTTATCTGTTCCTGTGTTTTTCCCGTCGTGGATGTTTCTTTTGTTTACCCCATAAATTTGTACTTTGTTTATTTTATTAAATACTTTTAAGCCTGCATTTACATCCTGCTCCTGTGACCTCCCTCCATGTAACTATATGTATATATATGTATATATGTATGTGTATATAAATATATGTGTGTGTGTGTGTATATATGTGTATATATGTATGTGTGTATATATATATGTGTGTATGTATGTGTATGTGTATATATGTGTATGTATGAAATATATGTATGTGTGTGTCAAACGTTTTTTGCACATTTAAGTACCTTGACTTTGATTTGCTGCACAAAAGTTTAAACATTAATAATTTCACTTTCAATTTTGAGAAATAATAATAAAAGTTAAAAAAAAAAATGTAATTAGTAAAAATAATTTTAATATAATACATATATAATATAAATATCAAATAAAAATGTAAAATTACAGGATTTACATTTTTGGGGGAACCATTCATTTTACAACTGGATAATGTCAGAGCCATGCAAGTTTCAAAGCCTGTAAGTTCAGTTTAAGAAACAGGGCTGTCTGGACAGACTGTATGATTTACCGTTCCAACCAAGGCCTTATATTGTGCATTCCCAAGCTGTCGACTGGTTTTAAGAACTTTTCCCCAATGGAAATCTGGATGGTCAGAGATGTGCCCTTGATCCTTTGTGGGGCGTCAGGCATACCGTTTGGCGCATACCAATAGGCACTGTGCCATCTGCAGAAGCTGGGCTTTGATTGTATAGCTATATTAATAGTTTTTCTCATTGACTCAAAGATTCAGTCACATTGCTTGCGTTGATTTAACAACTTCAAATTCGATCTGTTCCTCACAGAAAGCCATCATAAGACTCCAAAAGACTCAGTCATGTGGACTACTTTTATTGTGCTTATATGCAGCTTTTTGACATTTTTGAAGCTTGACAGCCCCAGTCCCCATTCACATTCAAAGTAAAAAAGGGCATTCTGCCTAACATCTTTTTTGTGTGTTCTATGGATAAAAGCGACTAATACAGCTTTGGAAAGGCTGAGTAAATAATGGCCGAGTTTTCATTTTTGAGTAAACAATTCCTTTAACAGTACTATATCTCACACTGGCTCCTCTACTTTGGATAAAGTCCACAGCCTTGAGAACAGCCAGGTAATTGCTCTAGACAGTGAAGTCCAAACTCCTGCCCGAGAGAAGGAGAAAAGCGTGCCTAGGTTTATTTATATGCTTATTGCACTTTACTAGTTTCAGACTGACCAAGGGGGAGAAGGGTGAGCTACAGGAGATGAGGCGAGACCATTAGGCCGCTACTAAATCTCAAACAAGCAGAGCACAATATCAATGGAGCCATTCCCATTCCTGGACACATATCCAGACGTCTTCTGCTTCAATCACCTTCATTAGTAAAACAGGACATCTTTGCATAGATTAAAAGAACTGCAGACCTTTATTATACAGATCAGAACACCTTCTGCTAAGAAAACCAACATTATACTTTATAAAACAACTGTTTAGCCCACAAACACAACAACAAATCTGAATTGCACCACAGCAAAACAGATGTAAATACTCCCTGCAATACAAGCAGATGATCAAACAACAGAGTGTGAAATTACAAAAGCTTTGGACAAACGAAATATAACAAACACTGTATACTGTGCGCTTTCAACATAGTACAATTACGCATCTAATTACAGGTTGAGCTGTGCCGAGAGACTAAATTGCCCAAAAGGAAGCTTTTTGGGGTAAATGGAAATACAATAGAGCCATTGTTATTATTGTCGTTAATTGCAAATGCAGCTTGATCAGAGAGCCGGAATTCACATAATGCAGTCCGAAATGCAAGTCATTATACACTGAAAATATTTGTACAAACGACTTTAATGGCGCTTTATTTTGTCATTACAGCCATAGTTCACTTCAATTTCAAAATATGGAAAAGATTGGCCTGGACACTCTTTAAAATAGCTTTGCCCACGCACCCACTGAGCAAAGATTCCTAAATACACGTTTTCGACGCAAAGTTTGTAATGAATAAAAGGGGGCATCAAAACACGCATACTCTTGGGACCAGACGGTCATTTTGCATGGTGTAGTGCCAAGGCTGCTTGAGAACGTGAATGCCAGTCAAGGCAGAGGTCTGGGGGTGTATGACTTTGTGAGCAAGATACCTTTAAGGCCACAAGACTGAATGTTTAAAGTATTTCAATATTTAGTTATTTCTATGACACTATAATGATGGCATTTTGGCACTTGTTGCACAAATCACTAAAGTCCAATTAAGATGAATGAGAAAAAAGTGTGTTCTGACTCACAATATACTAATCAATCAATGTTATTGTACCATGACCCAGATCTCGTTTAATATTGTAGTGCCATATCACTGCTGATCCCACTCCAAACACCTTCTGTATGTATGTAAAGTCTTTAGGAGAATCTCCAATGGAGCTAATATTTTAGGACTGGAAAGGAAAAATCGTTGAATCTACAGGAGCAGCCAATCAAGTTGATTCATGTTCATTCATGAGGAAGGAAAAAATGTTCTGCTTTGCCCTGCTCTTGTTTATTCATAACCAGGGACCTCAACGCATTCTGTCAATCAAATCAAATCTCAAATGAAACTCATTATCAGTCTCCTATTTTAGCTCTTAAAGCTGTCACCTCTGGCCTCAAATGAAGAAGAAAAGAGGAAGAGTGAGAAGTGGTGGAAGAAAAATAGAAAGGAAAAGAGAACGAGGAAGAAGAAAAGGGGAAAAAGAAAGGAAGAAAGCAGAGAGAGGAATAAGAAGATGAGGAAGGGGATGATGGGAAGAAGGAAGAGGGGGAGGAAGAGGTAGAAGAAGAAAGAGCAGAAGAAGAGGAAGAATAAAAAGAGAAAGAAGAAGCAGCAGAGGAAGAAGGAAGAGAAAGGAGAAGTGAAAGAGGAAGAGGATGAAGAAAAAAGGAAAAAGAAAGGAAGCAGAGAAAGAGGAAGGGGATGATGGGAAGAAGGAAGAAGAAAAGGAGGAGGAGGAAGAGGTAGAGAAAGAAAGTGCAGAAGAAGAGGAAGAAGAAAAAGAGAAAGAAGAAGAGGAAGAGGAAGAAGAAGAAGAAAAGGTAGAGGAAGGAGAAAGGAGAAGATGAGGATGAAGAAAAAGTAAAAAGAAAGGAAGAAAGCAGAGAGAGAGAATAATAAGACGAGGAAGGCGATGATGGGAAGAAGGAAGAAGAGGAGGAGGAGGAAGAGGTAGAGAAAGAAAGAGCAGAAGAAGAGGAAGAAAAATAGAAAGAAGAAGAGGAAGAAGTAGAGGAAGAAGAGAAAGGTGAAGTGAAAGAGGAAGAAGAAGATGATGAAGAAAAAGGGAAAAGAAAGGAAGAAAGCAGAGAAAGAGGAATAAGAAGATGAGGAAGGGGATGATGGGAAGAATGAGGAGGAAGAGGTATAGAAAGAAAGAGCACAAGAGAAGAAGAAGAAAAGGAAAAAGCAGAAGCAGAGGAAGAAGAAGAGGATGAAGAAAAAGGAAAAGAAAGCAGAGAAAGAGGAATAAGAATATCAGGAAGAGAAAAAGTACAGGAGGAAGAAATATAAGCAAGAAGAAAAAGAGGAAGAAGATGAAAAAGAAGTGGAGGAAGATGAGGAAGAAGCAGAGGAGGAAGAAAAGGAGGAAGAAGAGAAGGAAATATAGGAGGAAGAAGTGGAGGAGAAGAAAAGAAAGAACAACAAGGAAGCAGAATAAGAAAAAAGGAAGAAGAAAGAGAAAGAGGAGGAAGAGGAAGAAAAAGAGGAAGTAGCAGAAGCAGAAAAATAGGAAGAAGAAAGAGAAAGAAAATAAAGCAGAGAAAGTGGAAGAAGATGACGAGGAGGGTGAGAATCAGGAAGAGAACAAAGAAGAGGAGGAAGAAGAAAACGTGGAGAAGGAAGAAAAAAACAAGAAGACGAGAAAGAGAAAGAGGAGGAAGCAGAGGAAGAAAAAGAGGAAGAAGAGGAGGAGGAAGTAGAGCGGCAGAGTCACCCTTCTTGAAGAGGCATTACAGGAATCAATGGTGAAATGTTGGGGAGCCAAGACCCTCCAGAGACGAGAGTTTGAGCCATTTATCCAGGCTGACCGCTCCCCATACCCAATCAGGCATGATTACTGCTCTACAGGTTCGGAGGATCAAAGGAGTGGAGTACCATAAACTCGTCTCTGCAAATTTCCTCTGAGCGCCTCTTGCAGAGATTGAGTGTGTGCTGTGTGAGAACTCACAGTTCCTGTTTGGCTTCTTCACTCCCCCTCGCTCCCTCATTCCATCTCTCCTGAACAGAGTGAGCAGTGCAAAATGGAAGTGGAGAGAGGAGCAGAGTTGCGTGAGTTTGCCTAGAGCGAGGAATGGATTTTGAAAAGGCATGTGTCAAGAAAACGTGATGAATTGTTTCTTGCGCATTTGGAAATAAAATCCAAGAGGTAGTTAATATGTCACTCTCCTTATCCAGATGAGCAGGCTTTTCAAAAATGTAGAACATTCATATCATCAAACTAACATATCACTTTCGCAACTGTATGTAAATTACTTAAATATGATTTTCTTGAGACTGGGAAATGGAAAACCCAGAGTAGAGTGATTATTCTTGAGCTGCCAAGTTGAAGACAAGAATCAGTCTTTTAGGTGCTATACAAACTAGCCCCAGTGGAACAAACCTTGTGACATCTGTTTGAAAATCCTTCCATGAGTGACATCTCTCACTTCCATTTCTTACTCCTTAAAGCGCTCCCTTAAGCGACCCCAGACACCTAGTGCGAAGAATGCAATGATATATAATCACAAGAAATGTAACGCCGCTTCCTGCCAGATTGACAATACATCTCAGGGATCAAACAATGCAGAATGTGAAGTTTGATGTCGCACTAGCTTGCAATAACAGAACCTTTTTTACACGGCTGTCAATTATCACCTCGTAACAAACAGGAAGTGCGAGGCATGTCATCATTAGCTGAGGCTGTAAACAGGAGTTGTCTGCAAGAACACTGTGCAACATTTACGGCAGGGCTCCTCAGCCCATGAATTGAGACTGCAGACAATACCAAAGCAGGGAGCCATTATAAATAGACATGAAATACTAAACGACAGTCTCCTATATTAAAATGGGACTCCACAATAATGGATTGCGTAAACATGCTGGCGACAAGAGTCCATGCATTTTGCCAGATCTTAACGCTTCTAAACAAATGCATTATGCATAGGGGAGCATCTGAGAATACAAGGATGGGAATTGCCTTGTTTACGAGAGGCGTACGCTGGGCAAATACAGCTGGGTGTGTGTGTTAACACCAGCTCAGATCAGCTCTAATCAAATTCCTGTTTCCAGTAGATAGTCATTTCTCTGTCCTTTTCCTTGCTTCTCGTTTTCAGTTTTCCTTATCATTCAGGGCTCCTTTTCCTCTTGTTAGTGTAGTCTTTATTTTTGGACAGAATCGAAGGGCTGTAAAGGTAAATGCAGTACCTCCTGGTACAATGTTGCACAACTTAGCCAAACCTAAACCCCCTAACCCAACCGTTTTTGTCTTAGGTACTCCTACAACCCTGTCAGTAAGGATAGATCACCCTAATGTTATTCTTCACCCTTTTTGGAGGTAAACTGCCATTGGAATCGACTCTAGGTCCATCACTGGGAAAAGGGTGCTTCCGCCAAGTCATTTATAACCACTAATTATGCCCGTGATTAATTCATTTGGGGTGTGGTGAACTGTAACCAGCCCCAACAGACTGAGTCGCCCCTTCACCAAAAAGATTGATGGAGCTAGAAGGATTTGGAGATCAAAAGCTGCCCCAAAACACTCTAGCACCACAGCCAACTATGGAAACGGCAATGGGATATCTAAAACATCTCGTGAACAATGTCAGTTACCGCACATCCTCTGTGTTGTTGAGACTAGTCATATATCTGAGACTTTATGTGCCCTGTTAGCACAGACCACTGCTAATTACAGGCTCAAATTGACAGATCCAGGATCATCCATAGACAGAGAGATTATTTGAAGAGTAGCAGAGGAAAGAATCAATAGATGAGGAGAGAGAAATCATCTGGATTTGTTGGCCCTTGAAGATGGGGCACAGTGACCCGGGAAACAGTTTGGAGGTGTTTTCCTGTATATCTGTATTTTCAAACTCTGGTATAACATTACCCAGGCGGTATGCAGTATTTTCTGGACTTTAGGTTTAGCTGATATTAATAGTAGAACGACTACCTTTAGACAACAAATGTGTAGGTCATCTGAGGTGAACAGCTAGAGGAAATATCTAGGAACAAATCTGTGAATATTTACTCTCCCTCATGTCATTTCAAAGCCCTTTGACATCCTTTCTTTTAAAAAAAAATTGGGTCTGTCCCTCACACAAGCCTACCGTATGGCTTCATTGACCATTGTGTGGTGATTGTTCTTCCTTTTTGAGGCCTAACATCTTCAGACAATTTTCAGAATTGCTTGTTTTGTCAAAATCGATGTGTTCCATTGAAAAAAAGTCATGCATGTTTGGGTGAACTATTCCTTTTAAACGTAACACAAGGATACCATAACCTAACTTCACCTTACCTTTAGCATTATTCTTTCATTGGGTGTGTCAATTGTAGCTACATAATGTGGAATAATCAGACTCTGTCTACGGCAAGAAGAGAATGATAATGTAAGAGAAGAGAAACTGAGAGAAAGAAACAGACAAAAAGATAAGAGAGATACAGAGCTGTGTGCCAAAGCTCACTAGGTTTTGGAACAAAGCTAACATTTTAGGAAGGTGGTCTCACACTTTTGGATTTGCATTGTACAATGCCAAACCTGCAGCTGTGTGGTCTTTGTGTTGGCTAACACCATGAACCCAACACTGCTCTCGCAGCATGACCAGCGGCATGCTAAGGCCAGATACACCGTTGTGTGTAAAGAAGTATGAGTGTGTATGTGTCTGACACCTAGCAAGCAAGCAGATGGCTAAACCTGGGCTGCTGTTGCTGTTGAAGAGTAAGCTACAGGTTGGTGGTGTACCAGAATGCCAAGAAGGGGCTCAAAGCCAGGGTCAGAAAAAAAAACAGCGATTACAAGAGAAGTAAGCACATAGAAAACGGGTAAGACAAGAGATGGGCACTGAATTGTTCAAAATTGGTTCTCTATTTCAAATATATAAATCAATTTGAAAAAGTACCAGCCCTCATGTTTATTTTGACAACATTCATCCTTTAGTTGGACACAAAATCACCATTTTCTTTTTATTGTGTGGAAAACAATATAATATATACTGGGGCGGCTGTGGTTCAGGTGGTAAAGCGGGTTGGAGGCTAATCACAGGGTTGGTGGTTCAATACCCGGCCCACATGACTCCACATGCCGAAGTGTCCTTGGGCAAGACACTGAACCCCAAGTTGCTCCCAATGGCAGGTTAGCGCCTTGCATGGCAACTCTGCCACCATTGGTGTGTGAATGTGATTGTGTGTGTGAATGGGTGATTGGGACGCAGTGTAAAGCCCTTTGGTAACCTCTAAGGTTATAAAAGGCGTTATAAGTGCAGACCATAATGGTGTAAATTTTACATCACACATTACTTAATTAAAAACTTGAAAAAGTAATCAGATTACTCAACATGCATTAATTTTGATGTATTATCACTAACACTGATAATGACTGTATCGTAACTGAACAGTACATGTAATTTGATTATAAGAATTTAAAATGTAATGCATTACACATTTTGACTAAAAAAGTAATCCTATCATTAATTACCTTGTAATTGTGTTAGACCCCAAACAGCTCAAAAGTACTCAAATAATCATTAATGGAATTGTTAAGGAACTTCAGAGGAATTGCAATTGATTTTGTTTTCCATAACCTACATCTTAACTAATTAAGTAATTTGTTAACAATAACAAATTCACAAATTAATTTGTAATCGCCGGAATCATTCAGAGGAATTGGGACTCGTTAAAGTCCTCATTCCCATCCCACTGACGCCTGCAGTGACGCAGCATTTAGCAGAGCCGTGGCGGTGACAAGTGCAGGTGTCTTGCCTCATGTTTCTGCAAGACTCCTCCAAGGACTCTCAGAGGACCCTGCGACATGGTGGAAAGCAGATGGCACATCTTAAGCATTCAGCTCACAGTTATTGTGGGCAGCCATAAGGCGGCTAAAAACAAACCTAAGCCCCTGGAAAGAGCATGGGCAGATTTACAGCAAAGCCTTCCTGCCGCAGGCGGGCAGACACCCATGAGACAGCAAGGTGATGGAGAACTTAATGAAGTCACCAGCTTCTGAAGTTCGCCGCTAATGGCAAAGCCTTTAGCAGGGTCAAAAATATATAGTGGCGTTCCTACTGTGGATGTTTAAAAACAAATTCTGTCTGTGATAGTACATGTTCTAATTGATTTTGATTGACGTTGGCACTTAAATCCAGGAGACCAGGCATTGTCCTATGGGAGTTTGCATTCACAGTAGACATGTGTGTTCAGATGTGGGGCTTGCTATTCTGATAAGGCGAGGTAAATACAAGACAATAGGGGAGCCACCGTTTCCCCCCCCAAGTGCTACCGCCTGGGTTCCCTTCCGAGCCACATGGGTCTTGCCAAAGCCTGGATATTCATGCAAACCTGGGCTGCCTACAAAAACCCTCGGCTTGGATTCAGGCCCAGGAAGAAGCCTGCAAGCTGCCGGCTCCAGCGACAAGGCAGATGGTTAGACCTCAGCGTGCACGGAACAAATGAATAACTTGATGTTGAAGAAAGCAGAGGTTCTACTATTGGCCAGGATGGATTTAGACCCACTGCAACACTACGATTGGGTGGTGGGGTCAAGCTCCAACTTAATCAGAGAACGCTGGTCAGAGAAGGATGTTGGGTCATGTCTAGATGGTCTAGATGAATTTCAAATGGCCTTTCTAGTTGTTTGTGATTAATGGATTAGGATCAGACCATTCTGAATGACTCATCCAGACCAATTCAGTGTTCTTCGACTGATTCATTGAGAAGAGCGAACTCAAAAGAACAAGCTGCTCACAAATCAGACATTGTTATACTCTACAACAGCAATATCTAGCTGATAAAATATCTTCAGACAGCAGTATAAAAAAATAAAGGTTTTAATGATTCCCACAACTCTCCAAGCCTGAAAAACACAACCGATGACATTTTGAATGAAATATTGAGTGATATTTCCAGGTTGACCAGGAGGACCCTGATACTCTTGCGAGTTTCATATTGGCTGCCACCAAGATTAGGGTTTGCTTGCTATGGGATTCCAAATATAAAGTGTATGAATGCCGCATATGAATCTCTCAAGACTTCCCAGAACAGGGGTTACCATAATGAAACAACTAGGGTCTTTTAGGGAGTTGCAAAGAAGTCTCTAGTATAAAAAAGTAAATTCCACACTTTGTTGCAATTTTAACAGCTATGTTGCCTCAAATAACTATTAAACAAGATATGCAAATATCTGTTCTCTTGAGCCTTTGTGGAATTGTATATTTTGTGCTAATTCATCACTTTGCAACAGCCGTTTGCACACTACTCCATATCTCTTCCGGTCTTCAGCAAACAAACTTACACAGCTGGGAAAGCAGAGCATCTCCATGATATCTTCATACTATAACATGAAAGAGTATAAAGCTTCGTTGTCATTTATATGACATTAATTACGTCTACAGGCAGATACAGTGACACTTCAACAAAGAACTGATTGTGCTAAAGGCTTATGGTGTAGTTAAACCTTCATTGTGGTTCCCATTTATCTGTTGTGCTCAATAACTGAACACAAAGCAGACTAGAATCATGTTTACGCTCAATATAAACAATGTTATTTCTGCACAACACTGACCTGACTTTGCCGACATTGGAAGCATCAAATAAGAATGTCATAGAAAGCTCGCCAACAATGAACAAATAAGCTATAAGCTCAAAAGCTAGGGTACCCTTTGTTTTTCTGTATTTCCATCTTGTACAGAATTGAGCGCTAAAACCTTTAAAAGTGTACTCTCTTTTGACCGCAATACCATATGGATGTGTTTGCCACAGTTTGAGGACGTGCAAAGACACTGTCCGCATGTCTAGATGTCAGTATGCGTGTACTGTGCCAATGACGAAATCTGCACGAGATGCACCACCACGCAGAAAAATGGAGTATACTTTGGGTTTTAGGCCTGACTATAGTAAAAGTGAAATTGGAAAATGGGCAAATTGGAAATTTATTGGAAGAAAAAATGGACTTTGAATGGGCGATTTTAGGATAGTGAAAGAGTTCACACAAGTCTACAACCAAGCCAAATGCCTTCAAATGTATTTCTTTACTATTCGAAGGCATTTGGCTTTGATGCAACACTCAATATAATGAATAGAACGCACAGCAATCGATTCGTGATATTTGTACATAAAATAGAAAATCATCCAAAAATAAAAACATTTCACATAGTCACTGTGCAGCACGGTCGGTGTCTTACCTCTAATGATCGACAGCTTAGCTTGGACGTTGATTTCACCTTCGCTGTTTTCCGCCACACACTCGTAGATGTTCTCGTCTCGAGGCGCTCGGAGAGGCTGGATCCTCAAAACGGCTCCCGCACCTTCGTCAAATTCTATCGTCTGTATTTGAGCACAAAGAGCGGGTGTGTATATTACAACACTGTAAAGGTTCATTGTAAATGTCATTAATGGTTGCCTAGTGGTTAAAGAACTGGCCTGGAAACACAAAGACTGGGTAAGACTAACCCTAACCCTTAATTCGAGAATTTGAGAGAATTCCAAAAATTCCTGGTCGCTCAAGGGAATCTGTCCTCACAGACGCTCCATGCCTGATGACATGTATCTTAAGTTTATGTCAACAATTAAAGGAATCATTCACCCAAAAATATTCTTCAAAAGTTCACTTTTTGTTTCCACAAAAGGAAGAAAGTCATAAAGGTTTGGAACAATGTAAGGGTGAGTAAATGACATAATTTTTCATTTTTGGGTGAACTATTCCTTTAGGCTTCAAGAAAAAAAAAAAAAACTCTCCACTTTCTCCAAAAACTCTAGTAATATCTAGATGATGCTGTGAGCTCAAATTATGAAAGAGAGTTAATTAGGTTCCTGCTGTGCTTTTGCATTTGATGTCACTGTAGCGAAAACAGTCATGCAAATCATTAGAGAAATGACAAGGCTCTTTGTGAGTCAGTGGCAAAACTTTTTTTTCCTTTACGAGTTTTTAAGGCTAGAATAACGAGAAGCAGCGTTTGTGACGGCACACTGTCCTAACTGTGTGTAGATCACAATCAAAGCGAAGCCTTCGGGGGAAATTAATTAAATCAAACCCCTTACGAAATGACTTTTAAATGCAAGGAAGATGCTAATTTGAGGCCGAGTTGCACGTACTCTTGGGTTCTCACCGTGGAAAAGGAGAAAAGGCAAAGCGCTAACCCGCACTGTTGTGTTGATTTGATTTTGAGGGAAGTTTACCATGTTTTTTTTAATGTTTGACAGTGTGGTTAATGTAGAGCTAGTTTTAATTAAGACACACTAGGCATCAATGGAGAGTGTACAGCTGCCAGCTGTGTTATGACAAAAGAACACGGCAAACAAGCAAGGTAATAAGACACAGATTGACTCAACGGAAAATCAACAGAAGCTATGCAAAGCTACATGACCAATTAGCAGTTCCAGAAGACTACTCAACTACTATGTTTACGATGAGGTTCTACATGTTAATATATAGTTAATGGTTAACAAATGGAACCTTACTTTGAAGTAATACTGAAAGTAAGGAAATACTATTAATTACTTTACAATAAGGTTGTTTGTGTTAACATATAGTTAACCGTTAGTTAATTATTAGTTAAACGTTAGTTAATTATTAGTTAACAGTTAGTTAACAGTTAGAACACAATAGTTAATATGAAGAACAATAGTTTTATTGCATTTATTATAGTTCGATAATGTTAACCGTGTTTGTACAGATGCTTCCAAGTTAAATTCAAGGACTTTCAAGCACATTTTTAATTGTTTACAATGACTATGCTCTGTATATCGTTAAAACCAATGATTTATTTGTTCATTTCAAATAAAAAACATTTTATTGATTCAGTTCATTTATTTTTAGAAAACACCACTTATTACATCTCAATGTGCATCTTTAACTAAACACAACACCACGTTTTGAGGGTTCAATGGGGCACAACACCACATTTTGAGGGTTCAGTGGGGTACAACACCCCATTTTGTGGGTTCAGTGGGTTAAACACCCCATTTTGAGGGTTCAATGGGGCACAACAGCACATTTTGAGGATTCAGTGGGGAACAACACCACAATTTGAGGGTTCAGTGGTGTACAACACCACATTTTGAGGGTTCAGTGGGGAACAACACCACAATTTGAGGGTTCAATGGTGTACAACACCACATTGTGAGAGTTCAGTGGGGTACAACACCACATTTTGAGGGATCAATGGGGCACAACACCACATTTTGAGGGTTCAGTGGGGAACAACACAACATTTTGAGGGTTCAATGGGTACAACACCACATTTTGAGGGTTCAATGGGGTACAACACAACATTTTGAGGGTTCAATGGGGTACAACACCACATTTTGAGGGTTCAATGGGTTAAAACACCACATTTTGAGGGTTAAATGGGGTAAAACACCACATTTTGAGGGTTCAGTGGTGTACAACACCACATTTTGAGGGTTCAATGGGGTAAAACACCACATTTTGAGGGTTCAGTGGGGTAAAACCCCACATTTTGAGGGTTCAATGGGGTAAAACACCACATCTTGAGGGTTCAATGGGGTAAAACACCACATTTTGAGGGTTCAGTGGGGTAAAACACCACATTTTGAGGGTTCAATGGGTTAAGACACCACATTTTGAGGGTTCAATGGGGGTAAAACCCCACATTTTGATGGTTCAATGGGTTAAAACACCACATTTTGAGGGTTCAGTGGTGTACAACACCACATTTTGAGGGTTCAGTGGGGAACAACACCACATTTTGAGGGTTCAATGGGGTACAACACCACATTTTGAGGGTTCAGTGGGGAACAACACCACATTTTGATGGTTCAATGGGGTACATGTGTGGAAATATTAGTTAAAATGAGAATTAATATCTTTTTAACATGCTGGAATAAAAATAACTATATGCATATTAAAGCAGCCTCTACATTTCTTTTCTACACTTTTTTTTTAAATGTTAAAACATAAAAAAAGGTTTTCACATTGATAACACCAAATGCCATGAAATCAAAGGACAAACATTCTTTTTTAAATTATTTAAATTATTAATAATAATTTTGTTTTGCTTACTAATGATTTTTTTAAAAACAAGTACAAAATAAACATAAATAATTTTACATGTCATAGAAGTGGTTTACCAGATATATTTACAAAAAAAAGTTAAAGGTTAAGTTATAGAATTATACCTTTTAACTATTATTATTATTATTTTAATTTTTTTGGGCTATTTGAAAGCTTTTTCATGACTAAAAGGGGTTCATACTTGTTAAATCCACCAAATGCTCACCAAAACGGTGTGATGTAATTTATTAAATGATTTAAGCAGCGTATTTAACGATTTTCTATCATTCAAGCACTTTTTAAGCACCTCTTGGTAAAAATGGCAATTTTCAAAATTTCCCCAGGACTTAAATTTGAAAAAGTCAAATTCAAAGACCTTGTACGAACCCTGTGTTAATGTCTACATTTGCCAATAAAATGAGAACTAACTATTTTAACTATTTTAACCAATGTTTTTACTGCTCAAACCTGAGTCACTTCTAGATGGTAGCCCCTGTACTTCGGCTAGTTTCTCTAGATTTGCAAGCGACATGCATAATCCTAACCCTGACTCCAACTCTAACTTTGATAGCACCAAATCTTTTGAGCGTTTCCTAGAACGAGGTTTCCCATCTATACATAACTTTGTGCTAGAAGTGCTAGAATGCCAAGTCTCACCTCGATGCGTTGCGAGTTGACCCTCTTTCCTTTCTTGTTCCAGGTTACCTTTGGTTTGGGGTCACCTGTGGCTTGGCATACGAATGACACAACACCACCAGAGACACCAATCATGTCCACGGGTACTTTTGTAAACCTGGGCGGAGCTACAAAAGACAAAAACAAGCAAAGAACTATTAGCATTCTATTATCACAGAAGCAGAAAGTAATTTAGCACATTTTTGCACAAGTAGTAGGCCATGCATTCTTTGCATCCTGAAAATCTTCATACTGTGCACAGTATACAAACAACACACTGTAGATATACTAAGAGTAGCATGGTGATGTGCTATTCCAAGCCACAGTCAGTGCAGGTAAAGTGAAGCTAACTAAATTCGTCACAAGGCCGTTATAACAGCAAATTAATGAAATTAAATTACCGGGTGATTGAACACCCACCCACATACATGCAATTTAAACAGTTTCTTGTAGTGCACTCGGCCATAAAATAGCGACAGTGGGGACTAGAATCGGAGTGGGCTAGTGAATTCTTCATCTGGATAATGGGATCCCATTCAGAGAGAAATAGAGACAGTGAGAGACACATAATCGAGAAACCTGGACCACCAAGTGCCAACGCTCTGAAATGCCTTGCACAAACGGACAGGAAGTGCCTATGCATCAACAAGGCAGTAATTACACCACAGACAATGTGCACACTGGCACGTCAACGCCACCATGAATAATTTATCTGGCAATGAATAATAAACTACTAGAGAGATTCTGTCTTGATTTGAATGTGCCTCGTCACTGAAAACATCCGAAACCCAACGCACATGTCTCGTGAGCCAAGGCAGATGTAAGTAGGGGTGTAACGGTATTACATTACATTACAGTACGATAACCATCATAAAAATGACCACGGTATTACGGTATCATGGTATTGAGGTGCGTTGATAATATTATTAGCAGTATCACAAAACAGGTAAAAAATGATTATAATAACATAAATTTTTTACAACATGCACAGTAGTCAGATGATTATAACTAAAGTATTTTATTATTGTTATTTGTAATGATTACTGCCCAGGTTAACACTTCAGAAACGCATTAATGAAATCAGTAATTTGTTGCATTTGTGATTTAATTAAATTAGTTTTTTTTTTTTGATTTCCTCCCCAATTTAGAATGGCCAATTCCCAATGCCTTCTGAGTCCTTGTGGTGGCGTAGTGACTCGCCGGCAATCTGGATGCCGACAATCCGGGTGGCGGAGGACAAATCTCAGTTGCCTCCGCGTCTGAGACTGTCAATCCGCGAATCTTATTACTGTTGAGCACGTTACCGTGGAGACATAGCGCGGGTCGAGGCTTCAACTCACCATGCGCCCCACCAAGAGTGAACCACGTTATAGCGACCACAAGGAGGTTACCCCATGTGACTCTACCCTCCCTAGCAACCAGGCCAATTTGGTTGCTTAGGAGATCTGGCTGGAGTCATTCAGCACCTCCTGGATTCAAACTCGCAACTCCAGAGGTGGAAGTCGGTTTTATAACCAAGGCATATTGTGAAACATCGAAACCGTTACATCCCTAGATGTAAGCTAATGATATCTAGGAGATGATTGGGGCTGACAGTCAGCCACCGATAAATCATTCATTTGCATCAGGATAAAAACATTGCGTCCAAGTGATTCCAACCCTGGAGTTTGCTAGTTCGAATCCAGGGCATGCTGAGTGACTCCAGCCGGGTCTCCTAAGCAACCAAATTGGCCCGGTTGCTAGGGAGGATAGAGTCAATTTGGGTTAACCTCCTTGTGGTCACTATAATGTGGTTCTCGCTCTCGGTGGGGCTCATGGTGAGGTGTGTGTGAATGCCGCAGAGTTGAGACAGCCTTCACATGCGCTAGGACTCCATGGTAACAAGCTCATGGGGTAACCTCCTTGTGGTCGCTATAATGCAGTTCGCTTTTGGTGGCGAGTTGTGAGTGGATGCAGCGGAGGATGGCTTGAAGCCTCCACACGAGCTACGTCTCTTTGGTAATGTGCTCAACAAGCCACGCGATAAGATGCACGGATTGACGGTCTCAGATGCGGAGGAAACTGAGATTCGTCCTCCACCACCCGGATAGACGGACGAGGATTTAGTGCATTGGGAATTGGGCATTCCAAATTGGGAGAAAAAGGGGATAAAATCCAAATAAAAAGGGATAGCTCACCCAAATTTGTCAAAGTTTATGATATTTTGTGTTCCAAAGAAGAACGAAATTCCTCTCAAAACAGCAGTTCTAAGCTCACCAAATAATCATGCCGTCTGCGTGAACTCGCCTTTACTCTGCTTCAAGTTCTCGCTTTTTTCATCCATGGGGCAATAGGTCAAGCTTGGCACAACAAGACATGAGAAGATACTCTCTGGGGGAACATGCTAAAATCCAGAAAGCTTCAGATATGAGGAGATGATCAAACGGCCAAGCAAGCACTGCAAATTAATTATTAACCGCCTGTGGGCAGGCATGCAAGCAGCCCCACTTGAATCTCCAGGTAAGGTTCCAGAGAGTCGAAAAGGATAGAGCCCACGGTTTTCTTTTTTTAATTTTATTTAGAAGTTAAGAAAACTCAACTTTTAGAACACATATTCACCGAGCACATGGTTGCACAGGTTTACCCCTTCAGGTGGTATGAGTCATAATTGTTTGGTATAGCAAAATCCATCTATCATCATTCTTTGATCCATAAGCGTGATGAACCGCACCCGTGAGGGTTTCAGAGAGTATGTACTTGTTTTGGAAGGCGAACATTGGAGATATGTGTATTTTATGGGAGCATTACTGGCTATTTACATCACAAGTGACCCCATATGAAAAATACGTGCTAAAACCTGTTTAAGAGCATGCTCGAGTTTTTGCATTGCAGCATTAGAATTGAACATTGTACATTAGAATTATGACAAATGCTGTCGATTGAGGAATATTCCTTTAAGCATAATCAGTGTAGCATGCTCCCTCTTTGATGCTCCACCTGAAATATGAAAGAAATGTACAGTATGTAATGACAAATGAACATACAAAACAATTTGTAGATTTATTGATGTCTCTGACTCGAATGGGAAACCAAAGAGGCATCTAAAGAGAATATATGTTTCCTATACACCTACAACGCCATCATTCATCCTTTGCATTGCATGCATTTTCCTTACAAAAGGTAGATATGATTTACAGGTTTCATAGCATGAATTGTGTCAATTTCACAGTATGAATACTTCAGTAAGTCCAAAAGATGTATAAGTAAAAAAAAAAGAGAGAAAAATGTGTAAATGCAATCCCTTTAAGATAAGAAAATGGACAGATTAAAACGATAGTGATGTTTTGACTTGCACCCTATAACTTATAACCATTCTGTGCAACACCCAGCAGAGCGAACATAGCCTGAGGCCACATACTCTCCCTGGCAGAGTATCAGCAAATTGGCCATGATGAAGGGCCAAATGCACTGCAATAGCAACTACAGGAGAGTAGACAGCTTGTGATGCGGTCCGTTATGGATTTTCAGACAGTATATTTTGACGTGAGCTTCTGAGATTAATAGATATGCTTTGATGGGCCTTGGTACTTCAGAAGACAAAGAGAATCACTCACACAATTAACCTTTCCACTCGCTGAGAGTTACGTTTATATGCCAGAGCATATTTTGTTTGCGCTGAATCGGTTTGCATCCAAACCAAATATTGCATCCAAATGATTGCACAAAAACTATCCATTTTGGAAATTGGAGTCGTAACGATCTATTTTATAATATACCATTATTATTCAATATTAGTTCATTACAGACTGGTGTAAAGTGGACCGTTTGCACTGGTGTGGCTGATTAAGGGTGCGTTCACACTTGTAGTTCGGTTCTCTTGGTCCTCTTGGTCCAGACCAAAAATGTAAATGATTGACATTTAGTCCTGGTTCGTTTAGCGTTCACAGTGGCATTTTTAACACTGTACCTAATGATACAAAACCAAAGGCATCAGGGAAAAGTCACGACCTGATTGGACAGCTTTTATGACGGATATTTTCTGACGGAACTTACCGAACATCCAAAACAATGCTGGCTGCTGGGCGAAATGCACTCATTGGATGTATATATGTATATATGGTGGTATTTTTACCAGCTGAGAACAAACGAAGAGCTAATACAATGTGTAAAGGAGTCAAAACAGCGCCGGGAATTCCTCCATGCACACACAAACGAAGATATGCTGCAAGGACGGCGGTTCCAACGCCTGTCCCAAACTGTAATGGGCAACATATGATCCTATGATGAGAAGAACCAGGTAAGCTTGAGGTCAGTATTAGGCAAATTACTTCCTGTTTTTGGTCCGTTTAGACGTTTTTGATCCATGTTGCGTTCATATATCAATCGAACCGCACCAGAGTTTGTTTGGAAGCGGACGAGACCCACTTTTCAGGCGGCCTAGGTCCGCTTGTTTGGTGCGCACCAAGGTTCGGGTAACAGCGTTCATACTTGTTCAAATGAACCGCGCTAACAGAGCAATCACACCTGAGTTCGTTTTAATCGAACAAACCTGCCAAGTGTGAACACACCCTAAAAGTGCACAAGGACCTACGTGGCGACTAACCTCACCTTACCATTGCATTCGCCACAGTGTTCAAGAGTTTAAGTACTTCTGAAATTGTATTTTTGTACATTTGTGACGATAAACACAGATACTAGCTTTAAAAGTGAATTGGCTGGACTGGTTCGCTTTACTGTGACCATATGGTAAACATCCTTTCTTTTTGGATGGGTCACATGCATTACCTCTTTTCTGATATTTGATGTACTCTCTCTTTCTATGAGTGCCGCAGGACCTGCAATCCAAAACACTTCCGATAACACATCCCTCCCTCTTCCATTTGGCAAGACTTTCTCGAGCTCCTATAATGGGTGGCTCGGGGTGACAGATGCGGTTATATGACTAACACCATAATCAATGGTAAAAACCTTTCGGGGCTTATAAAAAGAGTTCCATTATGCAGAGAATTAGAAAAAACGTGGGTTCAAAATGGCAGCCCATCAGCACCATTTTAGGAGATGGGAGAGAGCATCACCTATCTTGTTCTGAAATAGCCACTTTCAACCACTTATTGGGGTGTATATGAAGGGTGAAAAGGAACGTTTTGGTGTCACACACAACTCGTCTCTGCAAGGGCCAATTACAGAGCAAAAGGATCCCCAAACGAGATAATGTTCAAAGTGGCCGTAATTTAAGAAATCAGAGCAAACATCATGTTTGAAGAACTTTTAGTTAAACATCTAGCGTTTACACACTAGACATAAATCATACAGGGCGGGCGCCTGCTTTTCATATTAATGAGGACAGGTTTTGATGGTAATGTCTGTTTTAGTGGTTTTCGACCTGGGGAAATCAGTAAACAAGAATACGCTATGGAATTGTGGGCTTTCTTTCGACATCTGTGACTGAAACACAACAAAAAAACGAAAGTTACTCGCAGAGGATTTATATATATATCAGTCATGCTTCTGCACGGATGCATCTGATGGTTTGTGGTTTACTCATGGTTGTCTGTGATCATATCAGAGCAGATCTGACTAGCTACACAAGCAAGTAAGTCCCGACTGAGCAAGTAAGTAGCGTATCTGCTTACGGGCCTTTTATTTTTCGGTTTACGGATATGAAGTAATCAGCAAGCCTGACGTTTCCCACCAAATCGAGCCTGACAGCTTTGAATGCAAAACATTATTGTAGACTTACGGTAAATATATACCTCGGTTTTCCACGTACCGGTACTTTACAGTGCGTGTTACGCTAATTTCGTCATCAGCACAGGACATGCAGATAGTCCGCGTGCAGCCTTGTTTTTCTAGCACAAGTCTTTGGGACAAGTGCCTGCCATCGACTGAGCATTTACTTCCGTTGAGTTAATCACTTGACCGTGGAGACTCCCTGCTGAGTTAAAGGCTTCGAAAACTGAAAAAGCATATCGGGGGGCCTGGGTAGCTCAGCGAGTAAGGACACTGACTACCACCCCTGGAGTCATGAGTTCGAATCCAGGGTGTACTGATGGACTCCAGCCAGGTCTCCTAAGCAACCAAATTGGCCCTGTTGCTAGGGAGGGTCGAGTCATGTTGGTTGTCGCTCATGGTGGGGCTCATGGTGAGTTGTGTGTGGATGCCGCAGAGTTTGAGAGAGCCTTCACATGCGCTAGGTCTCCATGGCAACATGCTCAACAAGCCATGTGATAAGATGCGTGGATTGACCGTCTCAGACGCAGAGACAACTGAGATTCGTCCTCCGGCACCCGGATTGAGGCGAGTCACTAAGACACCATGAGAACTTAGAGCACATTGGGAATTGGGCATTCCAAATTGGGGAGAAATGTCACTGAGGCAGGCTTTTTTGTTCTCGTCAAGTGACCAATGAGCTTCTTTTACTGGAAAACTGACAAGATGTTAAGTTGATCTGAACGTTTTCATCACACTCGTCTGCTTATCATCACAAACTTTGCGTGTAATCTAAAGTGATTCTGTCACCAAGCGTTTTTCCTGCCTTTTTTTCCTAGCATGAGAAAGTGGAGCAACAACAGTCTGTTTTTACTAAAAGGAATTTCTTTACTCACTGAAAGCTGCATATGGATATCGATGGGATAAATACATAATCACACACTTTCACAAGATAATGTTACGCCACGAATTACCTCCTAAATCAATCTATTACAACTGTTTATGTTCATGTGGTACTCCTGTTTTTATTTCGGTGAGCTCCACGTGATGGAATCAAATCGAAAGAGAGAGAGAGAGAGAGAGAGAGAGAGAGAGAGAGAGAGAGAGAGAGAGAACGACAGGTGAAATGACCACATCAAGTGCGCCATTTGCGACAGGTTTAACTACAGTACAACCAAAACAGGACTGGAAAAGTCCTGCTGGACCTAGTCAGTCTAAGTCTACAGAGGTGAGGTGTCTATCAGGAAGGAAAAGGACTTTGTCTCAGGTTTAGCCATGTCCGCTTGAACACCGAGATTTGTGGCTCTGTGCTCGACTGAGTTCTCACATGCCCACATCCGCTGGTCTCAGTGGGCCTGTCTGCCTCCGCCAACCGTGGATCATCCTTTCTCTTGGACTTCAACCCCCTTCCCTTCAGCCGTACAAAACCAAACTTGTCTAACGGTCAACAAATCACGCTTCAAGCTCGCCCAGACTGGGCCATTGCTATGGAAACACACGCCCCTCTCTCGCCTGTGCAATTCTCTTCCTTGTGTTCACTTCTTTTTTTCCTCATCTTTTGCTCCGGGCACTGACTAATCTACTGCTGCGATGGCTTAATCAGAGGCTGGAGAAGAATACGCAGTCCCACAAGGAAAACACGTGGATGAACGACAAAAGGGGTAGAGAATGTTATAAAAGGAGACAAAAAAAGAATAATATGACGTGCCATGTAAGGGGCAGTTCATACAGAAAGTGTTATTTTGCACTAAAAAAATGCCAGCTGATGGCATAGACACATTTTTAAAAGTTAGTTATTTTTATGTTAACACAGCATCTAAAAAAAATGTATACATTCAAAATAAATTTTAACCTAAAACATTGACATTAGTTAAAAAAACCAGTTACACAGCGTGATGCAAATCACACCTCAAAAACGTTGAGCATCAGTAAGCACTGCTTTGATAGGGTCAGCCAAAGCGACTAATCGCCTAAAAAATGGGATGATTTTTAAACAGATGGCTATAAAGGTTAATTGCGATCTTTGTACAGATGTTTTTGTAAGGTCATCCTGGCCAAAATGAACTGGACAAAGCCAACTAGATCCTCAGAGCGAACATTATGGAAGACAAACTATGACTATGCCGTTTAAACCTAACAGCATAATGAAGTCTTGACAATTCTTCTCAAGATCTGATTTAAAAAGAAGACCCAAACTGGATACTGTGTTAGCACCCACAGAAAAGACAAATCAACAAAAACAACTGGATTATATCTCATTTTCTTTCTAGACAGCAATGAGTTTCATTGTCTTTCATTTGTCTTTCCACAACTCTTCCATCATATCATTACAATTACCAGCAGTTCCAATAGCTTCAAATTAATCCCAATGAATCCGGGTTTTTTTTTCCCCGTAACCATCTGCAGAATGCACTGAGAAAATCTTTAGCAGGTGCAGAGTGAGGTCCATCGAGAGGTTTATGTAATTAAGTTTAACAATAAGGCCAATTTTGAAATAGCCAGCCACCAGGAGAAGTCAAGGAAATTGCAACAATCTAATGTGATTTTAGTCTTCGTAGGTGATTGGTACTTGTTGACTGGCCACCTGAAATCACTGAGGGCTCAAGAGGGCTAAAGAGCGGATAGGCAAAGATTATGAAAATCTGAAAACGTCAGAGAACGTCAATCTTGTCCAGGGTTGGACTGGTAAGATGGCATACCAGGCATTTTCCTGGTGGGCCGACGCACTTCGGGGCCAATCAGGGGCGAACTGGCCATCGGGAGAACCGGGCCTGCCGTGAAACGGGTGAAATGGGCCTCGATAGGTGGAAATGAGCTGCTGCGTTATGCAGAATTGGCCACAAAACGACGCCGCGATATGCCGAATGGGGCAGCGATATGTACAAAAGGACAACCCCCACTCAACAACTTTTGGGCCAGTTTCTATGTAAAATCCCAGGCCGATTTCTCTTCCCAATCCACCCATGATCATGTCTGCAAAAATAAGACTATGAGAATGAAACCACATCAAATGTCAGTCAATGAATGGATGACCACCTTCAATTATGGTTGTGATATCAGTTATGCAAATGAAGCCTGAACAATAAACAAATTAAGATGATAAACATCCACTGTTCAAAGCAAGCATGGGTAACTTTTGAAGTTTTTCATTCAGGGATTAGTCTTTTCAAGGCGAAGGTCGTTGAATGAGTTCTTCTGAGCGAATAATAATACCGTAATATTCTTTCAATTGAAAAGGCCAAAAACCTTATATGCAGAAATGAATTATTCTGCTTGCAAATCAATCCATGATATAACCCAGCTACCTAGACACTTTGCTTTCAATCTATGTGCTCTATAATTCGTAATAAACCCCTTCTTGGTAGAGCGCCCGGCTTGGGAGGCTGGATCACGGAGGTGACATGCAATAATCATTTTTGACATTCAGTAAATCCGAGCCTGCTAATCTGTTGCGTGATTAATCTGAGCTGCTCAGGAAAGTGTGTTTGTGTGTGTGTGTCGACATATTACACAGCAGGTGGGGTTGATGTCGTCCTCCGGGGTGCCATCTGATGGTACAAATTAGCGACAAAAGATGCACAACCAGATATGCAGTAAAAGTTCACTCCCACAATTTACTCACAATCATATCGTTTCAAAGCGGTCTGACTTTCTTTAAGGACTGCGGCGGTGGAGCTCCAAACATGACATTTTTTTCAAAGAGGAGAAAGCACGTGCACTCGAATGCATGGTTGCCAGATTGCATAAATCATGACATAAGGCGAAATATTTCCAATTTGTGCAAGTATAAATCTCTGATTGGGGTGTTGCATCTATTATCTGGCAACCCTGAGGATATTCAAATCTTGTGGATGCACGATAGGTCCTAAAGCCAAATAAATGAAAGATCTAATAAGAACGTTCATGATAAATCGACCCGCGGGCAGTAGTTCGCCCTGGTCTGCAATTGAAGGTGCTCTAAGGTTCGTTTGAGGGCGCTTAGCACATCTGACAGCACATGACATTTCCTCTGTAATTCATGATTTCAGATATTACAGTGCATCACGATCAGGGCTGGACTGGTAATCTGGCATACTGGCATTTTCCTGGTGGGCCGATACACTTTGGGGCTGATTAGGGACGGACTGGCCATCGGGAGAACTGAGCAGGCCGGTGGGTCGGCCACGAAACGGGCCGCGATAAGCTAAAATGGCCCGCCGCGTTATGCAGAACGGACCACAAAACGTCATCGCGATATGCGGAAAAGGACACCACCCCCACGCGATCAACACCTTTTGGGCCAGCTGCTATGTAAAATCCAGGCCCCATTTCTCGTCCCAGTCCAGCCCTGATCACGATGCATCATATTTGTTAGGTAGAGAATTGTAATCGAATGGAGTAGTTGTCAGAGCGAATCGTCGCACCCCTAGTAATCATGGTTTTGCTATTGTTATATTGTAAATAACAATAAATGTAGTAACCATGGTTATTTTTATGGTTACTGTGGTTTTACTAAAAATATCATGATTAAACTATGGTTACATGTTCATTTGCATGAGGGAATCAATCAGAACGTTTTTATACTTTCAATACCAGTTTGATTGGTTTGGGTGTGACCTTTTCTAACCACATGACCTCCAACGGCCAGACACCCAGCGTCACAACTAGGACCACACAAGGAAAACCTTCGACATTACAGGAAGCTTTGCACAATGCTTCAATGCTGTAGCGCCATTTAGCAATCTTCGCAAGTCTCAGCGCCCAGCCTGTGCCCGCGCCCTTGCCAGCTCCTCTCAACTTTGATTGACTCGGGCGGAAAGTGACGAGAGCGATTTCAATAATTTATTTCTCCTTTGAAGCTTCCAAGTGAGAGATTTCAGAGTCCTGAGGAAACCTCTATACCCAGGACCTTGTCTCTTTAAAGTAAGCAGGGCTTGAATGTCCCTCATTAACTGGTTCACGCGGTGCTGCATTTTCACCTCGTTAACGCATCTTGATTGCCAAAGTAAATCTCTGATCCTTCGTTTAAGCTCAGGACGTAATCTGTCTGTAAATAAGACAAGATGAGAGAGGTTCGTTCAGGTTGTTTCTTAAAGGAACAGTTCACCCAAAAACACAAAAGAAGAGAATGTGAACACCGCTCACCCTGCAAAAAGTCTAAACGTAGTCCTCTGGAGTCATACAAGGGACAAGCCAAAATTAAAGTCAGATAAGTTCACTGAAAAACTTCCCCTCTGCCGTAGCTCTCAAATCTTATTAGCATATTTTCAAGTGTGCAGCATTTTAGCAAATACATGCAAAATGAGTAAAAAACAAACAAACAAAAGGACTTCAGAAATGTGGTAGTGATTGGACATGAGATGGCTGGTGGACTTCAGGGCAAGATGCTGCTGATCATGGCAGCCATGTCTAAATCTGCCCCTGACTGTGTGCGTTCATTGGACAGCACTTTTTCAACATTGATCTATTGTGAGGACAGAATGTGTGTGCGCACGCTGAAAGCTAATCCTGTAAATGTGAAAGCGCTGGACCTATTTGCAAACCACACACACACACACACACACACACACACACACACACACACAAACAAGCCCCCTAGCTTTATTACCACAGGCACAATTTATTCACAGCTTTTTTTTTCTTTTTGATTAAAAATGTCTCCTCCACATGTTGATTTATGAGTGCAAGAAAGAGAGAGAGCAAAGGAGACCGAAAGGATGACATCATGCAATTGGCAACAACACAGAGGTGACTTCCACTCACTGGGTGTGTGTGTGTGTGTGTGTGTCTACATAAAAGCCAGATAGAGAGAGAGAGAGAGAGAGAGAGCGCACAGCTGTGTAAGAGGATGACCACAAACCCACATGCACTGTGTGTGTGTCTCTCTGTGTGTGGCCCTGTACATCACCATTAAACATGTGTTTGTGTCAACAAAGAGAGGAGGTCGTCTTTAAAGTCAACATTTAATAACTGTATTCACTCTCTTAATACTGAACATGCTATTCTTATTGTCAAAGATCGTTGCATGTTGTTCAATAAGAAAATATTGTCTTCGTAATCTTTCATCAAACTTGCTTGCCTCACTTATATAGCACCTTTTCAACCTTAGCGGTATTCAAAGCGCTTTACACTACATCTCATTCACCCATTCACACACCAATGATGTCAGAGCTGCCATGCAAGGTGCTAGCCTGCCATTGGGAGCAACTTGGGGTTCAGTGTCTTGCCCAAGGACACTTCGGCATGTGGAGTCATGTGGGCCGGGAATCGAGCCACCAACCCTGCGATTAGTGGCCGACCTGCTCTACCACCTGAGCCACAGCTGCCTAACTACTTTCCTTTCCCGCTGACATACAAATTCATTTCAGTTAAAATAATTGTATTATCTAATTATCTTGCCGAGATCACAGTGCGGTCTGATATGTGGATGTGCGGTTGTTCCTGTAGAAATATCAGACCACTAGATGGCGCCACTGACCTATCAGAATCGAGTAATCTTATAACTCTTCATACATATTTCTGTTCTTATAATAAAAGATTGTTGCACGTTGTTTCAGAAAACATTTAGCCTTTGTAATCTTTCATACAAATTGTTCCAACTCTGAAACGACTTTTCTGCTGACATCACAATGGCCGCATGGTGACGAAACAAACGCTAAGCGATAGCCAAAAAGCTATTTCGTTTTTTTTTTATTTTTTTATGTTGTTTATCTATTGTTTTAGGCTACAATTGTAAGTAATCAAGCTTTAAAAATCGACCCAACAGTTAACAGTAATTTAATGCTGTTAAAGGTTACGGCATTAATAGCAAATAATAACAGAATTGAATAAGAACCCCATTGGAATACATTTACATTTATGCATTCGGCAGACGCTTTTATCCAAAGTGACTAACAGTACACTTATTACAGGGACAATCCCCCCCGGAGCAACCTGGAGTTAAGTGCCTTGCTCAAGGACACAATGGTGGTGGCTCTGGGGATCGAACCAGCAACCTTCTGATTATCGGTTATGTGCTTTAACCCACTACGCCACCACCACTCTATGGAATATGTCAAATCATGGAAGGAAACTGGGTTACGAATGTTGTTTATTGATAACTTGAAGTGAAGTAAAGCGCACCATCATTTTACATGAAGCGAAGTTGATTACTCGCAATTTGGCGATGCACACGACAGTTACAATTACTGGCTACTTAATGTCGTTTCGCTGAATCTGATCTGATTTTAAATTGTTTACAAGCCAATCAATCCCCGATGGACATATTCAAATCCCGTCCTACATGTTTTTCTCAATATCCTGTTTTACATGAATCACATTATGGAAGTAAAATGGCTTGCGAAGGTTGTTTCATGTTGACTTGAGTTTGCCTCAAGGCGCATTTATATGATTAATAAACACAAACAAACATCCAAAACGACTCATAAACAACTAAATCAGCTGGCTGCTCTGTACGACAACCTGACAAGACGGTAATTAGAGATCGGAGACTGAGAATCCAATGAACGACATCACAGCCAATCAGATGGCATCGTGCGGAGGGGGGATGCAGGATTTGGTGGCCAGGGGTTTGAAGGAGGGCGGGGGAGGGAGGAGTGATTACAGCGCTGGGACTGAGGGAGATTATGTGCACGGACTAGTAAACATCCACCATCACACCGGCACACAAAGACAAGACGGAAGGAAGAACAACTCGAAAGCACAACAGTAAAAATAGAGATGAATCGATAATGATGAAGAGATGGACTGATAACGAGAAATGTTATATACTATGCTTAGAAATAAATAGGCAGCACACAATAAAGAAACATCAAATGAGATATCTTAATAATAATATGACTAGTGTGTATAAATGTTCAGGCAGTGAGACACATACTAACTAACCATTCATTAGCTTTTCTCTTCTGGGCTGCCCTTTAAACCTGACTTAAGAACAGGCACACAAAGACGTGGCACGATCTCACTTTATCTCACTCTATCTCAACCCTGTGCATGAATTACACCTATTTTAGGCCCGAAAGCAGCAGGGGAGGCTTTCATGACTCGTTCAACACTCTCCTCTCTTTACTTCACTCAGTTCTTTGTTTTGTTTTCCTAATGCATCTATAAACCCATCTTACGGGAGAAATGGTGCAGAACAAATCCCGACTTCAAGCCTTGAAATTTAAAAGACAGCGTGGCCCCCGGTCATTCTGATGAAGAGATGTATACGTGAAAGGAGAAGAAAGAGAGATGAAATAATCCAATAAACAGTGATCCCACGCTATATGTTTCTGTGTGTAGGGGGAGATTCGAAAGCAGACTGTATCTTATTGTCTTTTGTATACAATTATGAAACACATCAGCACTTAAAAAAACGACAAAGTTTAGGTTTAGATCAAGTTTAGTCTAAGTTCACACTTGTAGTTCGGTTCTCTTGGTCCGGACCAAAAATGATACATTTAGTCCTGGTTCGTTTAGCGTTCACACTGGCATTTTTAACACCGAAACTAACAATACAAAACCAAAGGCATCAGGGAAAAGTCACGACCTGATTGGACAGCTTTTATGACGGATATTTTTTGACGGAACTTGCCGAACATCCAAAAGACTGCTGGCTGCTTGGCGAAATGCACTCATTGGATGTATATATGTATATATATGGTGGTATTTTTACCAGCTGAGAACAAACAAAGAGCTAATACAATGTGTAAAGGAGTCAAAACAGCGCCGGGAATTCCTCCATGCACACACAAACGAAGATATGCTGCAAGGACGGCGGTTCCGACGCCTGTCCCAAACTGTAATGGGCAACATATGATCCTATGATGAGAAGAACCAGGTAAGCTTGAGGTCAGTATTAGGCAAATTACTTCCTGTTTTTGGTCCGTTTAGACGTCTTTGATCCATGTTGCGTTCATATATCAATCGAACCGCACCAGAGTTTGTTTGGAAGCGGACCGAGACCCACTTGTCAGGCGGTCTCGGTCCGCTTGTTTGGTGCGCACCAAGGTTCGCGTGACAGCGTTCACACTTGTTCAAATGAACCGCGCTAACAGAGCAATCACACCTGAGTTCGTTTTAATCTAACCAAACCTGCCAAGTGTGAACACACCCTTAAATTTCAGTGTAATTTCACTAGACCTAACAGGTAGTCCAATCCCAAACTCAAGCCATTGGTTGAGTCAACGGTTCTAGACTCGAACAAAACGAATGCAATTCCATTTTAACCACTAGAGGCGCAACAATTACACACTTCACTTTTAAACTTAAGTCTTAAACTTAGTGTTAAGTCTGTGCTTACATAAGGCCAGTGATCCGGTAAGCAGCGGAGAGAGCAGCAGGGCGCTCAGGGAGAGCAAGGTGGACAGGTAGGGCAGGTGGCCGGCTGGCATCATTTTGCAGATGACCTTTGACCTGTCTGGAGAGCCACGGCCCCACAGGCTGAAGACAAGCAGTCGGCACGCTGGAAGTTTGGCACTCTGGAGAAGATACAGAAGAAATGACTATGAGTAATGATGTTAACAGACAGGCAACATAAACAGACAGTATGTTAACATTGTATCACCAGTCAACCATCAAGTATATTCAGGGTTCTCACATTTTCGGAACAATGTGTGTCTTTCCATTCATTTGTGATCATTGTAATTTATTTTGTCTTTTTTTTCTCGAATTCAAACCGATTCGGTAATGAGTCATTCATTATAATAAGTGAATCATATATGTAATAACTATATTAGTTATTTTATTACTAATATACTAAATATGTACTAATACTAAATACGTTAACATTAGTTACTAAGCTAACAAGAACTAAACTTCAATAATAGTAAATTCATGAATGCAGTATGCATTAAATGACGTACCTCATTGTAAATATTGAATACATTTAATAAATATATTATTCATTATAGTAAAATCCAATAAAAATATCATACTACAGCTTAACTTAAATAGTTGAATAAGTTAACATTAGTGTGGCGAGGAGGAGAGCCCGATTGGGCTGATCAGCCCATTTGGGGGCTGGTCCGGGATAAGCTGTGACTACGCACGCCTGGCCCCCAATCGGGCTGATCGGCCAAAGAGAGGCTGCCGTGTGCGTGTGCATGTTTTGTTTCATTAAATATTATTTTGACCGTTCAGCCGGTTCCCGCCTCCTCCGTTCCCATTTTTAACCTCGTTACAATTAGTTAATGAGCTAACATGACCTAATATTCAATTATAATATCTTCAAAAATGCCTCGTGAATTAAATAATGTTAACACATGGAAACTTATTGTGAAGTGTTACTGAAAGTTCCACAACTTTTCCATGACTTTTCCAGGCCAGTTTTACATTGACTGATATTTCCAGGTTTTCCATGACCATAGAAACCCTATACATCAACACATTTGACCACAATGCTTCTCGAACCATTCGTACAGTTTTTGCTCAGCCTGTTCGAACACTCTCAGACTCCCAATTAACTCTTTTACACAAATCCTAATTAGTCAGGCTTTATCACTCAATCTCACACGTACATACTTATCCGCCCATCTTGTAATTACGCAGAGGCTCCTCAATATTTCACGCACCGTCTTTTTGTTTTAGCCAAATTGCGATTAATCCTCTCATCACCGTTCTGCCTCCGGAGTCGACAGTGGGTTGCTACGTTTCCGACACACGCAGGGCGGAAACCCAGCGAACGCTCGTGTACCCTGTTTAATTACAGGTGGCACGAACATCAGATGGCAAGATGGCAAGAGGCGTGCAAACACGTGTAGTTGATTTCGGAGCATGCAGTCGGGTTGAGAATGAAAGAGATGTTGACATGCAGTATTAAAACTCATTCAAGAGTGACAACGTCTTCTTTTGATGAACCTTCAGGCCTGTGTGACTCAAAGGAGAGAGTTCAGACAAATCGTCTGTGTTGGTCTGTGAGAGCTTTTTTAGTGAGTCTAGGAGGATGGTGGAAACCCAATGATGCTGAATTTAAATTTGCTTTAGAAGACATGCAATATGATGCACAAGCCACATGGACTACTTTTATGACCCTTTTGGGCTCTTTTATACTCTTGAAGTCTGAGACACTTCAAACTTTAATCAGATTCCCTTCCAAGATTACACCTCAATACAAGGATGCACCTACATACTGGAACACCACATGTACACACACACATTTCAGTCTGCACCTCTACTGTGTGTGTTGTTTCCAGAAAGCCTGGAAGTCATAATGTGGGAGTGACAAGTTGGTGACAGCTGGCATGTCAGCTGGGGGTTTCCTTTCAACCTGCAGGGCGACACTTGAAATTCCGCCCCATATACTGTAAACAATCGAAAACATCAGTCGAGGGGTTCCACAACCAGTCAGCCCAGAGTGGGCACAGCATGCCCAGAAGAGGAGGAATATGTCTGCATTGATTTATGGAGATCCTCTACCTAGGCTGAGAAAAGTGAGACTCAAAAAGCAGCTTCCATTCACAAGTGTGGGTGTTTAAATGCTGTTTCTGAATCAGTTTGAAGAAGGAGTATTCAAAACAAGTGAGGAATTTTCACCATGACAAGAGCGAAACAAACAAAACCGCTATGAAGAATTTGGCCGTAAAAAACAATTTCTCAATCAAACAAAGCAGACTTCAAATTTGACACATTCATGGTGTAAATAACTTAAGTGCTGAATTGAATTGCCGATTCACATCGCTAAAACCAAACAATTCATCCCTTCGCACCAAGTGCGAAAATTCGCCCAATGGCGATACAACGTTTTTTGTATCTTGTGGGTCGATTCATTTTTGTACATTTAACTGTTGCAAAAACTAACAGACTAACTTAATAAGCTTTTGAGCCTTGCATTTGTCAGAGGCTGTAATCATGGTGTAAACAGCTTTAAACCCGGAGGTTCATCTGTGACTCAAACCCCAAACAATGCAGCCCTCCACATTATGAAAATTCGCCCAATGATGATGCGACCCTTTTTGCGTCTCATAAGTCATTTTTTTTGTTTCTGTGTTTGTTCATCAATAAACTCGCAGACCAATAAGATACCAGATACCTTGCATTCATCAGAGGTTGACAAATATGTAGCACATTCCCAGTGTAAATATCTTTAAAGCGAAATTTCGTCAACGACTTGCGCGGTTTAAATGATTCATTCCCCAGATGTGTATGACTGTCTTACTTCAGCAGGACACATTTTGATGGTCCAAAAGTCAAATTTAGGCAGCATAAAAGTAATCGACACGACTCCAGTCAATCAATTGATGTCTTCTGAAGCAAAAGGATAGGTTGGTGTAAGAAACAAATCAATAATTAAAACGCATCAGTAACGTAAGTGCTATAGCGCGTTCTCGTAAGCATGCGCTTTGTACACAGCAGAGGACATTAAGACAATAATTGATCGACTGGAGTCATGTGGATTACTTTTATGCTGCCTAAATGTGCCTTTTGGACTGTCAAATAGCCAGCAGCTTGATGGCACCCTTTAACTTACATTATAAGGACCTACAGAGCTTAAACATTTTTCTAAAAATCGTAATTTGTGTTCTGCTGAAGAAAGACAGTCATACACATCTGGGATGGCATCATGGTAAGTGCATAATAAGAGAATTCTCATTTTTGGGTGAACTATTCCTTTAACTTAACAATGCATCCCTTCGCCAGTGATGGTGCAAACACTTTTGTGTCTTGTATGTCGATTTTTGTTCAGCAAAAAACTCACGCACCAATCACACATAAGCTTTTGGGTCATGCTGTTGACATGTGACTGCTGACAAAATGGTATGTGCTCCATTCATCTATAATTCAAAGAAAATTCACAATCTTAAAAAGTAACTAGTCATAGCAGTTCTGAAAACAGGTTTGTTTCTGGCTTAAAGCGCCAAACTACACTTCTACAATGTCAGTTATCAATTCGGCGCCTTAGCAATCAGAGTAGGAAATCTTGTGTAAGTAGGGTATGCATGTAGCTTTAGCAAAGTTCGTAAACAAATGGGTGATCCAAACTAGCATTAAAACTGCACAAGGGTGAGTTAAACGCAAATAACTTCCAGTTGTTAGCATCTCGTTGCGAGGTACGCTAAAAGCCGTGCTAGTTCAATGCTAGAGTTGAGCATTTGGCATATCAGATTTGACGGCTGTCCACCTACAGTATGTGTCTGATGACTCATATCCCCGACAGATTAATCACCTGACGCAAATAACCAGGTGGCAGAAAAAAACCCTGAATACTGTATGTGGAGATTAGCACTACACCTCCAAACGAATGCTAAAACACATTTTTCAGCTCACAAACTCTCTAGGCTAACCTCTTAATCTTAATTCATGCTCAGTCCCTTGTGTGCACCTGGCCAGCCCTCAAAGGCTGGGAAAAGGGCCGTATTTTCAACTGCACCAGCATGCAATATGCACAAGTACGTGCGAGTATGAATAATTGAGCTATACGAGAGGTGAATGTTCCAGGCTTGGTTTTAATGTGGTGCTATGAGCTGGTAATGATGCTAGATGTAGTGACTCTGGATAAAGGAATCAGATGTGTCGCATAAGTCAATATTTTTGTTCGCTCAGACAAAAAATGTGAAATAAACATTCGCGGCACGCTTTTAGCATGCAACTGCTGCCAAACTGGGAATGCGTGACATTCATTAAGGGCAGATGGAAATTTATGTCACAAACAGTGTTTAAATATTTTTTTTATTTGTTTGTTTTTTCAGAACAAATCTAACAAAATTTAGTAAGATTTATGCTTATGCATATGCATTCCTAAATTCAAGATTGTAAGCAAACGGATTGTAGAATCATACCAAATATTTGCTTCTAAAGTAAATTTATCTTGCTTTACATCTATCAAGATATTTTTTACAAAACAAAACAAGGCAAAAATACAGATATAAAAATGTTATGTTTAATTTCTGTCTTTCTCTCTCGCCCCTCTGTACCCCGGGCCCTGTTCATCCATGCTAATCTGTCATGTATTATCTTTTTATGGAGCGTTCCAGCAGTCAGATGTAATCAGGTCTGCTCTCTATGACTGGCTGAGTTCCTCATCCTGCACGTCTACATGCATTATTAATGCAAACATGTTGGATTCAGCACTGAAGATGGGAGAAAGAAAAAGAGTGAGAAACAGGCAGAAAAGAAAGGCATATTCAACCCTCTGTAGAAGTGAAACACTTTCCACTAGGGTACGAGAAAAACCACATGCCCTGCGGTTTTGGGGAAACAAAAAGGCGTGTAAATATGCAGCTAGCCTTATCTGTGAGCATCAACATCGTAGTCTATTCGCTAAAATATAAACAAATATCAAAACATCTTTGAACGTAGCCAAGAGTCATAATCACTCAGTCTGTAGAATGACTGCACTGCAATGTCGGGTGCATGCTGCATTTAATGTGTTAGCAATAATATGAGTGATGATTACGAAATCCGCAGTGCTGTTTATTCTCCAGGGAGAGAGCTACTGAAAGAAAGAGAGAGAGAGAGAGAGAGAGAGAGAGAGAGAGAGAGAGAGAGAGAGAGAGAGAGAGAGAGAGAGAGACCACCATTGGTTTAAACATCAAAAGACCTTTTTTGGACAGGACTAGCTTTCACCGAGGAGGCTGGGTAATTTCGCAACTGGTGTTTTTTTTTTTTTTTGCACAACCTTTGTAAAATTAATGAAGTATAGTATTCAACATCTAGAGGAGTTGTGAGCAGTTTGATGATAGAAATGTCTGTGATATATTTTGTTGATGGAAAAAAGCTTTCATTGTAGAAGACTTTCTCATTTATTATCCTGGGTGATTCTTACGAAGCCTTTCAAGAAAATGTCCAGGTTAAATTTAACTCCAAATCAATACCCCAAAAAATCAATAAAACTGAATTAATGAATAAAAAATCCCTTTACTATAAGTGCACAAACATTGAGGATACAAGAGTCCAAAAAAGAAGTTTATTGTGCTACCAAAATCCCAATAATTACCAGTAAAATTAAGATTTTGTGCATAGCGTGGGACTTTCAACTATAAACAAGCCCAAAATACACAGAGGACTTTTATTTTGAAATTACAGAGACTTGGACCTGTTCCAATGCAAATTAAGTTTTTTATAGCCTATATTTTCACCAGATGAACAGTTTTGTACACAAATATATTGTCAGATGAGGCTTATTGATGAGGAATAAAAAATGAGGAATAATAATAATAAAAATAACTATGGGCAGCTATTGGCATAGATGTTTGCCGATAACGATAGTTAACCGAGAGGTAAAACTGATATATAGGTCTACCTCTACTACTATGATGTATCAGTGCTTTACAATTCAAATAATATTTTTTTCAAGTTGTTGTAATGAGAGTTGAGGAGTGAAATGTGCATGAAAATAATGTCACAGTGTAAAAAACGTGCTTCAATTTCTCTCTCTCTCTCTCTCTCTCTCTCTCTCTCTCTCTATATATATATATTCTTAATTGTAGCTTTTGAAGCTGGAGTAAAATAGGACCAGGAAATTTTCTTGACAGGTTTGTGAGAATCACCCACCTATGTCAAGTAGCATTAATAAGGCAAACATTTTCATAGTGGAGCTAACATTCACTAAGTTTGTTTGCCAAATGTCTGGATAAAATAACAATCGTCAGTCCAAGTACTGCTAGCATCACCTCCATCTGAAATACCAATTTCATCCGAATCATATGTATGATTCCCTGGTCAAATGCACACATGCACAGCTTTTTTCTCGATCAAGAAATCAATGCAAGAGACAAAAAAATCTGGACACATGCTGTGCGGACAAAAAAAAACTACTGTACAGACATTTCAAGAAGAAACAGATGTAGCTGCATAACAACTGGGAGCGAGATAATGTGTGTGTGATTGTTAAGGCTGAGTAATCTGAGGAAACCAGAAGTCAGATCAGAATCCCCAGTGAGCCTGTGCGAGGGAAATGGAAGGAAGAAACCATGGCGAACATCCAATTAAAACTCCCAGTTAGGCGCCCAAGAGACCGTTCCTCAATATAGAAATCAAACCGCTGATCGAGATTGGCCACGCTCACAAAGACACGCCGCTACAACTCGCAGAACGAACGAACGAACGAACATGTGACCTCAAAAAGAACAAGATATTAAAAAGTCCATCCTAACTGTCTCATTGCATGATAATAGCATTCATTCGTAACTAATGACTTTCCAATGGGCGAAATGCACTGTACAGAGAAGAGTGGACGATGGCTGATTTCAGATCAGTGGCTGTATTTAGATCAATTCCATGGCTCTCTAGAATACTTGATTCGAACTGGTTAATTCCAACTTTCTTGCATCAGATTTTGTTACAACACTTTGTAATAACCAAGAAACTGATCAGGTTGATCAGGGGGCAGAACACTGAAAATGAATACAGGCTCTTGTCCAAGATGAATTTCATCTTTTCGCCTTGAGCAGCCACTAAAATGGACTGTCTGATTACATGCGCTATAAAATTACAATGCTTTAAAACCACATTTAAGAAAAAAAAATACCATTTCCGTCAGGGTCTCGTAAAACCCATTTCTATTTATGACCAATTGGAATATCTCTCGAAGGGCCAGAGTTACGTTGACGCCGAACGGAACAGACGCTACACTAAACGGGCCCTTTTAAATGGCTCTTGATTTTGTCCAGTTATCAAGGACAGTCACTCCTCCTGCGGTCAAGCACACTTATGTGTCTGTCCACAGCAGTAAAGTGAGTCAGCGAGCACACAAACACACACATCTGGCTTTCATCGCAGTGCCAGATTTGACTGTGTTCTCCAGGTGGTTTGAGTTCATGTACGTGTATATGTGGCGTTCAAGCTGCCATTTTGAACATCACACAGCAAGAGATGGCGTCTCATTGGCGTCTGAACCATTTACACTCCAGTTCTGATAGACTAACTTTAAATGTAACTTTTATTTATTATAATATTTTAAAATATCCACCATGGTAATTCCAAAGGATCTTTTATCACATTAACTTTCTGCCTCTGGAACCACCTCCATTCTGGTACGCACCGCCCATTTTCATGCTCCAACCAATTCCTGATAGGTAAAATAAAGTCCCGCCTTACATTTCTGTATTGTTAAATATGATGTTTAATTTGGAAAAATGTCACAATACAGAAGTAAACTGGGTTATGAATGCTATTTCATGTTGACTTTTTATTTAGTTTAAACAGTGGGATTTCGACATTTTGACATGCATACTAAAACACTGAAATTCAGTAACAGGCATCCACGTAGCTGGCGTTGAATGATGATTGGATGGTGCTTCCTGCCAAATAAAAGTCTTGTCATGACATTCCCTAATTCGTCCTTTTCGTGCTCTCTAACCTGAGGCGCAGGCACGCGCACACACACACACACACACACACACACACACACACACAACCACAGGGTAAATGCATCTGGGTCATATTTCTGCCAAAATCAGATTAAAATAATAATGATTAAAAATATATTGCTTGAATAAAATGGCTCTAGTTTTATAATAACATCATTATAAACTATTAACATTGATCATTTTTGTTACATTATTTTCATTACAATTAAGCACACTTTAGCCACATACTTTCATTAATGTAATGGGGGGGGGGGGGTTTCCTCTCATTTTTCTCCCCAATTTGGAATGCCCAATTCCCAATGAGCTCAAATGGTGCGTTCACATACGACACAGTTGAACCATTCGTGCCGTACGGCGTCTATTCGCATCTTTGCATTGACTTTGTATGTAATCGTGCCGCGCGAAACGCTCACTTCGCGTTGTAAAGTCCATACGCACCATAAGTCCTTGTGGTGGCGTAGTGACTCGCCTAAATCCGGGTGGCGGAGGACGAATCTCAGTTGCCTCCGCATCTGAGACCGTCAATCTGCGCATCTTATCACGTGGCTTGTTGAGCACGTTACCGCGGATACCTAGTGCGTGTGAAGGCTTCACACTATTTCGCACGGCATCCACGCGCAACTCACCACACGCCCCACCGAGAGCGAGAACCGCATTATAGCGACCACGAGGAGGTTACCCCATGTGACTCTACCCTCCCTAGCAACCGGTCCAATTTGGTTGCTTAGGAGACCCGGCTGGAGTCACTCAGCACGCCCTGGGATTCAAACTCACGACTCCAGCAGTGGTAGTCAGCATCTTTACTCGCTGAGATACCCAGACCCCCATACGTTTGAGTTTTTTAATAAATTCCTTTATTCTCAATAGTGGTTATAATTACTGTAATAACATGATTTGTCAAATACAGTAAGTATTAAGACGTCACAATGCAAATAATCTTAATAGTTCTCATTACCGTAATGTTTCTGTAATATTTTTTACATATTAAAATTTAAATGAAATCATATTTTTGGGAGAAAATGTGCTTAAATACTATGAAAATAATGTCATGATGCAAAAACATCTTACCAGTGCTAAAATAGGCTTTGATTTCTTGAAGCAAACTAAAAAAATATTTTTTCTTTCTTTTGATTTTGGTGTGAAATATTACCTTATTACGTGTTCTCGACAGGTTTCCTGATATGCCCCCATAAGCCTTACACTGCCAAAGTTGAGCAATCACATGAATTTGCATGTATCTGCGGGACCATTATGTAAATATTGCTTGCCAGTTACACTCCCTTTTCTCTAGTGCTGCAAACAGATGCATCACAATCACTGCATTATCAGCCGATTGCCTCTCATCACAAAACACACACCTGCCATTGTCCTCATGCCTGCAATTCAGAGAGAGATATAGCAGCATCTCCAACATCTTCTGTGACCAAAAGCCCTCGTTTCTTTGTGTTTGTTTATAATGGCAGCATGATGATCTACAGCTTTCCCCTGAGCCGCAGATGTGCCGTGGAGCCAAGATGAAATGTTTGATGAAAAATAACATGCGAGAGTCTCTCTGCCTCCACTTAAAGGAACAGTTCAGAAATTCTCTCATTATTTACTCACACTCACATCGTTCAAAACTGCACATGCATTTTTTTTTCATGGGACATAAAAGGAGAAATTTGGATGAATCATTACAAAGCTAAAAACATAAATAAATAAACAGTTCATACCAAATTTGTGTTGGTTTGAAACAACATGAGGGCGATTAATTAACAGCATAAATGTAATTTTAGGGACTTAAAGAAGGACTTAGGCCAAGAAACCGTCTTTCTCCTGTATTCTCTGCAAACAAGTGTTACATAATTCTTGCATACAGTCAAACGGAGGGGGTGTTTAGGTGTGTGTGTGTGTGTGTGTGTGTACATCGCATCAGAGCACAGCAAGCAGTGCTTCACACTGGCACGCCACTCCGAGAAAACCAGGTGGCACATTTGACCTTTGCGCCTTCAGGGAGGTAAATCCAAAAATCTTTTCACTTGTGTGTGAGAGAGATGTTCAGTAATCTCAAGAGACGTGCTGCAGCGCACTCAAACTCAGCACTCCCAGAATCCCAATAATCATAAATGCAAAATGAGAGTTTGGTGACATTTACTTCATATCCGTTGACTTTGAGACCAATCTACATGCTAAATGTTGACAAAATGTACTTTAAAATGACATTTCTCTTTTCCAGGAAAAATGGGCTACAATTAACGATGACTAATCATGCACAAAAGTGCATTTACAAATTTCTGTCCAATCAAATGCTCTTATGAATGAGAATGTCCCTCCACCTAATAACCCAAATAAGGATGTTTAGATATTTCTAGTGGAATATTATGGCACTTTTCCGCTGCACGTTACGGTTCGACTCGACTCGACTCGCTTTACTTTTCTGAGCTTGCATTTCCACTGCAGTTTAGTGCCATCTCAATGTGGGTGGGATTATAGGATGATCGTGATAGTTGCGCCGCCTCTACTGCCGTGACATCATTTTAAAAGCGACACAAAACACTTAACAGTAACACAACCGCTAGCCGTTAGCTGCTAGCTCATTATGCTGCATAAAGCAGTTGTTGATGGTGATTTGCCACAAGTGTAACAGTTCAATTGGCCTGCTAGTTTTAGAAACTTCCAGTAACTGGTCAACTAAATAAAGTGAAGCTTTCAAGCAGAGTATTGAGTTAACGTAACAAAACGTACCATCCTCCATCATGGACTCCAACAACGCCGTGGCCGAGTCCAGCGCACTCTCCCTCCCATTGCTCGCCAGTTTAGATAGCGTCCATTTGGCCAAACCACTTCCACTTTTCCTTGATGGTTCTGTGGTCACTTTTAAGTTTTTTTTTTTTACTTTTCCCTACACTGTTGGTGGGTCCGGCAACAGCTGAGACACTTCCTGAAAGACTTTTTAGTTTTGCATTGTTTCGTTCATCGCTAACGAGAGAAACGTCTGCACCTCGTTTATTGAACACGCCATCATCATTTCTTTTTACAATTCAAAAGTCGCATGAACAAATGATACTGCTATCACTGTAGCTAACTTTAAAACTAGCGTGTTGATGTCCCGTGTGACGCTGGTAGAGGCGATTCTCTCTGACCAATCAGTGATCTCCAGGGTTTTGACGTCACATTTAGTATCGGCTCGGCTCACTTGGAACCTCGACCGAGGTGGTCCTAAAAAAAGTACCAGGTACCAGGAACTATCCACAGTGGAAAACCCCCAAAAAGCGAGTCTAGTTGAGTCGAGATGTACCGTGCAGTGGAAAAGCCCCTTTAGACAAAAATACTTAGTACGAAAACTTAGTAGCATTTATGTATTTATTTTTTTGCAGCGTATAGTAAAAAAAACTGCACCTGCATCAGTATTGGCTGATCACACTGTTTAGGAAATATTGTTAAATGCAATGAGAATGCCAATCTAACTTAAAGCTGACCCCAAAATATTGTGTTAAGCTTTCTGTAAAGTAGGCCATCTTCTCCAGAATGAAAGTCACTGAGTTACCTGTGAACCCTTTTGGTTCATCTGTACCTTTCAGAAAAGGTAGGACACATCACGGACGTGTATCATTCAATTACAAATCTGGCCCCGATCTGCATTAGTCCTTGAAAGAGGCATGACGTCAAGCTTTGGGCTCGTGCCAAGCCATCTACATGTGATTTCTGCCCTTCAAGATCCAACTAAGAGCTTTTCAAGGGCCACCCTAACGGCAAAGACACCCGAACACATTTCGTTTCCGGCTCTCTGTAAGGAATACAATTATTTTAAGCGCAGGTGCCCTCTGGAAATTGGAATACTTTTCTTAGCATCGTAAATAGCGGACGGGGCTAGCTCCGCGTAGATGCTAAGGGATCACGGTATAGAATCATTCAAATCAGGCTATATAAATCGTTATTTGCAAAGCAGGCAACCTATGATTCGGCAGCTGCTCCAAACGATGGAACGGATCCTTTCAAGTGCAGACAATTACGCTGCCACTCACTGTTATTGAAAGAGGAGCTTGAAGGGCGATGGATGGGGATGGACTACATTAGCATTCCGGCTATGTGCATCTATTTACCGCACGCTAGGTGTAACCACACTGCCGCAGTAAGATGCTACTTCTCAACGCCGCAGTCGACATCCTGCTCTGAGCCTGAATCACTGAAGGAAACATTCAATACCACCATCAATGCAAGACAGGAGGGAATTGTTCTCAGTTTGGCTGCAACTCAACAGCACAGTAGTGTTGTGTCATATACTGCATATTCATATTGAGCACATTCGTATATATTGAATAAATATTGATATATTCGCAATGGTTTTGCTTGTGGCATACGAGCAATATTGCGAATATCACTGAGCCCTACATCACCACTTGTTTTGAAAGTGTGTTTGAATATATTAGGCCTTGAGCACTAACTCTGCGCTGAGAGGCAGTTGTGGGTTTTCATTTGCACGAAATGCACCTGAACTTCACGAGTGGCGCTTTTCAGATTAAGAGCTCTCTCCCCAAGGACGGAAGCACCACCTTCGTCCCATTAACTGAAATGACTTCATTGTGTTGATTAACAACCCCAGGGTCAATTTGTCACCTTGTTTATGCACAAACCACTCGACAGGACCTGCACCGAATTCACGGCGAGCAACACGTTAATGGTCACAGTGGCAACAAATGGGGAACTCAGCCTATTTAGCCCCTATACTCGCCATAATAAAACCATTCTGCTCAAGCACGCCGACTCCTCGCCACTGTCATTACATGCCAGAGCTGTGGTGAGTGGGAGCAAGAGTGTATAATCACATTCTGACTGAGACTGGAGCCTCAGGAGGGAGCGCACAGAGAGGCATTTGTGAATGAGTGTGTGTTTCAGTGAGGTAAGGGGCCGTTCAGACGAATGTAGAAATCTAGACAGTGCAACAGTTAGAACAAAAGCCTCAAGAAGTGTTCTTTGTCTCAAAAAGATATTTGTAACTTCATACAGTGTCTAAATAATGCAGCCCTCTTGCATTAGATGCCGAAAAAGCAGCATGACACGGCGCCCATCCAGTGAGTGTTTACATATAAAAGCTAGCGAAAAACAACGTATTTGGTGTGAACACCCCCTACGAAGTACGCTGCGTCTTGCATCACAGTGAGTGCAATGCAGATTTCATCATCAGCAGAGAATGTGCGTGATCATAAAATGGTCATTATAACTGAAATATGCCTTAATTATTGTCCGCGTCCAGCCCAGTTTTTCTCTAGATACGCGGACGGGACTCCACCTGCGCATGCATCTCATTTACACTCAACGTCAGAGTATCACAAAGCAGTCATGGTGTGCATGTGTCCAACGCATGCAAACAGGCTCACGGTCAAAAGTAGGGCTGGGTATTGAAACTTATTTCCCGTTTCCATGACAACTTACGAGCTCTCGTTTTGTTTCCAATTTCCTACCAATTTCTTTTTTATCCAACCATATTCAAGAGCATACTTTGATAAGCTAATGTGCTCAACAGTGTGTGGCCCACACTTGAGAACTAAGTATATGCTAGCCTTAATTTTCCCTGGGTTCATGCCTAGGCTGACTGGATGCGGCTACACCCCTTCTGTCTGCTGAACCGAAAGACAGGGCGAGAGAGCGAGACGTGTTGAAGACAGAAAACAGATGGCCAGGTTTGGGTTTGTGTCTCCTGTCTGTCACCTCCCTTAAGCCCGGCTAGAGAATAACAACTGGCCACTTTTTATGGCCATTATAAAAACTGCAAGAAGGCAAACATAGTTGTCCATTTCTGAGCCCAGAAGCTCTACCACAATCCCGCTTTCCCATGTTGCAAATCTTGCGGCCTTTGCTGACTGGGCTTCGGGGCAGCACAAGAGGGGAATTGTACAATGGGTACAAGGGTCAGGAGTTAGGTGACCCCCACATAGTCAAGCACTACGAACGGGGTGTAGGGGGCAGATAGCCTCAGCTTGGGCAAACCCGGGTTGATTAACTTTTTGATGCATGCCTTAGCAGCCCTTCAGAGAACAGAGGCTCTGCTGTCCACTTGTCAAAGTGTGACTCATAAACAGGCATCGAATCACTAGGGTATTGTTCAAATATGACCTCACAAACTGACCATGAAGGCCACACAGTGTTCTCCAAGTTTGATGCTGACAAAGAGGAGGGTTGAATCAGCAATGCACATTTATGCAAAGCTTTTATCCAAAGCAAGTGTATTCAAGGTGTGGACTTGAGTAAGCGAGCCAAAGACAACTGTGGAAAGGATAATCGGTCTGTAAGATGTACTGTATGTAGTGGATGGAGGAAACCAGATTCAACTGTGGGTGCCCATCCTCCTCTGACATTACAATAAATGTACATATGCCAAATATTATCTAGATACAAAATATTTGTTTTAATAGTTATGCTTTCATTAAATACAGGCACTCGATATTGCAATAGGAATTGAAGTAATGCTTATCTGAGCTCGCCACAAATGTTCCCTTACTCTCAAATATCTTGCCCAATAAAAGCTCCATATTACCTCTTTAGTTAACTGAGAATCTGCAGGATGGGTCAAAGGTGAAAGGTCAAGCAGCTGGTAAAATCTCTTTTTAACCACACAGCATTCCTGCACTTCACGGCTTGTTAGGTAAAAAACGTTTAGAACAGGGTCGAGAATAATATTGCAAGACCGTCGAAAAGGAGATCGCTCAAATGGGATGGGTCACCTAGTCGATTATTGAAGTCTAATTTAGCTAGATACATCTGTTGCACTCCATCCAGCTGTTTTGTTTGGACATGACTCTAGAACTAGTCTACTTATACAGGGCGACCTTTAGACTGGCTCGCCAAACAATCGTTCGGTCAACCCACCAACTCGGCGATTGAGAAAATATGCAGTTTTCCGCATCCGTATCATTCAGCCAAACAGGGTTGATGCATTTCACTGTTTACACACTATAATGAGCAACTTTGCGTGCTGTGAATGACCCCAGAGGTGCCCAGAACTCTTGCTCTTGTCAGGCAACTGGCGATAAGTCAGCGCTCCACTGTGCGAGGTGTAGCCAGCGTGAACGCAGAGAGGCTCCTTTGCTTCTTTATCGCTAAAGAGATCTGACAGGCCCTCCAAGCAGTGAGACAGTACCTCGTGCTAGAGTTTGACTCAGTGGTGGCATGTTAGCTGCCCCGCGGCCTCTGGCTCATCCAGAGGGTTGCGAGCAGTCAAATAAATGACAAACGTCCACAGAACACACAGGTAAGAGAGCGACAGAGCAACACCAGGAGCACCAGTCTGTCCTTTGCTGTACCCTCCATCAACAACGCTCAATTGACCCACATTCATGGAACAACAGGCTGAAATAAAGAGAGAAAACAAGTTGAGTAAATCTTTCCATGCTCTCTGACAAAGGCCAAGGGAGACCGCATTCAGGTCAGTCCGATCAATTGATCACTATGATTGGTTGATGGGCAGAGGGAATTGACAAGAGGGCTGTTATTCCTGCAAGTGAGTCAGGCTGATTATACAACAATCAATTTTTCATTACAGTAACAATCAGCACTGATGGAAAATGCCTGAAATTCGGGAAGCTAACTCAATACTTCCGGCCGTGCAACTTGTTAGCGATCCTGCTATTAGCTAATAAACGCTAAAGTCCCTTAAAGCTCTGGTGAGATTGGCAGTCAAACACAACAAATAGAGTCTAATTCTTATCTTAGATATAGCTATTAGTTCTCCCACATAATATCAATACTTCAACAAGCTCTTCTCAGTGTGTACTAGGAAGTGAGAGGCTTCCCTGCTTTGAAAAATAATTGCTTAAATCAGTCTAGGCTGGTTTGCTGGTCCTAGATGGTTTAAGGTTGTCTTTTCTGGTTAAAGCTGGTCTCCCAGTCTGACCAGTTGAAAGGTGCCTCGAAACTTATACCTGAGAGGAAAAAACACAAACAAACAGATTGAACCATCTTAGGGTGGGTTTGATGGTTTTAGTTGGTTTAAGTTAGGTTTAGCTGGTCTAAGCTGGTCTCCGAAGTCGGACAAGCTGAAAAGTGCCCCAACCTTCACTAAAGCATGATAAAAGCTTAAAGCACCCCATTCTGTTAGGTGGACTTAGATGTTTTAAACTAGTCTTTGCTGGTTTACACTGGTCTCCCAGTTTGACCAGTTGAAAGGCGCCTCAAAACTTAAACCCAAGAGAGAAAAAAGTAAACAGCTTGAACTATCTAAGGTAGGGTGTGCTAGTTTTAGTTGGTTTAAGTTAGGTTTAGCTGGTCTAAGCTGGTCTCCCACTCTGACCAGCTGAAATGTGCCTTAAGCCTTAAACCTGAGAACAAAATCTTAAACCAGCCTAGACTAGGTGCTGGCCTTTGTTGGATTAAGTTAGTTTTAGCTGGTTTAAGATCCCAGTTTTGACCAACAAATCCCTCTAAAACCTAAAAAAAAAAAAAATTTAAAACAGCCAATGACAGCCAGTTTTCTGGTCTAAGTTGGGCTAAGATAGTCTTAGCTGGTTTAAGCTGGTCTTTCACTTTGGCAAAGCTGGTCTTTATCTGATCAAGTTGGTCTCCCAGCCTGAGCAAGTAAAAAGGGTCCAAAACCTCTATAAAACCAGCCCACAGATCAGGCTGGGATACTAGCTGATACCAGCAAACCACTTTCAGCTGTTTTTTTTCTGTTCATTACAAGCTAGTTCAGCATGAGGAAGTCCCATCACCCCCTCCTTTTCCTTCACACCACCCAAGTCTCCTTAGTGCCCGCTGAGCGTGAGCGAGAGTGTGTAGGCCGACATAATCAAAATCACTCACGAGGAATTTGAATACTTTAAATTAAGAAGCTGTGACGCTCTTTCCTCCCGGTCCCCCCGGTCCAGCCACCTGGTGCGGAACGTCTGCTGAGTTTCAGAGGAGAGGGGGAGGCTGGATGCATCAACTGAACTTCCAACTGTGCTTGCAGCCAACGAAAATGGAATAGGACAACACAACCTTAAGCTGTCTTTGACTTATGCTTCTTTTTTTTTATTGTAATTTTTTTGGCATGCACGGTTCAAAGTGCCGGCTCTCTCAGAAGGGAATAAATGCAGTGAGGGTTGCGTTTAAGGGGTGCACTCCTCAGAAGCGAAGCTGTTACTATTCCAATTATCTATTCCTCAGAGAAATGGAGGGATCCAAGCCCTAAAGGAAAGGTTGTTTATGCACGATCACCCTAAAAGATATTTCTTTCTTCATTTACTCAACCTTATGTTGTTCCAAACTCATATGGTGAGTAAATGAGGACAGAATTAAATATTTTGGGCGAACTATTCCTTTAAGGGTGCTTAAATTGCGACTGATCGTTAAGGATGTAGCTGACAGTGGAAAAGACTGTTTGCTCGCTAAACATGTGATGCTAGTCCTTCATTCCATCTGTTTGGTTAGAAAAGGAAAAACAATTTCGATGAACACTAAAGAGAGACAGAGAGAGAGAGAGAGAGATAGGGAGAGAGAGAGATAGAGAGAGAGAGAGAGAGAGATAGAGATAGAGAGAGAGAGAGAGAGAGAGAGAGAGAGAGAGAGGGAGAGAGAGAGAGAGAGATAGAGATAGAGAGAGAGAGAGAGAGAGAGAGAGAGAGAGAGAGAGAGAGAGAGAGAGGCAGGTTTGTGAAAACCTGGTAAAAAGAACTGACGGCTGCCATTACAGTACAGCCCAAGCTGTTCGACTGTCGTCAGGCACGCCCGGCAAGATGCGGCACGCTCCATATGGCGTGCTTGGATCTGCCTTCTCAAGGGAAGAGCTGCCTCCCTGTGCGATAGTGAGAGTGTCTTTGTCGATCAGTCTTAAAGTGATAGTTCACCCAAAAATGACAATTCTGTCATCATTTACTCCTAAAGTTGTTTCAAACCCATGACCATCCATTTTCAATCATTTTGTTTCACATAAAGTGAAAGTGAATGGTGACAGAGGCTAACATTCTGCCTAACACCTCCTTATGTGTTCCACGGAAGGGTTTGGGACAACATAGGTGAGTAAATGAAGACTGAATTTTCATTTTTGGCTGAACTATCCCTTTAAGGAAGCTCTGTATAATTACGCTGGTTTCTGGAGTGCTTTAAAAATTCTACCAGGCACGAAAACTTTCCAAAGCAAACCTTGCTGAGGGAGATGCTTCTCCCATGCCTAGCAACCTTGAGGATATTCCCATGGAGCAGAACAACAAACTTTCCAAGACGGAGACCGAATCTAACAAAGGACTTGCTTAAAACAATACTTGGCGACTAAAACAGGGTCTTACTGAATAAATCTCCAAATCTTATTTTCATCCCAAATTAATACATACAATAATTTGCAAAAAACTAATCCCATTTAATAGACCATTAAGAAATGTTTGCATAGTGACATTACAGTGTTTTACTGTCATGAAAATCATCATTTACAGACACATTTTATTATAAAAAATATATATATATTATATACATTTTACAAATATTAAAATAACACAAATACACATGTTTTATCTATATAATTGAATGCCAATATACACCTTTAATATTTTTATGTATAATATAAATATTAATTATTATTATAATCAGTTATTTCAATTACCGGTACAAATAATTACATTAACATTAAAATGTGTGTATGTATCATTTTACAACACATTTTGTATTTAAAAAAAAAAATATTTTTTTCCATTACAGCAATGAAACCCAGGAAAATGTGCTAAAGTAACGAAACACATGAAAATATAGAAATATTAAGGAAAATCTCGTTTCTTAATTTTAATTACATTACAATAAAGAAATGGGAAAATACGCTTAATTGTGCCAAAAAAATTATTGTCATGAAAAAATGGTCACAAATATGTGTTAATGCCTTAAAAAAAAAAAAAAATAGGCTTTATTTTCTTTGTAAAAAGGATGTCATTATAATTCATGAAAACACAATTATAAATATATTTATTTTGGTTTTGAGGTGAAATACGAGCTGGATATTTCTTGATAGTTTGCATGAGAATCGTCTCGGTTACGTATGTAACCTCCGTTCCCTGATGGAGGGAACGAGACGTCGTGTCGAAGAAGCGACACTAGGGGTCTCTCTTGAGCGCCGAAAGATACCTCTGATCTATGAAAAAAGGCCAATGAGAGTTGGCGAACAGTATTTGCATACTCCGCCTCCGGATACGGATATAAAGGCGAGAGAAATACGCTCGTTCATTCAGGATTTTTCTGAGGAGCCGGGAGTGTTCCAGGCATCTCAGCGGCTCGGCTCAGCGACGTGGCCGGGAAGACACGACGTCTCGTTCCCTCCATCAGGGAACGGAGGTTACATACGTAACCGAGACGTTCCCCGTCTGTCGCTCACTTCGACGTCGTGTCGAAGAAGCGACACTAGGGGTCCACTTCAAAACTCGCCATGCGCTGAGCCGTGTACGTGTACTGCTGACACAGAAGCGGGCAGGTATTTTGCACGTGCACAAGCGACCAACTGTGTTCAGGCTGCACGTACTCTTCCCCAATGCCCCGAAAAAGCGTCAGCATCCTTTTGGTTACCCTAGGGGGGAACAAGGTGACGCTCCCAACTAGGGAACGGGCCAAGCCTGGCTGGGCCTCTTTTCTCTCTATGTTTTCTCGGCATAGAGCAAGAGCAGCCGGGGCCCTTACCGCATCGAGGGAAGGGGGTCTTATTCCAAATTCCTATTCTTTTAGGGGGAAAAGACCCTGCGGAGGCCACACCCGCCCAACAGGGGAGGTAAGGTGGCAAAATACATCACATGGCCACTTTGGGCATGTGGGAGGAAATGCCGCGGTGGTAGATCCAACCTCGAGGAGGGGGGAGTTGCTACAACACGGCGACCGGAGGGCAGCGAAGGGCTGCCTAAGGGAGACGCGGGTCAGCTCGTAAGGTGACCGTACCGCGGAAATACACACAGGAGGAGTCCCGTAGGAGGCCTGATCTGTGGAGCACTTATTCCAGTAGGGGTAGCCGGAGGTACCCGTAGTGGACTGGACCAGCACGTTCCTCCGCTGAACTGCTGCGGGTCCGAAGTGCTAGGGAGGAATCAACCAGGGACCTGGGTCCTCTGGGACAAAAAGCGCACTGTTTTGCCTCGGTAGAGGGAAACGGCGCTGGAACAAGCGGATCACCCGGTCAGATCGTCGACGTGTACCGAGTTCTACGGGCTCGGACCTGAGAGAACACGGGACGAAACTGACTCAACCCTGAGATCATAGGGGTGTTAGGTGCTGCCCAGCCCGCAGCTCTGCAAACGTCTGCTAAGGAGGTGCCCCTAGCCAGTGCCCATAAGGATGCCACGCTCCTAGTGGAGTGGGCTTGAACCCGTAAGGGGGGCATGGCCTGGGTGTGATAGGCCAACTGAATGGCATCCACCACCCAGTGAGACACCTCTGTATGGAGACAGCGTTCCCTTTCTGCTGCCTCCAAAGCAGAAAAAGAGCTGCTCAGAGCGCCTGAAGCTCTGGGTGCGTTCCAGGTAGGCACGTAAGGCACGTACCGGACACGACAGTGAGAGGGGCTGGGTCTGCCTCCTCCCGGGGCAGCGCTTGTAGGTTCACTACCTGATCTCCAGGGGGCGTGGTAGGAACCATGGGCACATAGCCCAGTCGAGGTCTTAGGATCACATGAGTATCTGCCGGACCGAGCTCCAGGCAAGTGTCATTAGTAGGGAACGCTTGCAGGTCCCCGACCCTCTTGATGGAAGTGAGCGCGATCAGCAGGGCCGTCTTTTCAGGAGAGGGCCCTGAGCCAACTGATTCTAGCGGCTCGAAAGGGGATCTCTGAAGACCGGCGAGGACCACCGAGAGATCCCAGGAGGGGAACAGGTTTGGCCGGGAGGGATTTAACCTCCGGGCACCTCTTAGGAACCTGACGATTAAGTCGTGCTTGCCCAGAGACTTGCCGTCTACTGGGTCGTGGTGAGCTGCGATAGCAGCAACATACACCTTTAAGGTGGACGGGGACAGCCTCCCCTCCAACCTCTCCTGTAGAAACAGGAGCACTGACCTAACTGCGCACCTCTGTGGGTCTTCTGCCCGAGAAGAACACCAATTGACGAACAGACGCCACTTTAGGGCGTAGAGTTGCCTGGTAGAAGGGGCTCTGGCTTGGTTGATCGTGGCTACGACTGTGGGTGGTAGACCAGCTAGATCTTCCGCATCCCGTTCAGGGTCCAGACATGGAGGTTCCAAAGGTCTGGGTGCGGATGCCAGAGCGTGCCCCGTCCCTGAGAAAGAAGGTCCTTCCTCAGGGGAATTCGCCAGGGAGGGGCTGTCGCGAGGAGTACAAGGTCCAAGAACCAGGCCTGAGTGGGCCAGTAAGGAGCCACGAGAGTGACTTGCTCCTCGTCCTCCCTGACCTTGCACAGCACCTGTGCAAGAAGGCTCACTGGGGAAATGCGTACTTGCGCAGCCCCACCGGCCAGCTGTGTGCCAGTGCATCTGCCCCGAGGGGAGCCTCTGAACGGGCGTACCAGAGCGGGCAGTGGGAGGTCTCTCGGGAGGCAGAGGGGTCTACCTGGGCCTAGCCGAACCGTTCCCAAATCAGCTGAACCGAGTGGGGGTGAAGCCTCCACTCTCCGCCAGGCAAGCGTTGTCATGACAGCGCGTCCGCTATCACAGTGAGGTTGCCGGGGATGTGAGTGGCACGCAGCGACTTGAGTCGGTGCTGGCTCCAAAGGAGGAGACGACGGGCGAGTTGTGACATGTGACGGGAGCGTACGCCGCCTTGGCGATTTATGTACGCGACCGCAGTGGTGCTGTCCGACCTGACTAGGAGATGTTCGTCCCGAATTAACGGGAGAAACTTCCGCAGGGCCAAAAGGACGGTCAACAACTCGAGGCAGTTGATGTGCCAACGCAGCTGGGCCCCTTTCCAACGGCCTGAGGCTGCGTGCCCGTTGCAAAAGGCGCTCCAACCCAATCTGGAGGCGTCGGTCGTGACCAGGACGCGTCTGGACACCTTCTGTAGGGGCACTCCAACCCGTAAGAAACAGGGGTCTGTCCAGGGGTTGAATGTCTGACGGCAGGCGGGGGTGATTGTTACCTGGTGCGTGCCGTGGCGCCATGCTCGTCTCGGGACTCGGGTCTAGAGCCAGTGTTGGAGCGGTCTCATATGCATCGACCCCAGCGGCGCGGCCGCCGCGGAGGATGTCATATGCCCCAGGAGCCTCTGGAAAAGTTTTAAGGGGACCGCTGTGCCTGGCCTAAAGGCGGCGAGGCAGTTCAACACTGACTGGGCACGCTCATTGGTGAGACGTGCCGACATTGAGACCGAGTCTAACTCCATCCTGAGAAAAGAGACGCTCTGAACTGGAGTGAGCTGGCTCTTTTCCCAGTTGACCTGAAGCCCCAGACGGCTGAGGTGCCTGAGCACCTGGTCTCTGTGGGTGCATAGTAACTCTCGCGAGAGGACAGAGATAAGCCGAAGGGGAGGACTTTGTACTGATACACCTGGCCCCCGAACGCAAACCGCAGGTAGAGGCGGTGTCGGGGCAGGATGGAAGTACACGTCCTTCAGGTCTACCGCTGCGAACCAATCTAGATGCCGGACGCAGGTTAAGCGTGAGCATTTTGAACGGGAGTTTGTGCAACACTCGGTTGAGAACTCGCAGGTCCAAGACTGGTCGTAAGCCGCCGCTTTTCTTGGGTACGATGAAGTAAGGGCTGTAGAGACCCTTCTTCATCTCGGTTGGAGGGACAGGCTCTATCGCGTCTTTGGCCAGAAGAGTCGCGATTTCCGCGCGCAGGGAGTGGGCGTGTTCGCCGTGTACTGCGGAAAAGCGGACGCCCATGAAGGGGGGCGGGGGCCTGGCAAACTGAATTGCGTAACCGAGTCGGATGGTCCGGGCCAGCCAGCGAGACGGGTTGGGAAGTGAAAGCCACGCGTCCAACCTCTGCGCTAGGGGCACCAAAGGGACGATTAATTTTGACGTACCCGGCGGGGCTTCGCAGCGGGGCGGAGCAGGTAGGGCAGCGTTGGGCGGCGATGGGGCGACCCGCGGCTGAGGTGCTGAGACAAGACTCAAAGCACTTACCTTGCTCCGCACACCCGGCAGGGGGCGGGTTAGCGACTGAGGAGGAGGTCCTGGGTAGGCGTCCTCTGGACTCGTCGGAACCGGCCGGCCGGGGGACAGTCGTGGGGCTGAAGACGGGTGGTCCGTGTCCAGGAAGCCAGGACTGTTGATATCTGGGGGCAAAGTGCCGTGAGAACGGCATTTGCGGGCCAGGTGACCCAGAGACAAAAGGAAATAGCTCATTACAGAGAATATGAGAATGTGAAAATTAATTCAACAAGAAAAGATTCTCCTCCCGGCCCTCCACCGGGGACGGAGCGGTCTTACCAGCCTCCGGAGCTAACATCTTGGTCCCTGGGTTGAACGTCTACGGACAGCCTGGGAGCCTTCCGGGTCCTCGAGGGGGTCCGTGAGACGGGGGCGTCCATTTCCTGCAGCGTGCTCGACGCTGGGGCTGAGAGCTGGGCCCGGGTTGAGGCGGAGCAGGGTGTTTCACAGCCGCAGGAGGACGCCCGTCGGCGAGCAGACGGGGCATGGCCCATGGCGGCAGGCTTGCGGCGGGGCAGGATGTGTAGTGGCCTCCGTCTGCCTCACCGCTGAGGACTGCTGGGCAGAGTCGTCAACGGTGGCGCCGAATGGACGGAGCTGGGAGACGGGGGTGTGGGAGAAGGTGTGCCTTGTCCGCCTCCCGCATTTCGACCAGGTCCAGTCCACAGGTGCGTTTCTGGACCACAAGGGGTGGCCATCGCCTGTTCGAGTGCCAGCGCTTCTGACCTCCGTGGCCCGGGGGCGCGGTTGGTCATCCAGCGCAGTTCCTGCAGCACATCAAGAACAGGACTACCCAAGGTGCAAGTTTTGAAGTGCCTTGGCCTGGCATTGGTTGCAGGAAGGGCCGTGGCGTGCAGAGTGGAAGCGGTCTGGGACCGTTCCACCACGAGGGTAGTGAGAGCGGAGGAGCGAAGAAGCCTTGGCTTAGCTCAACTCGTCGTGCACGTCCGGGAAGAAAGGAACGTTGGGGGGGGCGTGGCTGTGAGCGGCGCACCTGCCCGCGGAACCGATCAAGTAGCCCGGGAAAGCATAGCGGATCTCCGTGCGTCAGGCTCAGGCTGGGCGGCAGACCCGAAGGTGGCGGCCCAGGCGAACGATCAGCATCCGATGCCGCTGTAACGCTCTCCGATGCAGCGGTGATGTCATCCAATTCTGAGGCAAGCAAGCGTGCCGGGGAGGCGGGCGGTTCGAGGGGGTTTACCCGGCGAACAGAGCCCGTCATATTCCCCAAATCGCCTTCATCGCCCGCGGCGCCTGCGCCGATCCCGTAGGAAGAAGGCGGAGCGCGGGGGGCGGCTGAAGTGGCTTTCTCTCATTACAAAAGAAAGCCGTGCGACCGCAATGCTATAACGGCCATGTTCTCATACTGAGAAGATGAACCATTGGAGAGAATACTCATCCCGAGCTCAGACGGAAGCAAACAAGCGTACCGGGGAGGCGGGAAGTTCGAGGGGATTTACCCGGCGAACAGAGCCCGTCATTGTCCCCAAATCGTGTTCATCGCCCGCGGCGCCTGCGTCAATCCCGTAGGAAGGAGGCGAGGCGCGGGGGGCGGCTGAAACGGCTTTCTCTCATTACAAAAGAAAGCCACACGACCGCAATGTTGCCATGGCTATGTTCTCGCACTGAGAACATAGACCATTCATAAAACATTACTTGCGTGCGATCGCAGCCCAGGCATGCAAGACAGTGTTTTGTGACCGAGAGAGGTGGGGAGAAATCACCGCATCCAGAAACTACACAGGGGCGGAAATTACATCTTTATAAAGACGCGTCCTGAAAAGGACGTTCAACGCCGCTGTGTAATGCTCTTTCAGAGAAATAAACTCTTTTATGGAGAGAATCACTCTTTCAACTCCTTTAACTCTGCGCTGTCGAAGCGCCCAGGGGCAAACTGCACGCCGGCAGTGAAGAGAAAAGCCGCTGTAGTGCGCCGTAAATCCAACAGCAAAGCAGAGCGTCAGAGGATCAGAAGCAGGATCAGTTGTGTCACTCGCAGCTGACTGCATACACACGACCATCGGCTCCGAAGAAAATTACTGAATGAACGAGCGTATTTCTCTCGCCTTTATATCCGTATCCGGAGGCGGAGTATGCAAATACTGTTCGCCAACTCTCATTGGCCTTTTTTCATAGATCAGAGGTATCTTTCGGCGCTCAAGAGAGACCCCTAGTGTCGCTTCTTCGACACGACGTCGAAGTGAGCGACAGACGGGGAACTAATATGTTGTCCAATCCTTTGTGTTTGTATACGTTTGCACCAAAGACAAAACATTCTGATTAAGAAAATAATTTTCTGTAAATGTTAGCGCAGCGTAGTTCTAGCGGGAAGACTAGCAGCTGTACATCATCGCACCATTAGCGGGGTAATTCCCAGCCAATCACATGTAAGTCGTTGCTTTATAAGTCTGCTCACAATCACATTGCTGTTTCAGTGTGCCAACCTCCTCCACCCCACCACCACCTGTTGAGCCCCGTCCTGCACGGGGGTAGGCTCCTCACCCCTGCCTCATATCTCCGGCAGGATATGACGGTTCTGAGTACAACTTCTTCGGACCGCCATACGGGGACTACACCAAAGAGAGACATTACCTTTCTGTTTTATATTCATTAAATAAATGTCATCTTAAATTCCACTAAAGTCAGCGAGTCTTCCTCATAGAAAGTAAATGAATACAATTATTAAATATTGATAAAAAAAAATTATACAGGCACGCAGAAAGTCACAGAGAATTTGTACACTAGAGAGTGATTGTATAAAAACACAAAGCAGCCCTCCTCCCTCCCTGATCAAGCCAGGGCGGTGAGAATTGTGTGGTCGTGTAGAAGCAGGAGTTTGATCGAGCAAATGCGAATGGTAACAAGGCCCGAGGGGACGAACGCAAGCAGTGGAGATTGAATAAACTCACGAGAGAAAAACAGCAAAGGGAGCCCTTTTTACTACAGCAAGCTATTCTCCAGAATATGTCACACTACATATTTGTTTTTTACCTGAACTACAAGTCAATTAGTCAGAACATATTAAGCACACTTTTCTGCACGTGCTCGCCAAACTTAAGTCCATTCAAAGACAGGAATGCAAAGTGGCACTGCAAAAACGAAAATGTTGTATAGCCAATAAACTCAACTTTCCTCTATTTTTACCCAATGACCTATCACAACATGCTTCGGTCTCTAAAATAAAGAGTGATGTGGTGTAGTGGGCTAAAGCACATAACTGGTAATCAGAAGGTTGCTGGTTTGATCCCCACAGACACCACCATTGTGTCCTTGAGCAAGACACTTAACTCCAGGTTGCTCCGGGGGGGATTGTCCCTGTTATAAGTGCACTGCAGGTCGCTTTGGATAAAAGCGTCTGCCAAATGCAGAAATATAAATATATAAATTTTATTTGAGGCTTATTTTGACTCTGTTTTGTATGTGAAGCTACTAGAATTCCTGAGGAAATAGTGGCTACGTTTTAAAAAGCATACTTCTTAATAGTGACTATTTCTGCAGTACACACCACTTATAAAAAAATGGACGATATGCACATTTTCCTGTCAGCTAATTTAACTAATTTATTCAGTTCTATTCTTAAAAAGTGTAGCGTTCCATAATGCATTATTTCTCGTGCTATTTTTAAACAATAGGGAGTATACAGTACATACGGCGCAGTATGCATTAAGTATTCCATTCCGAACATACTCTGGGTTTGGGTTGCAACTTGGCTCAGTGAGTGTGTACTATGGGCTAGATATAGTGTGTGTGTGTGTATGTGTGAAAAAAGGAGGGGTCAGCAGAAGAGGAGGGCAGCCGGTCGCCATCGTTCCCCATGGAAATGTGAACCAGCTGTGGTATTCTGGGGGCCGATCTGCTGGGGTCGATAACACTGGGCCTTTTGTCCATCTACCCTGAGTTTCTGACATTCTCCCACTCTCTCATTTCTCATCTATTTCTCACTTAACCGCTACCCGGCTAGAGAAAACAATCTTCAATCTGTAAGTGGGGGCTCTCTGTCACACACGAATGAAATGCAGTCACACAAACACAATACCTACATGCACACATAAACAAACAGAGGGCATGTGACGAACAAAAGACGCTTGATGTGTTGTTCAAGAGAACGGACGTGACAAAATCGATTTTTTTCTGTCAAAAGCTTTGTGGCTTATTTAAAACTCAGCCTCTCGAAAAGAACAAAACGGCAAGGGAAAATATCCTTTGTGTATAAACGTTTCAATCAGACTTTCAAAGAACGTTTCAGTACCAACAAAACTTGCAATTCAAGTAAGTCAGCACACGCATTTTAACCAAATTGCCTAGATGCTAGTGAACAGAAGTCACGTTCACCAAAACCCCAGTTTATAAAATGGAAGCCAAATTTGTTCTCCTGAATGGACTAAATCATGTTGATTGTTTATCCATGTTTATTATGTTGAGGAAATAAAAGTACCTCGTCCAAACCACACGAACTCTTCGCCTACAGTTCTCCAACGTCAAGAAATTCAGGGATCTGCACATGTAACGGGAGCCAGCTGGTAGATAGCTGTGCAGTTCACTCCCATCCGGGTCACGGCACCACTGTTGCCGGTCCTACTCGCCCCGCTCCGAACGGGACTCGAACCGATGTCTCCGGCGTGGGAGGCGGGTGCACTAACGAGGAGGCTATAGGTCTAAAATTATGTAAAGTCTTTATGTAAAGAAAATATATAGTCAGATATCTTCTTTTAACTTAAAACTTGATTCTTATCATTAAGTCTCCTCACATTCATTCTCTTTCTATCACATTCCTCATTGATAGGTCCAGAGGTGGTGTCATTGTCTCTCAGGTGTGAATTACCTAAATATTCATGATCAAATTTAGCTCCACGCCGGAGACGTCGGTTCGTGTCCCGTTCTGAGCAGGGCGAGTAGGACCGGCAACACACACACAGGCGAAATATCACTAAAATAACTTAGCTGAATAAACACGTCTTTGAATTAAGTTAGGATTTTTACGTGAACTAAACACCGTTCGCTCAGTCAGTAAAATTACCCTTAAAGTGTTAGCATGCGTACGTTTTTTGCGCTTTTCGCAAAGAAACATAACACTGGCGCAACAAACTCCAACAGGGTTTCCACAGTGATCCAACAAAACCCAACAACCATTTAAGTTGGAAATAAATGGAGTTCGTTGGGGCAGAGTGAATTAGCCTTTAGGGGAATTAGCCCCTCTGAGATTGGCTACCTCATAAAAAGGACAGTGCTTGAAGCTTTTGTTTACATCCTCGTTAGCTTCCAGCACAGATAATTAGCATCAAAGAAGAGGCTTTGTGAAAGTCCAAATGCCGTGTTCTACACCAACACGGAGAAACCACATTTAGCTGTCCACTATGCCAACATGATCTACCTCTCCTCCCTGCACTCCCCAGCACCCCTCCAAGCATTCCACAGCTAAAATAAATAACCCTACTCTGAATGGTATTTTAATGAGAGTGTGGGAGTCTAACCGTTAAGCTCAGCTCACTGCATGCCATAGTCTGAGCGTGGTTTCCCTTTATGCCCCCAACAATTAGTTAGCTAATAAGCTTGCACTGTGAGAGAAATATCTTTTCATGAACATAATATGATGGGGACAGTCTTGAGTCTAGCCCATGCTAAGCGTCATTGGAGCATGCAATGGCAACCTTGTTGTCTGCATGGCATAGTCGGCAAGGCTTTTTGCTGTGGCTCCGTACCCTTGGAGAGAGGGCGTACATTAACCTTTATGGAGCAGGTTAATGTATGGAGAGAACTTTAACGGCTGGGATGAATTCATTACTTTGACAATCTCAGCTGATTCGCCATTTCAACCTTCTCCCTATAAACGTATGGACGGCATTTTGAAAACGCTATCTGCTGTGGCAGTTTTAACCTTAATCTAACCCTTGTCTAAGAGGAGGTGGGTGAATATCAATTATGTACTGAGAGGAATCAATGTCAAACAGACAGTCCAAGCTACAGGGGTCTATTTAGGCTAGTTCTAGTTTGCAAGGCAGGGAGTCTTGTTATTGCGATACAGTGCAAGCCTTATGCTAGCTTAACGAGTTGTCCATTTAAATGTTTTGAGAACATAATTAAATGTCCGACTCAGCAGTACTTGATCATGTACTTGATTCAGTCATTACATGACATTAAGGGCTAAATTTGTGACAGTCATTATGATTAAGTTATTCATTTTGATATAAAAAATAGGGAATGCAGAGTTGGAGATTTGCGATGCCACATGCTAGTAAGGGGCGACTCCGGTCAACAGTTGCACTAGATGCTTTAGGAATCTGTGCGGCCAGATTTACTAGGATGTTCCCTGACAGCAAGCTTATTTTAACTAAACAGCCACCATATTGAAAGCAATTAAGGATGCCATTTAGAACAGCGTAACAGCCACTGTACCATGAACGGCAACTCTCCCATTAAGTTCAGAGGCAGGAGTTTGCATGTTCCCTCCGTTACACACAGAGTGAAGGGAGGGTGGTTGACTTCTCCTACCGAGAGGCGGCGGCCGGCAACAGATCTTTGCCTATGGGAAGCGTCAGTGATCCTCTTCAGTTACCAGAGAGATACGCCACTCAAAATCACAGCTATTTGCAAGTCAAGCGGCTCACTTCACATTCAGTGCAGACAGCAAGCAGTGGACAGAATCTTCCCAGGACTCCAGGCAACACTGACTGATAAAAACTAAATGAATACATACAAAACAAAGATTTTTATAAATCTGTACAGGCAAAGGCTATGGCAGAAATCTACAGGTAGAATGTACAGCCTCGCAAGTACAACTTAAAGAAGCTAGACTGATGTTTAGCTTTCAACTACACCTCAAATGGCCCTTGACAGATCTGTCTGTCATGATGTGACCAAGTGACCCAGGGTGTCAGGAGAATTTAAAACAGCTTTTGACTGTGGCATGAAGGTAGACGCTGCGACTAGGGGACTGTGCTTGCTGTATGGAGACAATACATCACAGTTTTCCAGCTGAGTTAATATTCTGAGAATTCCCTGGGAAAGGAATTGGCATTCTCGGCAATGGATAACGTGTAGACAATAGGCAAGAGTTGGCAGATTTTGTAAAGGGAGAGAGGAGAAACAAAATGAAATGCAGGCTTCTAGAAAAACCTAAATTCCTCCTGTTCCTCCAACTCCCCTTTCATCTCCACCCGGGGCTGAGGCTAAAAATAGAGAGACTGGGAAAATACATTTTTAGCCCCATAACGGTGGATAACTCAGTTTTAAACTGAGCTGATGGGGTGGAGGTAGAAAAAAGGGATATGGAGTCAAGGGGCTTTTGCATTTGCAACTATAAGTTCAAGCTTTATAAAGTAGGGATTTCATTTAACATGGATTTGAAATAGTGTTACACATTCTACACCAAATATATCTTCATACTAAAAATAAACATAAAAACAAATGAAACACAAAACTCAACAAAAACCAACCAACCAAACTAAACCAAACAAAACATAAACAAAAACAACCCAACCAAACCATAAAAACAAAAACAGAAAATAACCACAAAAAAACAAACAAACAATACAAACCAACCAAAACAGAAAACAACCAAAAAAAAACTATACAAACCAAACCAATCACACTAAACAAACAAAATCAAATAAAAAACTAACTAAAAACAAAAAACAGCCAAACCAACCCAATCAAACAAAACAAACAAAATCAAATAAAAAACAAACAAAAAAACAAAACAAAAAACAGCCAAACCAACCCAATCAAACTAAACAAAAACAAAAAAACAGCCAAACCAACCCAATCAAACTAAACAAACAAAATCAAATCAAAAACAAACTAAAAACAAAACAAAAAACAGCCAAACCAACCCAATCAAACAAAACAAAATCAAATCAAAAACAAACTAAAAACAAAACAAAAAACAGCCAAACCAACCCAATCAAACAAAACAAAATCAAATCAAAAACAAACTAAAAACAAAACAAAAAACAGCCAAACCAACCCAATCAAACAAAACAAAATCAAATCAAAAACAAACTAAAAACAAAACAAAAAAACTGCCAAACCAACCCAATCAAACAAAACAAAAAAAATCAAATCAAAACAAACTAAAAACAAAACAAAAAACAGCCAAACCAACCCAATCAAACAAAATCAAATCAAAAACAAACTAAAAACAAAACAGCCAAACCAAACCAACCCAAACAAAACAAACATAATAAAATAAGAGAACCTAAAAACAAAACAAAAAACAGCCAAACCAACCCAATCAAACAAAACAAAATCAAATCAAAAACAAACTAAAAACAAAACAAAAAAACAGCCAAACCAACCCAATCAAACAAAATCAAATCAAAAACAAACTAAAAACAACAAAAAAACAGCCAAACCAACCAAATCAAACAAAACAAACAAAATCAAATCAAAAACAAACTAAAAACTAAATAAAAAAACAGCCAAACCAACCCAATCAAACAAAATCAAATCAAAAACAAACTAAAAACAACAAAAAAACAGCCAAACCAACCAAATCAAACAAAACAAACAAAATCAAATCAAAAACAAACTAAAAACAAAATAAAAAACAGCCAAACCAACCCAAACAAAACAAACAAAATAAAATAAAAGAGAACCTAAAAACCACAAAAAAAAAACAGCCAAACCAACCCAATCAAACAAAATCAAATAAAAAACAAACTAAAAACAACAACAACAACAAAAAAAAACAGCCAAAAACAAACCAAACAAAAACAAAAGCAGGCATGTGGAGTGGGGATGCTTTCGTCATTATTTCAGGTAATTTTTCTAATATTTAGAGGTTTATGAAACCTGCATGTCATAAATTGTGGCTAAATACATTCATATCAAATATTCCACATCATAAACATCTTCATATAGCAGAATATCTCTGGTATATCATCCCGTTTACATACTTATTAGCAGTAGAAAACCGCTTTCTAATATAGTTTGTGTGAAGTTGCTGAAAATCCACCTACATGTTCAGACTAAGCAGTCTGCTTTCAGTCGAGTGTTGGTCAAAGGTCAGGTGAGCATCTCTCCATGGCAACAACAGAAAGGTCCACCCCAAAGGGCAGCCTACAACCCGCCTTGTTGCTAACATGTCAATTACTCTTTTAACTGTCCATTACATGAATACTCCTGCCATTCCTTACAACCTAATGACCCTCACGTCTCTACAAACTGAGGGGGCCGCTAAACTTCCTGTCTGCCAATGGAGTCTTAAGTTTGGGCAACACACAAGGAGCATGAATGGGGACTTCAAAGACTTCCAAGAAGATGTGAGTGTATTTATAGATAAGGGCCAGTGGTAAAGTTATAAGGGCCAGTGGTTTGCCTTAAAGAACTCTAGTGCTCACCGTGAGATCAAAATAACTATGAGAGGCAGTCACGGCACTGGAACTGATTAATGACTCTAAAGTACACTTGAACAATGTGTAAACAATGAATATTGGGCCGCTCAACAAACATGAGCTAGGAATTGTCCTGCTGGGGTAAAAGAAGCCAAAAGGGGCTTTATGTTTTAGGATAGATTTGTGTTAAGACTCGTAGCGTTTGGACAAATGTTCACCAAATTCCCTGATAATGAGGGAAATGCAGTCCTACTCCTTTCCTGTCCTTTCAAAAGTGAAAAAAGCCCAAAATATTTGTCTTCGGAAGTCAAGATACAGTGTCTTATAGAAATAGTCAAAGTGCCTCATGCATATTTCATCTAGACTACTATCTCAGATGTGTGTGTGTGTGTGTGTGTGTGTGTGTGTGTGTTCGGCTTCAGTAGAGATTTCTGTCAAGGTCTCCTGGTCAGATACGTTGTCGCCACAGACAGGCAAAGATTCACTGTAAAGATTTACAAATGCATGCAGTTACTCACGCAAATACAGAGAACTGCATCACAGAACACGCTGACATAACCACTATAATATATGATCATATTTAGGAAAGACACCTCAAAGAGAAAGTTGCATACATGTATGTACTGTGTACATTTGTGGGATGTTTTGATACTGTTTTATCTCCATACAGCACCACCATAACCTTAACTGACCAATTCACAAATGGAACCGAGACGTGCACAAGTACACACAAAACCTGACCGCAAATAAATGACTAAATGAAGACATGATGCGTCTCAAATATGTAGAACAGGACATGCAAGAATGCATGCAAGCGTGTGTTTATGACCATGTGTATGTTTTGATGCCAACAGCTCCCCATTGACAACGGATGCTCATTTTCTCTAAAAGTGCAACCCTCTTCCTGAACAAGGCAAGTCATTGATGATAGATGCTTTCATGCCTTTCAAATGAGTATCATTTCTGTCGTCGTAATCGAATTTCACTCGTGTTACTATTTTCCAGCTTGAACGGCGTCCAAGAAGCAGGCGGAAACCTCGCAACGGGGTTATGCAAGAGCCGACCGCACCGAGCTGGAATCTGAAGGCAAAATAAAGAAAAACAAGCAGAGGAGAGTGGAGAAAAATCAATAGCTCTCGCTCCTAAGAGCTCCAGTAGATGCACAACCATTACCGATATGTTCAATTACACATAAACGCCAGGATTATTCCATTTCAGAATAAAAATACATTTCTATTCATTTGCATTTGACATTCCAAACATCACTATCGGGATAATAAATCATTAAAAATTGAGAAAAAAAAAATAATAATAATAATGTTGTCGTTATTTCTGTTTCCGACGCGTAAGCATTCGCCGTACTGCAACTGATGCTAGATTTAAGGCAATTATTTTAATGATCCATTTTAAACAGTAAATTCATTTTTTTTTATATCTCTGTAAGATATTCTGTAAGATATTCACTCTGATTTATTTCCATTTTTTCAAAGAGCAACTCACTTCCTGGCTAGTCTGACTCTTTTCCAGCTGCGCGCAACGATACCCAAATTTTCACTTCGCCCACAGAGGCGTTTAGGAAGTCCCCATGCTGCTTCCCAGAGATGTTTGAGCTTTCCGACATGAGATTCAGATGTCCTGCATGGAGCAATGGAGCTTTTCTCAACACTGGCCTCAGATGGTTGCGCGCGCAACGCTAGCATGGGAAGGAACTGTAAAGGGCCCACATGAAAGCCACCGAACAACATGGAAAAATACTTTGCATGGTTGTTTTTGGACTTTGAATGAGCGCCACAAACCTTTGTGGTGCTGTTCTTGTCGCTAACAGAGATGTTGTTTACTTGACGCTTGAACCCTAAAAGTATTAGCTTGCGCAAATTACAAGCATGCCACCCTTGAGTTTCAAACGCTTCATAACCGTTATCAAAGCCCCACTGTGTGCGCCACAAGACCGTGATCTCGTAATTTGTTGTTTTGGTGAAGCTTACATTTTTAGCTACCGGTACATGAATACTAGAGAAGTTAGAATGGCTAGCATTAGAAACACCGCTCACATATCCTTTAAAAATGTCAAATGTGGCTTGGATCTATCCTTCTTAAACACTTTTACATGATGTATAGTTCTGTGTCATATCAAGTCATTTGAAAGCATTGCATTTCGTCTCTCTCTCCTTTGAAAGGATATGCGTGTATCACACACACAGTTCTGCATTCCCCACACAGCGGAACTCCCTGCCGGCATACACTCTGCTTTATGTGGCAACACACACACACACAAATGCAATGCCCAACAGATCATCATTACCTAATAATCTACACAAATCACCTCAAGTGAGACCATTGACTCTGAAAAATAGAATCAATTTGGACCAATTATTTTCATTGCTTCTTTTCTCTACACAGAAGAAAGTAAATGGTGACTGTAAATGGGTTTAGCCGGGCAAGGAGGCGGCGAGAACCGGCTTGACAATATCAATAATATTTTAATTCTGAACTTAAAAGACACAAACACACACATGACGCCGGACATGTCCGTAAACGATCGATCTCTCCCGCACCATCCTCCGCAGTCGGCCTTTATCCCTCTCGGAGGCTTGATTAGCCTGATACGGGACCCGCCCTCCGCCCTGCCACAGTGACCTAGGCAAACATTTAGCCTAATTGCACTTTTCCGCTGCACGTTACAGCTCGACTTGACTCTACTCGCTTTACTTTTCTGAGCTTGCATTTCCACTGCAGTTTAGTGCCGCCTCAACACAGGTGGGATTGTAGGCTGATCGTCACCGTTGCACCGCCTCATCCTGCTCTCGTTGGATTCTTTCCTCGGCTACTAACGAGAGGAACGTCTGCACCTCGTTTATTGACCACGGCGTGGTTTTGCGGACAGCCATTTCTTTTTACAATTCGAAAGTCGCGTGCACAAATGATACTGCTATCGCTGTTGCTAACTTTAAAACTGTCCCTTGTCGCAAATCAAGTGACGCTGGTAGTGACGATTCTCTCTGACCAATCAGTGATCCCAAATTTGGCCTGCCCAATTCCCAATGTGCTTTTAAGTCCTCGTGTTCACGTAGTGATTCGCCTCAATCCGGGTGGTGGAGGACGACTCCCAGCTGCCTCCGCATCTGAGACCGCCAACCGGCGCAGCTTGGCTTGTTGAGCACGTTGCCACGGAGACATAACGCGTGTGGAGGCTTCACAACATCCACCACGGCGTCCACGCCCAACTCACCATGCGCCCCACTGAGAACGAATCACATTATAGCGACCACGAGGAGGTTACCCCATGTGACTCTACCCTCCCTAGCAAACAGGCCAATTTGGATGCTTGGGAGACCCGGCTGGAGTCACTCAGCACGCTCTGGATTCAAACTCGAGACTCCACGGGTGATAGCCAGCACCTTTACCACTGAGTATCGGGTCGGCACGTTTGGAACCTCGACTGAGTTAGTACTAAAAAGTACCAGGTACCATCCACAGTGGAAAACCCCCATAACATGTCTGGAACGTAAAAGTGAAGGTGTATAAATGACTTTTAGTAAACTTACAGTGTACTTGTGTCACAGAGTACAGTCTAATATTAACAGGGTTGGAATAAAAAAAATACAAAAATAAGCAGCTGTATAAATAAATCAAATTTAAAAAAAAAGATTACACACTAATAGCTATTCTATTCAGCTGGAAGTGGACAAACAACATTTTCTAAAACGTATCCATTGAAAAAAGATTTGCTGCAAGCCCAATTTTGAGAAAGTGCTTGCGGAATGAATATTGATTCTTCAAGGCATCGACTTTATTTAGCTTAAGGAGAAAAACTCCAGGCCAGCATGTGCCCTGAGGTCAATTTAGATGCCTTTAATTAAGAGGTGACACTATATCGGACAGTGGTGGTAGAACATAGGTGGCACTTTGATAATTGATTCAGTCCCTCCCACGCCATTTTATTCCGAGCTGAGCTCGTTGGATGAGCGTTGGTCCTGCACAATGCCGGTGGACACAAATAGATAAATGGTAGGTATATACCCATTGTTCACTGGTCCCACTGTAATGAGTCAGACAACCGTGGGAAATTGGAATCTATTCGTCTGTCATTACACATATATCACCAACTAGCACACACTCCTTTGCTCTGTTCCAAAACCTCATTGGTTTGAGTTGCCTACGTAGGCAAGATTTTAAGGAGTTTTCCACGTGCCGGTAGGTCTCATGTTTAGTGTGCATGACACAATAGTCATCATCAGCACAGAATGTGCGGACAGTCCTAGAAACTAGGCTGAATGCAGATAGTCCACGCATACCGTGTCAATGGCGAAAATTGCGTCATGTGCAGTGTGTGCAAGACGTACCGGGTCTGTCCTACGGGGTCTATTGGTTATTAATATTATTTATACAATGCTGAACAAAGCATATATTAAAATAGTTTCATATACTTAAACAAAATGCAACTTTTATCCAATGTGTCTGCTTTGCATCACATCATTAGATTAGCCACTAGCGTCACAAAATGGAATCGCAAAAATTAACCCAAATAGGTAGTCCCACCCCAACCTTGTGCCATTGGTTGAGCTAATACTGCCATGTTGTTGTGGTTGTGACCATCAAGCAAAACAGTCTGCTCACGGATATTTGATCTAACCGATTTGTATTTCTCCCCTTTTCTTCCCAAAATAACCAATTTGCTCTAAGTCCTCATGGTAGCGTAGTGACTCAGCTCAATCTGAGTGGTGGAGGATGAATCTCAGTCGAGCGTGAATCCGAACATCTGGACACGTGGCTTGTTGAGCGCGTTACCGCGTAGACGTAGCGCGTTTGGAGGCTTCACGCTATTCTCCGCGGAATCTACGCACAACTCACAACGCGCCCCACCGAGAGTGAACCACATTGTAACAACCACGAGGAGGTTACCCCACGTGACTCGACCCTCCCTAGCAACCGGACCAATTTGGTTGCTTAGGAGACCTGGCTGGAGTCACTCAGCACGCCCAGGATTCGAACTCACGACTCCAGGGGTGATAGTAAGCATCAATACTCGCTAAGCTACCCAGGCACTTTTTAGCTTAAAAGGGAATTTTAAGCTAATATAAAAGGCTAAATGTTGGTTTCCGAGAGTTGCTGAGCCGCACCGGCGCGAACGCCAACCAGAGCAGCTCCTCTCCGGAAGAGCGTGTGAACTCTGACGCACGCACTGTTAGCAGAGGCTCGTGCCAAACTCCCGTGAATAGGCCTGTCGCGATTATTAAATAATCGTCTGGTCACGGTTATTTGGGATAACTACGATTATTGTGCCCTTTATATTCCAAACACATTTGAATGCCTAAATAAGGGAATTTTAAGTGAATATATTAACGCCATTACGGTGTGATTATGTGTCATTCAGATGAACTCTGAGCCACAATGCGGATGTCAATAAATGACATGATCTTAAATGCAGCCTTAGAAGGCAGCTGTTTACATAGGCAGCTCACTATGCATTTAGAACACAATCCTTGCAAAAATACAAGTCCTCCCAAGCAACACCGAGCTATCGATGGTGAGTGTATCACTGTGACCTATAAAAGACATCACATATGAATTTATGGGGTATGAGATTATCAATACACGGCTTCCAAGTACCCGCCACCCTGCAAAACCCCCACCCCCTCTGCACGCTGCAATACAGTCTCTCCTCGAATTCCATCTTATTACTGAAGCAATAAAACCGGCAAACTCTCCCTCGCCCCGGCGATCTGCTGGAGCGCAGACACAAAGCGAGGCGTCCCTCTGGTGCATTCCTATTGAGTGCTGCCAACACTCCTACTCAAGAGTGCGTGAGTGTATACAGTACATGCCTTTGTGCGTTATGCATGTTTGGCACAGGCTGAAAAATCGATACCCTCCTTTCCTGATGCTCACAAATGCACCACGGGCACGGAAGCGTGCTGATTTTATAGGATTTGTTGCTGATTTTGCTTGTCTCATGTTGGCTCTAGTACAAAGACGTGATTTGAAATTCTTGTCAGGAGACTTTGCAGTCACCATTAAGGGGCTGTTCAAACGCAACCCGTTCAAGCTGCTAGTCGTAGGCTAACGCAACGGTATTGAACAGAAGGCTGATTTATAGACGCGTCAATTCAAACGTAAACATTCAAAACGGTTGTCCATAAGTAAATATGTTTATTTCGCCAGCAGGTTCATGCGATTGGTCCATTTGTTTAATCTAGCGTTGAGCTACTGCGCTGCGTGTCAAAAGTTGAACTATTTTTAATAGCGTTTTTTTTCCCCAGTGTTAAAATACTTTTTCGTATCCCAGCTTAACATGCAGAGACAACTATAAGCAAACCGTTTGTTGAGTGATTCGTTGAGCACTTCCAAAGTTGAAACAATGCTCAAACAATGACGTGAGTCAGGAGTGGGACTATCCATTTCTTTGACCAATGAAAGCCGAGGGAGAGCTTGGGAAACCTGTTCGAAAACAGTCATTATATTCGCCATTCTGTTTGGTAAGACTAGCAACGCACATATGAATCATTTGCTTAATATTACTTACTATCAGACAGCTCATCTCAATTCCATGGAGCTTAATGGGGAGAAACTATGTCAAAATATAATCCACATCCTATATGTGCAATGCAAATCCCTTTCCGAAACATCTAGTACTTGAGTCATGGGCTCGACACACAAAAACATGTTTGTTTGACCTTGAGATCACAGGCTGAATATATTGAGTTTGGTTTCTCAGATCCATCTCATACTCTTTCAAGCTTCAGATATCTGTACAGATAAACAAAAAGAAAGACTGCCATCCATCACTCACAAAGCCCTTAACAGAGTCCCTCTAAACTCAGACAAGGCTGCCCTATAGCACGAATTAGTCACCATTTCTCTGTTGACTGATTAAGGGGGAAAGAACATACTGTGACATACAATAGAGAAAGCGCTCTATTTAATTAGCACACCAGCTCGTCTGATTAAAGAATTTACACTGGAGGCGGTAGACGCTATTGTCGCCCTCAAGAACTGTAATGATGCATTTCATGATATGCGGCTATTCGGGTTAAAAAGTGGCAATTTTAGAAAACACAAAATTGGGGTATATGCACAAACACATGCCACAGTTGCAACACATTTAACTACCACGGTAGAGGTAGGCCGATATATATCCGTTTTACCGATTTATCGTGGCGATAGTTGATTTTTGGGACTATCGGTTTTCAGAAAAATTCTGCCGATTAGTTTTATTATTATTATTATTATTCCTCATCGATAAACCTCATCTTGTGAAATATATCTACAAATCTCTTCACCTGGTGATTATATAGGCCAGGGGTCGGCATCCTTTTTGACACGGAGTGCCATTTTTTATTTTCCCGGTCAATGGCTGTGCCGACCTTTATTTCCTGGTTTAATTAATATTTTGAATAGACTCTGAATTTGAAACCATACGATGTGGGTTTATGTTTTCTCTCGTAATCGTTTAATGTCATTTTGAGTGTGACTATGGTTTAAGGAGGGTGTACCTGTATGCTGGGTTGGAAATCTCAAGGATTAATAGTGGTGTTTTCCTGTTTACATCATGCGTTGTTCTGAAAGCAAAAAGAAACATTTGGTAAATACTGTACTTTGAGCATAGAGCATTGTAACGGGGTCATGTGTCTGACACTTCAAAACAAGACTCCCCATTGTGTGTAGGCCTTGTTTATAGTTCAAAATCCAGTATTGGGGGTCTGGGTATCTTAGTGAGTATTGATGCTGGCTACCACCCCTGGACTCGCGAGTTTGAATCAGGACGTGCTGAGTGACTCCAGCCAGGTCTCCTTAGCAACCAAATTGGCCCGGTTGCTAGGGAGGATAGAGTCACGTGGGGTAACCTCCTCGTGGTCGCTATAATGTGGTTCTTGCTCTCAGTGGGGCGCGTGGTGAGTTGTGCGTGGATGTTGCGGAGAATAGCGTGAAGCCTCCACACACACGGTATGTCTCCGCGGTAACGCGCTCAACAAGCCACGTGATAAGATGCACGGATTGACGGTCTCAGACGCGGAGGCAGCAGGGATTCGTCCTCCGCCACCCGGATTGAGGCAAGTCACTACGCCACCACGAGGACTTGGAGCGCATTGGGAATTGGGCGTTCCAAATTGGGGAGAAAATGCATGTTTTTAAAAAGTCCCGTATTATGCATCAAATCGTATTATTTTATAAGCTATTATTGTGATTTTGGTTGCACAATAAACTGCTTTTGGGATTTTATTCGTTTAAAAATGTTGTACATTGTCATTTTATTAATTGATTTATTTTTAAAACTATCGGCTGATTAATTGCTTATCAGCCTTTTCCAACATCTTTATCGGTATCGGCAAAATCCACATCAGTCGACCTCTTTTCCGGGGGTGTGTTTTCAATATTTCAGAGTGAAACTGAATAATCTGAATGACATATTTTATACATTAGAATTTAACTAGATTGTGAGTGGATGAAACATTTTTTGCAAATAAAATGTTTTTAATCAAAACTGACAATTTCATAGTTTCATTAATTAGCACCACTTCACCTGAACGCTAATGTTACAATCTCTTGACTTTCCCTCCAAAACACTAAAACCACCTTCCAGCAACACCCTCCTTAACACATTAGCATAACTCCAACTACAACCAGATGGACTTAATCTATCACAGAGATGTGTTCAAGTGTAAGAATGGTTTGATTACAGCCGCCCTCCACGTTAGCGTCTAGTTTTCCCAGAAACCGAATGGATTTCTTATCCGGTGCAACCATCTCTCACTAGTTTAGTCTTACCCCGCGAGGTGCTCCTATCAGAGCACTATAATCCGCCCGTGCAGGCTACACCCCTCTGTTTGTTGACATTATCACCCCCCCAATCAAGCGCTGAATAGGCAGGCAGAAGATAGCACAATTCATCTCTCCTTCCATTCCTTCTGTCCGTGATTCAACCATTTCCGTCTGCTTCCACACATTCCCCAGTGGGCAGATAAAACGGCTGTGTAAGAGGTAGTCAATGCCAAAACAAGGTCAAAATACAGTGAGAATGTAATGGAGCTAATAAAAGGAGATCGGAAGGTGATATTAGGTCCCGTAATCTCGGCAGCGGCAGATTTCATTCCCTGCAAATCCCCACTTACATGACTAAAAGCTGAATACAGCTTCATGCCTCAATACATTCATGTTCTGTGCTATTACGATTACAAAAGGGGAATGCAAAAACTTCAAAACACAAAGGCAGCTTGCGTCGCTATAGAGGACCGCCTTGTCCTAGCGTGAACTAATCTTGACTCTCAGTTTCTCCCTCATTGGAAAGTTATAACAAATTTTCCCCAAAGGCAGAGCTACTTTTAAAGAGATAGCTCACCTAAAAATTTTATTATCTACAGAACACAAATGAAGTGTTTTTAGAAGAATCTTTCAGCTCTGTAGGCCCATACAATGCAGGTGAATGGTGATCAGACCTTTAAAAATCACATAAAGGAAGCATAGAAGTAATCCATAAGACTCCAGTGGTATAATCCATGTCTTCTGAAGCGATAGGATGGGTGTGGGTGAGAAAAAGATCGATATTTAAGTCATTTTTCCTATAAATCTTCACTTTCACTTTCACATCTGAATCATATGGAGTACTTCTATGCTTTTTTTAATGTGATTTTTGGAGCTACAAAGGTCTGATCACCATACACATCTAGGATGGGATGAGGGTGAATAAATAATAAGAGAATTAAAATTTTTGGGTGAACTGTACCTTTAAGATGGATTTTCTTGCACATGCACTATTTATTTTGATTTATTTTACTTTCCAATTATATTTTCCATATATATATATATATAATTTTATGTTTTTATTTATATAAATATTTGCCCACTGCACTGAAAAATTAAATTGAATAAAATATATTAAAGCAATTTAAATAAATAAATAAAACTCTTACGTAACAGTACAACTGGAATGAATCCAGATTAAATAAATAAATAAAATAATAATATATATTTTTTTATGTAACATGAGAATATTAAACAACTTGAGCATGAGTAAATAATTATTACAACACTTTTAAGAAGTTTGGCCTGAAATACCTTCAGAAATGTGTGGACAAGACACAGTCATTTTAACAAAGCACTCGTCTTGCAATCACTATAAAATAAACAGCAGCAGGCTTCATTCAGGTCTTGTGTCTGAACATGTTGTTGGCAGCTATGTGATATACTGTATCTGAATACACGGATACGATAAATGTCTTCAGGTGGCTTCTCAATACCGAAATTAAACTGAAGTTAATGATGTTATCACCCCGAGGACAGCCGCTCTCCTACAGGCCTTGTGTTTACACGTCAAAATGTCATTTCGCATGAGGGTAGAGTTGGGGGATGTTCTGCCTCGCACGTAACAAATCATCTTTTTCTCTCGCTTGAATGAGACGCTTGTGATACTCGACAAAGAGATAGAGAGAGTGAACTCCCTCGCACTCGCTCTTTTACGCCCCGTTGACGCAGAATCTGTAACATCCCAGACTCAGTCATGTAGAAAGCATCCTTGTTTGCTCAAAGAACACAACACGGCTATAACTCCAGTGCCGTAATTGAAATGCTGTGTAGTAATGCATGAAGCGTTTTCTACTTTATTTATGCATTCGCTCTTTAAAAAACTAAACCCATCTAAATATATTTAGCTGGATGACTTGGAAGCCATTCAAGAGTCGTATTTCACCCAGAAATCGAAAGAAATTTGACTCGGCATTTTAGTAGTCAACCGAGAAATCAAATAAAAACAATTTGTACTTGATTGAGATCACTCACGCTAATTCAACACGCGCCGAAATAAAAAGAGAGATCCTCGCTTTTAGCAGCGTAATGAGCTTCCAGCCGAGCTTAATCACATGTTGACACTTGTGCTAATTCGCGGTTATAGCGCTCCTCATTTCTCTGCTGTCAAACCATTTTGTTATTCCTAACTAAGGGTGCATGGCTTGCATTGACGGGCAGGCATTTACCTGTGTTTTACCCCTGATACACTTGACTGGCTGTTTCATATCTACAAGACCCCTCTATCCACACACAAATATGGCCTCCGACTCCCAGAGGCCCTTGTTTTCATGCTAGCAAAACAAACAATTACACAAATCCATCCCCCCACCGCCCCCCACCGATGTATCATGTCTTGTACCCCTCCTCCGGCCCCATTGCCCTGTCAGCTGGGACACTACCCCCACTGTTCCTACCAGATGTCCCCTGATTTGGGAGAAATGACAACAAAAGGCCAGGCACTGAAAACACCACGGCTTTCCCATCTTGCCCCGAGCTTTCAGCTTCAATACAAAAGCCATCGGATTAGCGGCTTTTAGCACATGAAAAAGCCCCTCGTCGCGAAAACTGCCCCTCCACTGGGTCCTGATGACGCTGTAGAGACACTGTAAAGCCCGGTTTATCCAACAGAAGAAGCCTAACTTTTTTCCTCCTGAATGAGTAAAGCACCCTGAACAAACCAAGCATGCGCTATCAACTGGTTTTAAATCATTATCAATGCTCGTCGACTAGCCGAGTTGTCCTAGGTCAAGAATTTCAGGGATGCGCAAGAACAGGGGAAACACAGCCAGATGAACACCTCAGCACAACGAAAACGTAAGACATTTTCGGCGAACTAAACAAAGCCTGTTCTTTCAGTGCGTATAAATTAACCTCAAGCCCCCTCGCCTCTATTTGGCCCCAGCAATACCCATCCAAGCCCTACCTAATCAACATCCTGTCTCCCTTCACAACAAGTTCAGTCACTCTACACCAGCCGTGATAACCTCTGATAACCAGCTTAAACAGCACGCATCAGTGAACTACAACCACTTCCCCAACTTAAGAGGAGGAGCTAATTACGATGAGGATCTTTCCTGGTACTGCAACAACTATAGCTGTTCCGAGCAGTCCAAGATCGGACTCTCCTTATTGATTCAATTCTCTTTTTGCATCAGATGGGTTGCCGGCTGTACGTGAACGACCAGCTAAGAAAGTTGGAAAAAGATGCGAATGCATACCGGAGTTGCACGAGGCATTGCAACAATACACCAGATACACAGATATTACCATCGGGATTGGTATTTATAAATGTCATGTCATGTAATCCGTAACTCTTAAGTTTTAGTTGAGCTACGGTCCGTCAATTATTCATGACATAATACGTAATCCAAGCATGCATTTGTCTTTCGAAGCGTGCACAAAACGCAGAAGCCAACTGTGGTCCAATTAACTTTCGTGCATGCTAGTCGAAGCCGAGCTACAATCACATTATTTAGGTCTGTCAGTCCGACTTCACAAAGTGTAAGAATGACTAATGAACTCTGAAATAATGACTTGACTTGATCTGACTTGACTTGTGTGGGGGAAAAGATTAAAGATGAAAAATCACACCCAAAGTGTGACTGTGAATCCAAAAATGCACCTAACGGCCACAGGTCAAGCTATTCCCATAACAGTAGGGATTTTGCCACCATGATTTGGTTTTCCACCTTCACCTGAATCACAAACTGCAAGTTTCACGGAACGACCCAGGGCTTGTTTGGACGAGTTCCCAAGACTTTTGTGAAAATCTGAACATTGTCCGTGACGGGTTCTGTTGTAGATGAGCAATAGCTTTGAATCGTAGAAGGAGCTCAACAAACTGTATGAACTCTCTGGCCTGCTTGCTCATATGTTGCCCTGGACCGAGTCCCGTTCAGAAGCAGGTTCCAACCAGTTAATATAAGACGCAAAGCAACACTAGCCGGCACTGCCGACGGGATTGATCCATCTTGCTCAAAGTTTAATTTCATCTCACGCTTGGCCAATTGCCTACATGAGGCTGCAGGACTGATCGTTCAGCCTCTCTCGCCTGCCGAGTTCCCAGTCCTGCAGTGGAGCTGATAAAGCCAAAAGCTACTACAGTACCTGTTCTTAGCTTAAACCCTTCACCGCAAGACTGGATTTCAAACCAATGATATGCTCCGCTTGTGTTGATGATGTTGCGATAATACGTTCATTACGGTAGGAGGCCGACAGAGTTTTAAGTTTTAGTAGACGGTGACAATAATTTTGCCTTTTGACATCAATGCCCTTTAAATTTTGTCAATATTTAGGCATGTCATATCATTATTTTTGGTACATTTTTGTACAATTTAAGTCGACGAAAAGTTGACCTTTATGTAATTTTAGTTGATGTGCGAAATGACAAATATGTGCACTTTGAAGTTTCTGAAATAATAGAATATGACGAGTATACAGAAATATTAAGGCCAAAATATGCTCAGTTTTTCTGAAAAGAAGGGAAGGGAAAATCGTCCCAGGATGTTACATAGCAACTGGCCCAAACGTTGAGCGGGAGGGGTGTTCGCTGTCCTTTTCAGCGTATCGCGGTGCTGTTTTGTGGTCTGTTATGCATAACCCGGCAGCTCGTTTTAGCTTATCGCGGACGACCCACCGACCCGCTCGGTTCTCCCGATGGTCAGTCCGCCCCTGAACGGCCCCAAAGTGCGTCCGCCCACCGAGAAAATACCCGGTGTGCCAGCTTACCAGTCCAGACCTGGCAGACAGTTAGCATCTTTGTGCAATGTCGCCACATGCACCTAATGATAAGTATTACAAAGCAGTCATAGTGCGAATGTCCAAATTGGCTCGCGGTCAAAAGTCTGAACTTCATGCTTTAGAGACTTTTGAGATTAATTCTCAATGTTTTAGAGACTGTTTAGGAAGCAGAAATCAGAAAACACTTGAACTAGCATTTTCGTCAATCATTTGATTGATAATATTGGCACTGGCTCGCGAATAACACATGTTGTAAACGAGGGCACACTTGTTGTTTACCCCCACCATAAAGATTTTCCACATGGACTGCTTTCAGCTCTGTTGAGCATGATGACCAGCTGGCGTTCCACGTTGATGGGTGTCACGCCTACCCTCAGGACTTTTAAACAATGGAAACCTGTCATAAACACGCCCTACCTTGGCTTCCATCTGAGTTATGACCCCTCTGAGATTTTGGGGATCAACCCCACCCAGCTCTTCAAGCCTGGAGGTCAAGATAGACATCTGTGATGGTCCATTTATTCTCAAAGTGGAGGAAAACTAGACTCTTTATAGACTCCAGTAATCTAGATTTAAGGTGCGGATCCTTATTTGATAGACTTGGGATGTTTATGACTTGCTGTATAGGAAGCAAACTGGGCAGCTCAACACATTTCCAACTGAACAACTCCAAACACCTTCAAGTGTCAAGTCATTGAGTTGGAAAAAATAATGAGATCACAAATCCAATGCTTCCCTTTATGTGACCAGACCTGAGTTTGCAATTTTTGCCTGAACCATCTCTTTAAATAATTGTAGCTCAATCATAGTTTGAAAAAACAAATCCCGTCCAAATCGTGCAAATGATGAGGCCATGGCTCCATCTCGGCAGTGCATGCAGACACAAGTGATGCATGAATTAAGCCAAGAAGAACTTGTTTCAATGCATGATACAACACTTATTCTTTTATTAAGACCAGACAAATTGCACCCACCGTGAGCTGAAGAGTACCGATTTAGCACTCGGGACAAATTAAGAGGAATAAACACAATTAGCTGGCAGAGCTTAGACGCCAACAAACATCTCTCTTTGCCTGACTTTCTGCTGATAATGCGAGCAGCAAAGGCACAGCTGCCATTACTGAATCTGTCATTCAAAACCGAAACCGATAATTGCACCGCTCTCGCTGTTACACAAACTCAGCTAATTTTATCTACGAATGCTATCACGCTGGCCCACCTAGCTTAGAATAACCACCATGAGGGGGCTTTTATTAATAATTGTTATTTTGATATTGCTGCCACAACATGTTTTTCTCCATTAGTGCTTTTCCTAAGCTAACGGTATCCATGGTGCCATTGAATAGGAAGACGGTATCCAACACACCTCTGTAACGTACTCCAGGAAATGATAAATCCATTGCTGCCATGCCATCTTTTTCCCCATTGGCATTCCGTACGCCAACTGTATAAATGGCGCGATTGAATAAGGAGACTGTATTCGACACAACTCTATAAAACGCTCCTTTTAAGAGCGATACAAGGTGTTTAATAAGGTAATACTAAGTTAATAAGGCGTTTTGGGGTTCGAATGCTATAAGGAAATTAAATTCAACAAAAACGAAATATAATTAGATCCTACTCATTAGTCCCCAACACTGTACACAGTGCACATTTAGTATCACCATTAGTTCTTCTTGAATATCTATTATATAAGCAGTAGGCTAAATGCATGTAAATGCAAGAGGGCTCCCGTCCACTTCTCTCTAAAGTTTGAGAGACTATTTATTTTGGCAATGAGGGAATCTCTCTCAGGCGCTGTCCTTTGAACTCCATTTAAATTCGGGGAAAAAGGTTACAGCGATAAGTGTTGGAAAACATTAAAAAGTAGGAATAACTCCGGAGACACCTCATAAAAGACATTTCACCAGAATGAATTTCCTCAGCACAATTCAATTAACTTTACGTCCAGAGGTGAGACAAAGTTCACGCAGGGAAATCAAAGTCTGGCCAACTAAGTTTTGCATAAGTCGTTTTCTACTGAAAAATCCTTCGTTCAGACAAAAAAAGCCCAACTTAAGTGATTCCCGTTTGTTTTTCTTTAGCCAGACATGAAGATAGCTCCTGGTCACGGGTAACAGCTTCTGTTTGGCTATATCCCTCCGCATTTGTCTTAACGTCTTGCGAGATCTGACAGTGATCGGCTGAGATAAATTGTTCAATTAAAGTGACATTTAGAAAGGACTACACACTTGACATATGCTTTTGTGTTTGTTTTGTCTAAGTAAGATATATACAAAGACGGCTTTTGACATCGAAGATAAACAGGTTTTTGCAAAAACAGCTCAGAAGTACTGCTGCCGTATAAATAACGGTACAGTTTTTAATCAAACAATCTTCACGATAACAATCTACTTCATGGCGTCTGGATGGAAAACATTCACGTTCCAAGAAGTTCAAAGACTTTATGCAATTTCGCCATCAAAGCAATCGGATGAGACGTCAACAAAGCCCTAACTTGCTGATCGAACTGTTTTTATTATGTCTCATGACACTGGGTCCTTCCTTTTATGAGCATTTTATTATTATTTTTTTCTCCACAATTCCCAAAAGCGCTCCCAATGTCCTCGAGGTGGCGTGGTGTCGTAGTGACTCGCCTCAATCCGGGTGGCGGAGGACGAATCTCAGCCGCCTCCTCGTCTGAGACCATCAACCTACGCATCTTATCACGTGGCTTGTTGAGCGTGTTACCGCAGAGACGTTGTGCATGTGGAGGCTTCACGCTGCTCTCCGCGGCATCCACACACAACTCATCACACACCCCAACGAGAGTAAGAACCACATTATAGCGACCACGAGGAGGTTACCCCATGTGACTCTACCCTCCTTAGCAACCGGGCCAATTTGGTTGCTAAGGAGTTACCACATTATAGCGACCACGAGGAGGTTACCCCATGTGACTCTACCCTCCTTAGCAACCGGGCCAATTTGGTTGCTAAGGAGTTACCACATTATAGCGACCACGAGGAGGTTACCCCATGTGACTCTACCCTCCTTAGCAACCGGGCCAATTTGGTTGCTAAGGAGTTAGCAACCGGGCCAATTTGGTTGCTAAGGAGACCTGGCTGAAGTCTCTCAGCACGCCCTGGGTTTCGAACTTGCGACTCCAGGGGTGATAGCCAACGTCAATACTCGCTGAGCAACCCAGGCCCCTCCTTTTATGAGAATTACGTTTCTTTTACATCAAAGTTAATGGTAACTTGCTGGTAACTTGAGTGGAAAATAGCCAACTCCTAGAAGTTCCTGGAGTTAACGCAATTCAAAGTAATTGGATGAGACGTCAACCGAGCGTTTTTATTGCGTCTCAAACTTTTATTATGTTCGAAAGGATTGGACTGTTTACTACATTTCTTCGAGATATTTGGACGAACTGTTCTCAAAAGCAGAACCTAAGCAGTCCAGTCCAAACGCATGCTGATATGGGGCCCCTTAAGTCACATTACAATGATTAATGGCCCCATATTATCTGTTACTAAACGAATCAAGACAATGCCTGCACACTGCATTGACTAAATATGTGTAAAAACCTAAACTGTATGTTTCACATCTAAGTAACTAGTGCATTTAGCCAGCAACGGCACGAAAAGCGTGCACACACAGTCAACATTGTTGGAGAAGAGCGATCTATAATCCATGCATTTAATTGCCAAGGAAAATGATGCACGAAAATCCTAATTTCATTAGTTCTGCACGGGATGCACTTCATTAAGGCCTTTAATTTTCTCTGCAACACCAACAATACAGTGGCCTATCTCTAAACAATGTGTGAAACATTCTTTTTATACTCTAAAAATGCAGAAAACTGCATTATTTTAACATGTGCATAAGGTAATAAAACCTCCAGAAAGTTACTTTCCAACATTCCACATATTCAGTTGGGATTAACTTCACTTGCCATGTGTAAAAGTTTATAACTTTCTATAATAAAACCATAATTAAGCATAATAAGCATTGTCTATCTGTTGCATGTATGCATGTATATCTAGTAGACCGTTCAAGACTCCACAATTGCACAATATATCGCCAAAACTACACATTAAGTCATAAACAAGACACACACACACACACACACACACACACACACACACACACACAGTTACATATGATTATAATGTGCATTACCACTCATAAGGGTTTCATTTGGCCAATTCTCTCTCTAAATTGGGTTTTAATGGCTGGAAACTCTGTAAAGCTCACAAATTATCAACATTAATACTTGCACCAATTATTAGACCATATAAATGTACGAAAATACCGATTATGCTTACTTTCTATGCGCAAATATCTCCAAGCGCCAATCCAGGTTACTCTCGATCGGACAAATGCTGATGCGGTTCGACCATATAAATCCTCTTAAAAGCGTCCCATGGTTGCATCCATTGAAACGTGTGGGGAATAAGCCCAAATAACTCCCTCCTTGGGACACGCGATGTGTTCAGCTGGAGAAAACAGTTATCCGTGCCATGTCGACGGGGTCCTCGTACACGCTCCTCGAGCGCACGGACAAATCATCTGTAAACTCGTTTCAATGTCGGTCCAACGCGTCCCAGAGCTGCATTAGAGACTTTTCTTTCAAGTCCGGCCTTCGGCTGGGGGTAGGGGCAGTCGGTGGGGGTGTATTTGTCCTCCTTTCCTCTCGTTCTCCCTCCCCAAAACAGTGGGGTCGGGGACGTCCTCTGTGCGCTCACGTCACCACCGGCAGTGAATGAACGGGCACAGATGAGCGCGCTCGGGTCCGGTGTCATTTGAAACCAGCTCTAAAAACATCCCACCTCTATAGCTGACCCTAACCAGGCATTAGCACGTCTAAAGAATGAGTTTAGAAAATAAAACAAAGAAACACGTGTATTGTAAGACATTATGTTATGCTATAGCTTTTAAATAGATTTAAAGGGATATTCCAGGTTTAATACAAGTTAAGCTCAATCCACAGCATTGGTGGCATAATATTGATTAGCACACAAATGAATTTCGGCTCTTACCTCGTTTTCTTTTAAAAAAAGCAAAAATCGCAGTTATGGCGATGGACTTACAATGGAAGTCAATGGGGCTTAATGCAGAAAAGTGAAGCTTGCGATTGAATTAAAGCACTTATATTAATTCTTCTGTAAAACTTGTGTATTATTTGAGCTGTAAAGTGGTAAAATCGTCATTTTTACAGTCGTTTTAGGGTTTTTGGGTTTGTTGACATTGCATCGTCATGGTAACAAAGCTGTAAAATTGGAAATAACTTTACACGGGAAAGGTTAGTAAGTGATTTTACGACACTAGAATCATGCTAACATGCATATTGTTTATGAATTGTGGCTTAACGTTTGAAACGGTGAGTTTTTTAAAGTTTATGGATTGGCCCCCATTGACTTCCATGTAACGCAGATTTTTACTTTTATTAAAGAAAACGAGGGATGAGTGTTTTTTTTTTTTTGTTTTTTTTTTGTAGTAATCAGTATTACGCCACAAATGCTGTTGATTGAGCTAAACTTGCATTTAACCTGGAATATTCCTTTAAGATTTGGGAGTTGAATTGGAGTAGGGATGTCCAAATCATTTAGGTGAATCGGTTCAGTCGGACAGTTCATGGATATGAACCTGCTGATATAAATAATTCACAGATTCATTTCTCTGTACCATTGAAAAACGATCATTTAATTCATCGATTCATTTGTATGTAGCAATGATAAACAATAATTTAAGTGAATCGGTTCATTCGGACAGTTCATGGAAATGAACCCATTCATTACATGATTCACCGATTCATTTATATAGCGTTGAAGTCCAAATAATTTAAGTGAATCGGTTCATTCGGACAGTTCATGGAAATGAACACATTCATTACATGATTCACCGATTCATTTATATAGCGTTGAAGTCCAAATCATTTAAGTGAATCGGTTCATTCGGACAGTTCATGGAAATGAACACATTCATTACATGATTCACCAATTAATTTATATAGCGTTGAAGTCCAAATCATTTAAGTGAATCAGTTCATTCAGACAGTTCATTGAAATGAACCTATTCATTACATGATTCACTAATTCATTTATATAGCGTTGAAGTCCAAATCATTTAAGTGAATCGGTTCATTCGGACAGTTCATAGAAAAGAACCTATTCATTACATGATTCACCAATTCATTTATATGTAGTGTTGATGTCCAAATCATTTTAGTGAATCAGTTCATTCGGACAGTTCATAGAAACAAAGCTGTTGATATGAATTCATTTATAGCCTATTTGTCATTAGTCCAATTCATTTCAGTGAATCAGTTCATTTGGATGGTTTACGTTAATTAACTAGTAAAAAACCCCACACAATTCCCAGATTCACTTTAGTCCCAATGCCTTTTCATCTTCCTCAAATGCTGCTGTTCATCATGACTAAATTATTTAAAATAATAGAGTTGTAACTAAAGTTATGTTTAATAAATGTATGTTCAATGTAATGTATTTAAGCTTTTATATTAACTATATTTATAAATCAAAATCCTGACTGGCAAAACCACTTTACATTTTTTTGAAGAGTGACCCAAAAAAAGACTGATTTATTTCCTTATTTCCTTCCGTGAGAAAGTACATTTGATCTTAAAACGTGTGTTGGCTTAACAAGGACCATTTGGAGCCCTTAATAGGTCAAAGAGGAAAGCAGGGGTGTTGTTATGCACAGTGTATAACTGCAGCTCACGCGTCTAATCTGCGTTGTGGGCTGTGTATCCTCTAAAAACACACCATGGGGTGATTCACAGACAAAACATCTTTTTTATTCATGAAGGTAACTTATGAGCTATTTGACAATGCTTGCCATGCATAGAGTATTGTGTTAAATGCCTGCACATATAACGGCACTAGAAATAATTAT